>JPFM01000034.1:276793-527741 GCA_000733375.1 Paramecium sexaurelia
CGATTGAACAACTATACCTATTTCTTTAAAGTATTTTGTTTTAATTTTTTTATTTATTATTTATTAATAAATCATGGATATAGAGGTTTGTCTTCTCTAATATGAGAACTTGACATGTCTGGATGATGTACTGGATACACTTTTTCCTTGACTCTGCATTCAAATATTATTCATTCATACCTTCCACTTGCAGAATCCCTTGCAGCCACTCTTTTCTTAGCTTCATTAATTTCACTCTATGTTATGTTTGTGTATCTTTCGTCAGCCCACATTGTATCAGGTCTCAATTTATCTCTATGTCCGTCAGCCCAAGTCTTATCTGAAACATCTTTTACTGTTCTACCCTTAAATATTTCTTAAAATTTAATTTACTTTGTTGTAGGGAGACACTTCTAAAACTGAACGATATTGGAGAGTTTAAATAGCTTCAATTTTATCTAATTATTTTTTCTTTTCCTTCAATCCTTCTAAAGCCCATTTTGGACAAATTGAAATAATATTATCAGCTTCCTCTTGACATTTTGTGACTCCATTTACGTTTTAGCATCTCTTAAAGGCTTCAATTTATCTAACACATCCTCTTGGAAGTGCTTAAGCTCTAATTGCTAGTGCTGTAAACATTGGTGCATCTCTATCGCAATTATGTTTTGTTATTACTTTCTTGTCTACCATCCATGATTTCCGAAGTGTTATTCGCTCAAAGGATCATAATGAGTAGGGAAAAACACACTCCAATTAACTCTGTTAGGATATGGATCAGGGAAGTAAAACCCATTACCATTTCTGATACCCATACCCATTCTCTTTTGATTTGGGATTTATTGCATGGCAAATGGATTATAGGGAGCAATAGCTCTTCTCCATTTTGACAAAGTATTGTTCAAAAGATTCTTTTTGACATTCAAATATGGATAATTTGTTTCATAGTATTCGAAATCCAATGGCTGACCATCTGGGTTGTCACTCGACATGTATAAAGATTTAATTATTAATACAATTTAAAATTTAAAATAAAAAATGTGCAAACATATTCTCAATGCTCAAGTTGCCATAAGAGCTGCATGTTGCAAAAAGTAATATATCATTTATAAATATACAAGATGGTTTGATTGTGCTGAATGTCATTAAGAATTAGAAACTCATCCATTACAGAAAAATATTGAGATGGTATTTGCTTGCAAGAAATGCAAGAAAGTTTTCCGTAAAGACATCACTGATTATGATGAATCTGATGAATATTGTCCTCAGTACAAATAATTAAATTATTTTAAAGTTGTGATAATCATTACGTTATCAAAGCAGTTACACAAGAATCAAAAGAGATTTAGAAATTTGAGAATTTAGTTAAAGAAGTCAAATAATGATTTAAATATATGGTCATCAATTAATCTTAAAAATTCAAATTTTCAAGTCAATTTTATCAATCATAATCAATATTTTAAATGTTGTTTTATTCAGTACATGAAATCTATGATATTTGATATTGTTTATATAAAGCTCTAAATATAAAACAACTTATAAATATGTTGGATTATAAGTAGATTTTTTACCATTATAGAAAAAAAGATTTCAAAAAACAATTACTTTATAATAAATCTAAATTTAAGTTTAATACTTTCAAATAATTGCTACATATTCATTGTAACTTAAGGATGATTAGGAGAGCTTTAAAATCAAGTTTCTTTCTTTTTTAAGTAAGCATTTCCCTAAATCATAGAAATACTTTTATTTCCTCAATAAATTTCAGAAAATTAATTAGACTAATATAAATCAAACTATATTAATAGAGATATACAATAGTTTTATGTTTATTAGAAAAAATAATAAATTGAATTTATAACCTCAAATTTAATCAAAATTCTTAGGTTACTCTTACTCAATGTTATTTACCTATTATAATTTTTAACTTGCTATAAAGAAGATAGAATAAATCATATTAGGAATTATTGTTTAAATAAAAACTTAAAAATAATTTTTTTTGATTCTTTTAATAATTACTAGAAAACTAAATTTTATTTAGTATCAAATAATTATATTTAACTCTACTTTCGAAAAAATATAGGAGTTAATTTAGGAAAAAATGATGACATCAACTGAATTTAACTTTCAGGTTAATATAGCCTTCTATTTTTATAGAAAAAGAAAATAATCTCAATAAAAATAAAACATTTTTATTGTTGTTTAATCACATGTACTTCTTTTTTAATATTCAATAAGGATATCTGTAATAAACTAATTAAATTCAATAATAGAAGCATATTAAATCACCACAATTTAAATATGAAACTTAGAAAAGCACTAGTAAAAGATTTAAATACATACTTATTGATATTTTATCCATCAATAATTAATAGAAACAGCTTAATAGGTAATCTAATGGTAGATTGATAATATTTTTGATGCACAATGAAATATATATTGGATAATTTAATTAGTCTAAGTATTATTATTTGATGAACGATTTTTGACTTATCAAAATATTAAGAATGAATCTTTTAAAATCAATTTTGATCAGAATAAAGAGTCTGTATGGAGTCAATGGAAGTAAAGAAAAATTTAATTTTAGGACTTTTCAGTAAAATATAGGTAAATAATTGTATATTTAATTATTTGATGGATTAAATTATTAAATCTTACTAAAATTAAATAGAAACTTTCTCTAAAATATAATTTTTTTGGTTAATCTTCATAAATATTTCTATTCTAATTTTCACTAATATTTTAATAGTATTATTTTTATTATGATTTTAGGTAATTAAATAATATTATTTAGCTTATAATTTAATTGAAGGATAGTCATAAGTAATTGGAACTTAAGAAAGAAAAGAAATTTAAAAAGTAGAAATGAAATAAATTATTTTTTTTATAAATTATAAAATGCCTATTTGTGAAATTTGTTTGATTGATGACAAGCTTTATATTTGGTATTCATAAAATCTAATTTGTCTAATAGTCCTAAATGCTCTCGAAATGTATGTTCATTGTGCAATAAATTATCTGAATGTGATGTTTGTGTCTTAATTGAAATGAAATTTGCATATGTTATTATTTGATAATAATTATAGTTATACTAACAGCACAAAACTTAGACTGAAGAATAAGAATATTAAATAAGATAGATTAATGAGAAGATAAATACTATTAATGAAGAAATTAGCTTAATCTAAAAAGCTAGTTCAATGCTTTAAAGAAATCAAAATTAGAAAAGTGAATCACTAGAGATTTAAATGAGTGAAACCATAATTGATAAACAACATGAACTTGAAGATATTGAAACTGATATAGAAAACTAAAAAGTAAAGTAGATTGATTTTAGTATGATTTTAGTTGATAATGCCAATGAAGAATTAAACACTTTAAAAAGTTAGCAATTAAAATTAACCACTCAAAATAAAGAATTAGATCTAAAAATCAATGAAGCTGAAAAAGAATATGAACTTTTACAAGAAACTTTAAATTTAAATAAATAGCAAATATATTAGATTTTACAAACTCTTAAGAATAAAGCTAGTTTAATAAGAGGTAGTTAAGAAGAAAAACATTATTCTTAAAGTAACTTGAGAATGACTCTTCCTGCTAAGTAATAAAAAGCAATTTCGAGCGAAGAAAAATTACAAAATCCAGGGTAATTAAAATTATTAGATTCTATATAGACTATGTGCTGGCTAGTGCGTGATATAGTGAATTTGAAATTATATAATAATATTTTTAAAACATTGATGATTATTGTTATTCACTTTTTCTTTGCATTAGGTGTTATAGAGTTGCTTGTTTAGTTAATCGAAATCGATTATTATTATGCCTATGGTACAATAGGCATTTTTTCATTTGCTATGTCTGCCTTTCTTGCTAAATTAAAGTCAGCCAGAGCTTGAGATAAAGAATTTCTAAGATACCATCCATTATAGCTGTTTTACCAGCATTTAAAACTCCTCTCGGTAATCTTTTATCAGGACATGCTCCTTTAAGTTATATGATGCTTTCGCTTTGTTCTCTTAAAGTCTTTTACATTTTTATCATATTAGCTACAAAAAGGATTTTCTTCTTCAATTTTTCGGTATCTTTTAAGTTAATGTAGATTTAGTACTTTTAGAAGTATTTGATCCTGTAGTAATTTACTTATCAAATTATTTATTTTATTAAGTTAGTTCTTTAAACTATTTTATATCTTCTTCATTAACTTCTTCATCTTCAACTTGATCTCCAACTTATAGCAAATTGTAAAGCATTTCTGTTACTTTTTCAGCAACAAATGGAATAGACCAAGTAAAAATATCCATGAAATTTGGCAATAGATAAGGATGAGGTGTATATTAAAACTGTTAGATGTTGAGAGTATTATTCTTGTAAGTAATAATAAAGTGCTATTACTTCAAATTTAATCACAGCTCCTTTGTTATTATAAACATCACAATAATTAGGAGCACTAAATATAGTTATGACAACAGGGAAATCTTTTCCATCATGCCATCTATGCATTTTATAACCATCCAATTATGCCTTATTATGTATTTAATCCAAGTTACTTCATGAGCACGTATTATAGATATTAGATTATTTTTCTAAAGAAATTTAGATGCTGCTTCATTTCCAAAGAACCAGCTGCATCCTCTGACTTCATTTCCCTTCCATTAACCATCCTAATTGCCTTATTCTTAATCTACTGGGTCACTCCATAACAAATCACAAAATAATCCACTTCTTGGTGGTTCATGATAACGATCTATTCTCTTGATATCTTCTAACTAAAATGATGCACAATTAATACAGATTTTAAATCTGGAGATATTCCTCCATGGATTGCAATAAATTTTGAGTTTATTATGCATGCTAATGGAAACAAATCAAATGAATCCATTAATACGTCATAGGTTTCCTGATCATATTTATATAGACCTTAATTATTTATGCTAAATACATTCATCTTTAAAATTAAAGAATGAAGTCAACTATCTGCATTCATGATTCCCTCTTAAAAAATATACAGTATTTGGATAATTCAATTTAATTGCATAAAGTAATATTATTACTTCGATTGAATAAGATCCTCTATCAACAAAATCTCCAAGAAACAAATATCTAGACTTAATTTTTTATATACTTAGTTGTCTCAGGATTCCCTCCAACTTTAGGCTCTAATAATTTTAATAAATCATAATATTGTCTAATAATCTATTTAATCTTACCCATGAATGTCTCCAACAACCGTAATCGGATCTTGTAAGTATATCACATTCCCTTCATTCTCTAATCATCATAATTTTTTATACTTAATAATTTATTACATTCTGCAATCAATTTATAAAGATCCTCTTTTGAAACTCTGCCTTCTCTTTAAAGATGATCCTTAAGCAATTTCCAATCTGGTTTGTCTTTTTTATCAAATTTTCATATACTTTTCAATTATTCTGGGAACATAAGGCTTTTCAGTAATGGTCTATGAGGAGGCGGTTTCAAATTCTTTATATGCCTATCGTTTGCTGGGTCTTTCAGAAGGTCCATTTTATAAGAATTAATTTCTTAAATTATAAAAATCTATAAAATTCGAAATTCTTTAACTTAGCTAGATGCTTTTAATCAATCTGAAACGAAATTTTATTATTAATATCGTAAATTATATAGATCTAATTTATTTCAAAATATACTCTTAGTCTGAACAATTTTCTTATCAAATTCGTTTTTATTCAATTCTATTAATTTTCATCCTGTATAAATTTATCATTATATATAATTTAAAAGTTAATTTAAATTTACTTCTGAAGAAAACCATTAATACATTCATATTGGAGCTAGTATGAAATCTATTTGAGATAATATAGATAATGTTTTATTTGGAACTTAAAATAATGAATTATTTTCTTATGAATTATATTTTATTTAAATATTATTTCGAAAGAAATACTTTATTAAAACTAATAAATTTTAGGTTGATACCAAATAATATTAGTATTTTTGTCTAGAAAATTTGAAATATATTATGCTAAAATAAATAATGCATATATGATGCAAATTTATCAGAGTATTCATATATAGATAATTAAGTTTTAAAATCAGATTAAGAGTAAGAAAGTGTTTCTGATTAGAATAATAAATTAAAGGAAATTTGCTAAATAATATAATAAGCATTTACAATATTTTGATGTATTTATATTTTTATGTATTAAATTAAAATAATCTTAGTCTATTCTTTTTCATTTATTTAGAGGATTTAAATTATATATAAATTTTAGAGTATAATTAAGAAATTTAAGTTCTAATAGCTGCAATTTTATGTAGTCCATTTTTAACTTATCACTATAATATAATAATCATGATGAACTATCTGAGTCACTTGAAGAACTACTTGAAGAATTCTTCTTCTAATTTTAGTTTGTTTACTTTTAATCATCTGATGGAGAAGAAGAAGAAGATCCACTGCTACTACTGCTGCTAGAACTCTCACTAGATGATGAAGAGGATGAAGAATCAGATGAGGAACTTGAAGTACTCTCTCTCCTATTTTATCTTTTTTTCTATATTAATAGCTTTTAATTGTTACAGGAGTTTTAGATCTTTTACTATATCTTCTTTTAGAACGTCTCTTTCTAGAACTTGATCTTTTATGATGTCTATCTGATGATCTTCTTCGTGATGAATGCTATTTCTTCTTTTTTTCTCTTTCAATTCTTTCTTTTTTTTCTTTTTCTTTTTCTTTTTCTCTCTTCTCTTTTTATTTTTACTTTTCTCTCTCTCTTTCCCTTTCTTTCTCTTTTTCTCTTTTTTCTCTCTCTCTCTCTCTCTCTCTTTCTCTCTCTCTCTCTCTCTCTTTTTCTCTTTCCCTTTCTCTCTCCCTTTCTCTTTCTCTCTCTCTTTCTTCTCTTTCTCTTTCTCTTTCCCTTTCTCTTTCTCTTTCCTTTTCCCTTTCTCTTTCCCTTTCTCTCTCCTTTTCTTTTTCTTTTCTCTCTTTTTCTCTTTCTCTTTCTCTTTCTTTTTCTTTTTATTTTTATGAATCTTATTATTAATCTTTATTTTTTTCTTATAAGTCTTTACCTTTATCCTTTTCCGCATCTTTATCAAACTCTTTATTTTCATTCTTTTATTTGTCTTCTTTAATCTTAGCTTTTGCATGTTCTTCTTTTTATTTTAAATCTTTTTCCTTTTTAATCTCTCTTTATCTAAGTTTATCTAATCTTTCTTTTTTAATTTTTTCTGTGTAGTATCTAAATTTATATGAATTATTACTTTTATCGATCTAATCCAAGACTTTAACATTTTATTTTCTTTCCATCTATAATTGCTCTATGCATATATTAAGTGGCTTAAGAAGCATCACCTTCATCATTATATGTAATAAAAGCAAATAAAAGAGGAAGCATATTATTTTATTCATCATATTACATTTCTACATTAGTTAATTTTCCGTAAGTTGAAAAAATTTCATGTAATATATCTTAAGTAACATTTCTCGAAATATTTTAAACAAGAAGTAGATTTTTAACTTTCTTTTCTTTAGTTTTCTCTTTAGGATTTTTTTCTTTTGATCTTTCTCTTGACTTTTAACCTTTTGACCTTTTTTAATTTAAATCTTTCACTCTCTTCTTTTCTTCACTTGAAGATGAAGATGCTGAAGAAGATGAGGAATGAGATTTTGGCATAATAATAATTAATATTAATACAATAATTTTAACAAAATTTTTAATTTAAAACACACACATTCTATTAATAATTATAAATTTTAGTATATTGATATATAATTGTATATAGAAATAAACATTAATTGGATCATATTTCTAATTCTCTAAGAGTAATAAGATTTTAATATAAATGTGAGTAACAATAAAAATAATTTAATCAAAATGTAAAGATATATATATATAAAATTCAATATAATTTTTGTATCACTTAAATGTAAACTACAAAATATTAGAAATTAGAATATATTTTAACTTCATATCTATTCTCATTTTAAATTTTTCATTAATATTTAATGTACTTAAATGATATTTAGTAAATGTTTTATTAATAAGAGATTTTTGATGTTCTTAAATCCTAATAATAAAGTGATTCATGAACTAAAGAGGAAAAGCCTTTATAAATGTAAGGATTCTTGTTTTTTCTCCATAAATAAATATCTCTTAATTATGCAACAATTACCAGCTCATTCAGCTTATTTAGTATAAGAAAGCAAAGAAACAGCAGATGCTGTTGCATATACATTCCTATAAAACACTGGTGAGCCTGTGCAATACCCATACAAATACCAAAATATTGCAGATGATGATGTCAGAATTAAGATTTTATTTACTGGATTGTGTCACAGTGATTGTCTCTATTCTAGAGGATTATGGAATCCAAACATGTATTTTAATATTACCGATCATAGTAAATTCCCATGTTGTCCAGGACATGAAGTGGTTGGATTAGTCGAGAAAGTTGGAACAGGAGTCACAAAATTCAAAGTAGGTGAGAAAGTTGGATGTAATCCTTAAAGATGGATGTGCTAAACATGCGAGCATTGCAAGAATGGAAATAATTAATTGTGTTCTCAAAATATTGGCTTATATGATGATAACAATTTTGGTGGATATTCAACTCACATCTAAATTGCTGAAAGAATGGTCTTTAGAATTCCAGAGGGTATTTATAGATTACGAATCTTTAGGATTTAATGATGCTTTGGGTTCTCCCTTATTATGTGCTGGTGTTACAGTTTATGCTCCATTAAAAAGGTACTATAAACCAAACTTCACATGTGCCGTAATAGGTATTGGTGGATTGGGCCACTTGGCAGTTTAATATGCAGCTAAATTAGGCATGACTGTCACAGCCTTTACAACAAGCAAAAATAGAGAACAAGAAATTAAGAAATTAGGTGCTTCAAATTTATCTAGTTCAATTGATGCTGAAAGTTTGAAGGCTGAATAAGGAAAATATGATGTTGTCATTAATACACTCTATATTGAGAACGAAGAAACATTTAAAAGCCATTAGAGATTAACTGCACCAACTGGTACTTATATCCAAGTAGGTGCTCCTCCCTCAAAAGTCAACTTCAAATTAGATCATGCTTATATCATTTTAAATTAAATTAGAGTTGCTGGTTCATTGATTGGCAATTATGATGAAACATAAGTAAATTACTTTATCAATTCTAGGAAATGCTTGAATTTTCTGCTTAAAATAATATTTATCCAATTGTGGAGACTTTTGAATTCGAAGATTTTCCTAAAGCTTTTGATAAAATGGAAAAAGGATAAGCCAAATTTAGATGCGTAGTAAATGTTGGAAAATGGGCATAAGCTAATGGATTATGGAAATGAGGTTATATAAAATTATATCAATAAATAAGTAAATTATAAATATCTTTCTGGATTTAAAGTTAAAGTTCTTTCATATTAATAATTAGTTTTTGAAAGTCTTTCAAGAAATTGTATATTGAAATAATAATTGTTCATTTATTCTTTTTTTCCATAAATATGATAAATGATATTTAGTAAAATTTCAGTAGAATTATTATATTAAAGCTTATTATTGAACTTTAAAAATTGATCGGAATAAAAACAAAGAATTTCATTTTGTAATTTTTAAGCATAATGATTTCAAATTAAAATTATTTAAAATGTAAATAAAACCAAATAAAGTTAGCAAATCAACAACATTTTTTTTATTTTTCTTCTTCTCCCTTTGGTATTATAGATTCGGTTAATTTTATATTCTTCTTTTAATTTGTTTCAGCTGATTAAGATAGTTTTACTATTTCTATAGATTATGATCATTATAAATTTATTACCAGTTGCCAATTATTCAAATGCTTACTATATACCAATTCCATCCTTTGCACTTGTTTCTAAATATGCCAGCCTATGCTCAAAAGCAAATTATGCTGCTTCTTGTTTACTTACTTTTCTTTGATCTTAAAGATCTATTTTGTTTGCAACTAGCATAATAATGATTGATTAAGTATTTAATTCAATATCCTAAAATAGTTTACATTAATCTCAACCTTAAGCCATTTATCTATATTTTCAAATGAATTTCTATCTGTGATATCAAAAATCAATAATGCTCCTACTGCTCCTTGGTAATAAATTTTTGTAAGTGCTCTATATTATTCCTTGAATAAGTTGTTAATTTACTGCACCACATGTATCCCAAATTGCTAATTTAATCTCTTTTCCATTTATTATTACACTTTTCTATGCAAATTCCACCTAATAATTAGATTAAGTATACTCCAATAGTTATCTTATGCCCTTCTTCAAATTTATCAAAAGCAAATCTAGTAAGCGTATTTGATTTTCCAACTCTTGTATCCCCTAGCGATTATGAAAAAAAATACCAACTAAAACGATTTTAAAAGTTGATGGTTTCATTAAAAAAATAAACCAAAAAAAAATTCATAAATAAACTCATTTAAACATTTATTTGGAAAATATAAAATATGTAGATTAAGAAATAATTAGAGGATTATATGTTCTTATAAATTTATTCTACATATTACTCTTATCTTCTCATTAATAAGTAGAAAAATTAATTGAACATCTAAAATCAATATAGAATAAATAATTCTTAAAAATTTTAAATTATAATTCTTATTAAATTTAATATTTCTTATCTATTTTAAGCTTAAAAAAATATTTTCCATCATAACCTTTTATAACTTATAAATATTTTTATGAATTACCTAATTTATATATCTCTTAATATTTTGATCTTTAACACTTATAAATTTCTCAATTTTCATTTAATGTGCATCTACTTTTATATCTAATCTCATATAGAATGTTTCTAATATATTTAGAAAATAAATAATCTAAGTTTTGAGAATACTTCAAAGAAAATTAAAATATTAAAAATTATTTTACACTAATTATAATATAAGATACAATAGATATTATTATGATTTAATTAATTATTAGGCTTCAAAATTTAATTTAAAACAGTCTTTGTTCCATAAAATGACTAATTTTAACTACTTTTAATAATAATAGTTGATTAAAATAAATTATAGGTTTTTAATGTGAAATTGATATCTAATAAATTAAAAATCTTAATATGATAGTATATAATCTCAAATCATCTCAAAATTATTATATTTTATAGTAGAATTAAAATAATATTTCTTTAATATTAATAGAATTTAATGATTGATTGTAATATTTGTTTTTCATAATACAAAGAAGAGGATTGTTTTACTCTTCCAAATTGCCTACATAAATTTTGTAAGGTTTGCCTTAGTGAACAATTTAAAACAAAAATAGAGGATCAATCAATTGATTTATCAGATTTTAAATGTCCTTAATGTGGGAGACTTTTTAATCCAGAAATTATAGAGAAATTTGTGACACCCTAACTATTTTAGAAATATTGTGATTATGCTTTAAAATTTAATAAAATTATGGGATTAGAAGATTATGAGTTACTTACCAATTGCTTGAATGAAAAATGCATTGAAAAGTTTATTATTTGGAAAGACGCAGGTAAATATTTAATATGATTCTAGAATATATGTAATGTCCTTCGTGTAAAGTAAAGTTTTGTAGGAAATGTTCTCTTGAGTTTCATGATAAAACAATTACATGCGAATAACAAAAGGAATTACACCAAGACAAATATTATGCAGAAATGAAAAAAAACTTAAATTTATGTAAGTGCCCAAAATGTAAAAATATGTGTGAAAAGATTTCAGGATGCAATTTCATGTATTGTAGATGCAAAGCTAATTTTTGTTTCTTATGCGATGCTGAGCTAACAGAAGCAGTTAAATTTATATTTTATTTAAGTATCATTTCAAGCATTGGTAAAATGATGATCCATTTAAAAGTCCATGTAGAGTATGGTATAATGACACATGGGTGGATCCATCACTAGTACCAAAATAAAATACTTTGAATTAGCCTTAGATTTTTCAAGTTGATCCAAAAGAAAAAGAAATTGAAAAAGAAAATAAAATTCCTTGTCCTAAGTGTGGAAGCAAGAATAAAAATGTTAGTCAATTAGTATTTTTTGATAAAGTTATTATTTGTAAAAGTGTGAAATGCATAAACAGTGCATATTGCTATTTTTGCTGCAAAAAAGTAAAAATTTTGGATATAGGTAACCATTTCTAGGCTGAAAAAGCAGATTTTGTATGCAAATTCAGAGGTGATAATTAGGTAAAATGAATTTATATGAAAATTTGAATATTTATAATTATAATTCAAGAAATATTTCTTAGCTTTGTCTATAAATATATAATTTGCAATTTAAATTATTATTTATTAATTATCAATCTAAATATTTTCAACATATCTAATGACATAAGATCAAGAGTTTTTAGGTTTTCATATTTTTATTTTATTAAAAACTAATTACTATCTAATATTAATTTAAATATCTAAAGGAATATTGTATTTTTTTTTTTCTTCATTATTTAAATTATTGGAAACCAATAATTCTTTGCTAATTTTATTTTGAAATTTTATAATTTCAAATACATAATTAATATATCATTAACATAACAATAAATAATGATAATAAAAAGAATTATTAAAATTTTTTGATAGAACTATTTTCTTCAGATATTATAAAGTAATTTTTTGGAAGTGTGATATTTAATTTAAAGATTAATGAAACTATTTTGAATTATATATATTTAGAAATATCTATTATTGTTAGGGATTTTATAATTTATTAGGTTGGTTGTACAGAGTTATTAATTTAAGAATATTATTATAATGAGTTAATCTAAATAGATATATATTGTTGACGAAATGTATTCTAGCAAATGTCTTAAGCATAAGTTTTCCTCATTATATTCTCATAATTAAATTACGTTAAAAAATGAATACAGTTTGCCAACCGAAGACTGCTACACCTTGTAGATTTGAAACTACATAATCATACTTGCTAGATTAATCACCTAAAATATAGTATAGAAGAGTAAATTCTCCAGGTTTACCTGATTGCTCTTTTCGAAAGAGCCATAAATCATCAGTTGATAAGAAGAATTATATGACATTGGGATAGATGGATATTTAATAATTATTAAAACCAACACGATCACTTGAAGAAAGTCCTGAACAAAAGCTGAAACCTTATTATACAAAAGAAGAGGATATTCTTGATCATTATTAGCAATCATTTAATCCTTAATAATATATGAGTTTAAAGGAGGATAAGGAGATATAAGTTGAGGAGATACCATTTGAATCTCCACCAAAGATGGAAGTGTTTTAAAAACCTTAATGCAAAAAGCATATGAAAATGGTGGATAAAATCGAAAGTGATAAGCTTAGTATTGAAATATTTATGTCTGAATAAGATGAGAATTCACTTATTTTTACTGGTATAACTAAATAGATACTACCAACACCTGAAGAAAACAAATAAACTTTAATGCAAAATTTATAATAATTATTTACATCAATAGACAAGAACGCTAATTCAAATAAATTTTAAAACTATATCAAAATGGAATCTTTAGAATAATCAGTTTTTCATTAGCATTTAAATAAATCAACTCAATAAGATTATCTCTCTATCTCTTCTGCATAATCTATTAAATAATAAAAATGTTCATCTTAAACTAATTTCAGGAGAAATTCAGCTATAATACCTAAATAATAATCAAAATGGAATAATTCTACTAAAGCTGACAAATCTAAAAATAATTGTACTTCTAATAAATAATCGAAAAGTCCTTTTTTAAAAGCATAAAATTAAAAGAGCTGTGTGAGTAAGCCAAAATTATAGCAAATAAATTTGAATATATAGTCGCCTCAAAAAGTACCAACTTAAAAAAAATAAATATAAACTTAGCACAATCGATCAACAGTTTAAAAAGTAAGATCTTTTCATATAACTCCTGAAAAAATTGAAGATTGCATTTATGACGAAAGATTTTATAAATGAATTTTTATATTTATATCCTAATGGTATATATATCATTATACTTTACTTTAATTAAATGATTCTTAAAACTTCTTCTATTGATAATAAACCAAAAGGACTAAAATGAAAAAGAAACTTCAAATTTTCAAATTTAAGTAATAGAAATAAAAGCATTCCATTTAGAGTTAACAGTCTCTCATTTTATCATATAAATATTATGTAATTACTAGCCTAAATAATATCATAGAAAATAAAGAAATTTAATTTATATTATAAATGTTTGTATCAAGATTTTATGATAATAAATTAGTAATTTCTGAGTTTTTAATAGTAGATATATTAGGGCAACTTTACTCAATTAAAATTTAAGTCGAACTTATCGTTCTTCTTTTGTTCTTGAATGAAATTGGCTTTAAGAAAATCATCACAAAACAAATAAAAATTGAAAAATTAATTTTACATTATATTAATAATTAAAATTTTCAACAGCATACAATATGCATATGAATTCTGAATAAACTAAATAGTTGTAAGAATGGAGATTAAAATACCTGAAGTTGAATCCAATTTTACTTATTTTTATGGGTATAAGTTTGAAATTAAAGAAGGATTGATATTGATTGCTTTTGGAATTGTATCACAAACAGTTGATATTGACTATGAATATATCTCTACCAGATACGATTAAATATGTGCTAATAAAAATTAATGTTCTGTAAAAATAATAGTAATAAATAATCTTAGATTAACATCGATGTGTCATCGAAAATGAAATCTCCAGTATTTTTTTCATATGAAGTTTCATCATTTTTTTAAAATACAGATAAATACTTTAATAGTATCCCTTATGATTAGTTGTACGGAGACTTAGATTTTGATACATCTATTTGTGATTAATATAAAACTAATGGAGAAATGGGGTAATCATTAAGTGTTACAGGGAAAGTTTTGGCTCAAGATGATATAGCTATCCCATGTGGAATTGCTGCATATTCATATATGAATGGTATAACTAAAAGTTTTAATATATATTTTAAGATGAATTTTAATTAATTAAAGATGGTAATCAAATTTTAATCACAGATAAAGATATTGCATGGGAATCCGATAGAGAAAAATTTACTAATATAAACTTAGACAAATAATGGATAGATATGGAGTCAGGTGATTATTTGAATTTAAATTAGAAAGATTTATCAATTGGATGAGACCATCTCCTTTAAGTAGGTTTCGAAAATTATGGGGAAGAATTGATTAAGATTTAGAAGCGGGTTAATATACGGTTAACATTCAAATTAGTAACATTACTAATTAAAAATATAATTAGAAACAAATGATGCTTTTGTTGATACAAAAAAATATGTTCTACTACATAATAATGGTTAATTCTCAGATCCAATTTTAGTGATTACATTACCTTGTCTCTGTGTTGGTCCATTCTTAATTATATTTGGACTTATCAATTTGATATATTGGGGGAAGAAATAAAATTTGATAAAAAAATACAGAATTTATTGATTGCCTTACTTATTCCCATAATATAAGTTCTAATTAATATTAATTAATTAATATATTAAAAAATCATTAATTATATACCTTCTTTGATCAAAGATTAAATTAGATTATATTCTACTCTAATCGCAACTAGAAGGAAATAACATATGGCATTCAAGCGTTTGATCCCTAATGTATTCTTAAAAATGCATTAGGTTCATGACCTTGGAACATTATTAATATTTTTGAATTTAGAATAATTAAAATCAAATTTTAAATGGAATTTCACATCATATTTTTAAATTGTTTATCTTAATGATTGGCTGTTTTGACTTTATATATTTACAAACTTAAAATTGTTTTCTCGTTGAGATTATATGAGATTATTTTAATTTACTATCAGAATTCTATTATTAATTTTGCAACTAAATTATTTTCGGTATGGCAGAATGATTTTTGATATGTGGTATCTTATAAATGTTAGTTATTTTATTGATTTCATCCATGAGATCGTCGGATTCTTATTAGATTAAGGGTGGGAGCTTTCTTTTCCTCTTTAATTCAACTAATTATTCCTTAATGAATTAATTATGTAGTTTAGGGTGAATTTCATTGAAAGACAGGGATCTATTTTAATGCAATATAGGGGGATTATTTTATAAATACATTTATTAATATTAATGAGTTATCAAAATCATCCTTAAAAGTTTCCCTTTGAAGCTCCTGGTCCGTAAGGGTAACAGCAAGTACCTTTGTTTCAGTAGGTATATTATGCTCAACAACAATAAATTTATGGATTCGAATAATAGCAATTCCCACCATTGAATTATAATGGTTATGGTTATTATGTTTAAGCACAAAGTAATAAAGTTATAAGTAAATTCAGTACCATAATATAATATCCCTCTTTAACAACCCACACCTGTAGATAGTTTAACTAGTTCTAGTATAAGTTTGAGTGGTATTTGAATTTTTTGTATTTTGTATGACCAGATTAGGGAGCAAAAAAGAAAAAGAAAAATAGGTCTGATAAATCAAAGAAAGATAAAAAGAAAAAGAGAAAAAGAGGTTTAATTGTTATCCTAATATTTATAAGCCAGTAGTAGTAGTTCTTCTTCTAGTAGTAGTGATTCTAGTAGTAGCAGTAGCAAGAGTCGTAGTAAGTATGAATATTATATATATCTAAAACTCTTTTTTAGAAAAAGGAAAAAACCACCTTTGTCCTTCTTGCATAATGAGGATAATTGGAAATGCAAATATTGTTATAATATCAATTTTCCTCATCGTACAGAATGTAATAGATGTAAGAAAAGTAGAGAATAGGCTGTAAAAGTATTTATTCACTCTCTATCTTCTTTTCCTTAGGATGATAAAGGTAAAAAGTATGTTCCGAATCCCGACGATTGGAAATGTAATATTTGTGGCAATTTTAATTATGCCAGAAGAGAAAAATGTAATAGATGCAAAGAGGATAAACCAAAAGCCACTATGCCATAACAATCAACATAATTTAATTAAGTAAACTGACATATTTTCGTTGCATTTTGTATATCAAAACATAATTCTATTTCTCATTATTTTTTATTCTGATTTTAAATAATATTTAATATAATATAATTTCATATTTAATCAAATCAGAATTAAATAATAGAGTAAGTTTTTTAATCTTTGATTATAATAAATAAAGAAAAAAGCAATAGTATTCTTGCAATAATGGCAATTTTCTTCTAATTTAATTTATTGTGGTTATGTAAGTTCAATATACTATGAGAAACAACAAAAACATCATATAAAGAAATTCATAATTTTAAGGATACTTTGTAATTATATATTATTTAAATTAATGTCTTAACTGAAAAATCAAAAAAACTCTGCAAGATAGTAGGTAAATGTTTAAACAAAGGATACTTGCGAATAACAAATAAATAGTCAATAATCTAAAGTTTTCTCTGAAGAATCCCCTTTTAATGTTTCAAAAATATTAAGAGCAAAATAATAATAAAGCAATATTTTTCATCTTCCTCATAAGGACTAGATTGATCTTAAGGCTCTAACTAACCAAAATGCTGAAAGTAGTTTTTTTAAATTTAATTTAGAACTTCTTCCTTATGATATTTTTTGGTGGAATAGTTAAAATATAAAAGATAATAAGAAATAAGATTAACTTAATTCTTTGATTAGAAATTCTTAAATTATTGAAACGAGACCTTAAACAAGTGGATAATAAAGAATTCAATCTGAATAAACTCCTAATTATTCTGATTTAACAGAAGAATAATTTTTATACATGTAATAGCAATAATACTAATAATTTTTATAGTAACACTAATAATAGTAAAAAATTTAATCTAAATCTTAAGAGTAAAATAATATTTAATAACATAATTTATAATAAAAGCAATAATAAAATGACAATAAAAAATAAAATGTGCTTCCTTAAAATCAAGTAAATGAAAATGATTAAATGATTCAAACAGCATCATTTCATCAAAAACCAAAGTCAGCAGAACCTAAAATTCAAGAAAATATTAACTAACACTAATAGAACTAATAAAAATAATAATAATTTAAAAAGGAATAAAAGAAATAAATTTTAAATTAATTATAAAATCCTGAAAAAATATATAATAAAATTAATAATCCTAATGTTGAATTGAAATAAAAAAATCCTAACTTTTCTGATGTATTAGGAAATGGATTAGAAAAATACTATCAATAATAGCCTTAATAAACGTCTGTAAGAAAACCACTTTAAGATTAATTGTAAGAAAGTGAATTGTATGGTAATAAATATCATTAAAGGTAATTTTTAAAAGGTATGAGTTCATAAATGGATACACATAAATACTATGATTAAATGTTAGAATAACAAAATTAAAATTAGATTAAATTATAATAACCTAAGAGTTCATCCAAATCACCATAAGGGTCTCCAATAAAAACTATTGAAAAAGATGAAAAATTAATTTCAAAAAACTTTTATACTGAATTAACAATAAGAGGAATGGGTAAAGAAGTGAATTGGGAGAAATTGACAAACTAACTCAACATTCATTAAATGAATATTGTAGATATTGATGTCGTTAAAAACAAGTAAGGATAGATCAAATAACATAAAATAATTATATAACATTTAGATTCTGCAAATTTATAAAACATAAAATAATGGGTAATTACTTAAGGAGGAAGAATAGTTGAGGAAAAGTAAATTAAGCAAGAAGAATTTATAAAATTATAAAAAATAAAAGATGGATCAAAATTGAAACGTTTAAAGATCACTGAAGAAAAGGAAATATTAAAATAATAACAAAGAAAAAGGCCTGCAAGTGCCATTACAAATCAAAAATAAAGGAAATGATAAAAACTATCTGATTTAATTTTGAAAATTAAATTAATCATTTTGTTAATACTATTAGTTAAAAAAGAAGTGGAACAAAATTCTTACGTTCTTCTAAAGATAAGAAAGGTAGCAATTTCGAATAACAATTTTATCCATGTTTCTCTACATCTTCTAAAGACTTTGTATTCAATTCACTCTAATTTAATTTTAATTTACTTTAATAATATTTTAATTGCTTATTATGTTTTATTTGCTCCTATTACTTATTCCAAAAGTGTTCTTAATTATAATACTCCATTATTTTTTCCAAAGAATGATAATTAGCTTGATTCACTTATAGGTTTGTCTTTCTATTAAGAATTATCAACTTCTTCTTCTTCTACTCTTATATCACTTTATCCTTCGCTTTCCATAATTTACTTTTTCTTTTATTCGAATTATTCATCAATATCCTCTTTTTCAATCAACTATATTTAAATAATAAAAATATTACAGCTTCTTTCATCTTAGCACATATATTGGCATCTTCTATGGCATTTTTTTCATCAGATTATTCAAACTTAATTCCATAGTTCATTTAAGCTTCATCTAATTCAGTATCATCATATTCATTTAAATTTTCAAAACATTCTATTTATTAAGGTTATTATTATTATTATTGTTTTAACTATTACTATGAGGGTTGTTATTTCAATTAGGGCTTTTAAAGAGGTTATTTTTATTATAATGAAGGTGAACTGACATTGTTGGTTAATTTAGATTATTTTGAATTTTTTTAATCAATTAATGAATCTCTTTTTGATTAAGGAATCTAATTGCTTGATTTTACTTAATCAACTTTCTTTTTACTATCATTTCTAGCAAGATTAATTATAGGATTGTTTTTTGACACTTAAATATTATTTTACTTCTTGATTTAATTCTTTTACGGAGTAAAAGATCTTTCTCTTTTTGAAGGTAATTACTTTAAATCTTATATTTATTATTATTTAAGTTGCTAAGGTTTTGGAGTATTTTAAATATTGTTTGGAGTTGAATTATTAGCTTTAATAAGAGGAGCAGGATTTTAGTTTATAGGTCCACTTTACTATTGATGAGTAAGTATTGGAGGTTTAGGTAAATCATCCAAAACTTTTAGTTCAGCAATATTGGTATCTATATTTAATTTCTTTAATTTGATAAGAATAAAATTACTTATTTATGCAAAACAGTATGAGAAAATTCATTTTGTTATATACTTTAACTAAGAAATTCTTTGATTCTATTGACAATAAGTGGGATTTCTTGAATGATAAAGAATTTAAATTACTTAATACTTTATTAATTGTTGGTCTTCGGTTTGGCGTTGTTTATAATAATTGCTTAATAATATTATTAAGATCCACGGAATAATTTTATGAGATATTTCCAAAAGTACCTTTACATATTTTTAGACATAGGAAATGCAAACTATCAGCTTCAAAAGGTGGTTTCAACATGCACATCTCATAGAGAACAATACCTAAAGACCATATATCACTCTTAGTTTAAAAGTGTTAAATACTGAGTAAGAATAAGGTTTTGATTCAATCATTTCTGGAGAGAGATAGTAAGGTGTTCCAATTTAGGTTTTTGCATTTTCTAAGGTGTGGGATAATACTCTGGCAATTCCAAAATCCCCTAGCTTTATTCGATTATTTTTGGTAATAAAAATATTCTGACATTTCAAATCGCGATGTAAGATTTTCCTATCGTGGACATGTTTAAGCGCTAAACATATTTGAGTAAACCAATCCAAAATTTAGTTCTCTGGTAGTTGCTTTCCATTTTAGCTCTTAATGATCTAACCCAAATCACCTCCTAAGGTAGACTAGGGACATTCATATACTATCAGCATATTCCATGATAATGCAAAGTTTACCCGAGGTTGTAAGGTAGACATCTTTGAATTTTATTATGTTAGGATGCTGGAGTTGTTAAAGCACTTTAAATTCTCGATAGGTTTCTGTTTTCTCTTTTTCTGTCATCAAATTGATGTCAATTTATTTTTAAACCCAAAATGAACTTTAAAATAATTCAAATTCATATACCCATCTCTTACATCCTTCACAAGATAAGCTTTGCCATAAGCACCCTCTCCAAGTGCTTTTACTCTGCTATACTCAGAATATTGCATAATAAAATGATTAATAATTATATTTAATTATAAACCTTGTTTGTAATTATCAAATTTACATTTTCTAAGTTTTTTATAAATTCTGTTTGAAATTATTCAATCTTATAATAAAATAACCTCATTCTGATTTAAAATTCTTAAATTCTCTAACTGTTAATATTTTATTTTAAATGTAGCAACATTATTCTTAACAACTTATGTCTTAACCTTATTAATAACCGTTAAGAAATGCTTCCAATTCTCCTAATTAAAGGGTTGCTCCTGCTTAACCCTTTACGCCTATACAAAATTAATCAAAATAAATCTATGAAGGAGAGAATTACAAAAATTACTCAACTGATAATAGACTGAAGAATAGATAATCTAACAATCTTCCTAACGGATAATCTATTGAAAATATGGCCTTAAAAATTTAAACTTTGGAGAAAGAAAATCTGACTCTTAAAAAATAACTTGAAAGTGCAAATAATCAAATTCAAATCTTAAACTAGAAGATTAATTAACATCCAACACAAAGTCTTCTTAAAACAACCACTTTCGAGCTTGTTGTTCTATAAAAAGCAGTAGAATAATTAGATTGTTTAAAGAATAGTTTAGTCAAAAAGAAATTACAAGGAAGCAGTAATCAAACAACTCTACCAGCATCTTTAAAAGACGTTTCTAGTGATCTTAAGAGTATAGAAGATAGATCTATTTAATAAAAATAAAACTCATAAGTAAATACATTAAATAGAAATTAGACTAAATTATTATTACCAAAAGAATAAACTGTCTAAAATATACAATCAAATTTATTATCTAAAGAAGAAACAACAGAAGAATTAAGATAAGGAAGAAGAGTTCTAACAAATACACAAGCTGATTAACTTGAGAATAAAACAAAAATTAGTCCCATAAAGTATCTGAATGTCAAATCTAATGCCAATCAAATTTCCTTGAAAATAACTCCAAAAGGAAAGTCAGAAATATCATAATATTGATTATTTGTGTATAAAAATAATTACTATACATTCAAATATTAATTACTGTTGATTATTAAATAGATTTGTTAAAATAATATTATATAGTAACTCATTTCTTACTTCTCTTTTTTTTTTTAGATTTCTTTTTTTTTGCAAAAGGATCAACTTTCATTCCAAATCCAGGTGGTGGCAATGAATTTCCTTCAGGATCTTTTAGATTGACAGGATCAGGGATTAATAAAGCATTAACTAATTTTTAAACAGGAACAGCTACGCCTTTCTTAGCCAATCTTAATTTTATCTCTTCTATTTCCTAATATTTTAAATTCATAAATAATACTTATAATTGATCGTAACGAACTTAATCCAAAGGCTACGCAGCTAATATAGCAGACAATGGCCTTTTTTATTGTTAGGTTAAAGACATTTATTTCCCATAAATTGACATGCTTTGTTCAGGTATAAGACGATTGGCTTCATCTTCTTCTTATAATCCTAATACATTTCCATGTAACTTTTTAATTTGGTTGATATTGTGTTTTGAAATCTTAGATTCTAGTCCTCTGAAGTCAGTATTATTCATGAATCTTGGTTCTTTTTAATAATTAGGAAGTTTTTCATTTAAATTTCTTGGTTAACAAGTTTAAGGACGAATTCTCTTTTATTATTGTTTTTATCCATCATCATCAATTAATCCAGTTTATCCATCAATTTCAATATTGTTTTGCAACATTTCTTCTTCTTCTGATAGATCACTTAAATCATCATCCCATTTTGATTTATTTTTACTTAAACTTAACTGATGATTCTTTTATAACTTGATTATTATTAATATATAGTTACTTTATTAATTTCTTTAAAATCTTTTTCTTTATTTTGTCTCTCTTTCATTTCTAATTCTCTAAATCTATTTCCATATGTTGCACTCTCTATTCTTCTATTCATTTCTCTTTCAACTCTTGCTTTATTGGAAGACCATTAATGCATCATAGTTACTAATTCTTCATCTTCTCTTTTTTATTAAGCGTCTTTATTCCTTAATTTCTAATATTTCTTTTAGATGTTTAATTCATCAGATTAATTTGAATTTTAATATTATTGAAATCCATCTCTTGTTTCGAAATCTAAGTGTCTTGCCTTCTAATTGTTTTCTACTTATTCATCATTTACAAACACTTTTATTTATGGTTCAAGTGTTTTTTCTTTCTTTTTAGCTTCCTCTTCTTAAATGATTAATTTTGCCTCATTTTCAACCTATCTGGCAGCCAAATCTTCCTCATTTAAAATTACTTCATCATTATTATCAACTAAATCTCCTTAATATAATTCCTCTTGTTTATCTTCTACTTTAATTACTTGTTTTGCAGATTTTGTTGGTTTTGGAAATGTAGATTTCATTTTAATCTTACCAGAACTATCTACTGCACTTTAAGGTCTTGGTGCTTGAAAATTTTATATTATCCTTCTCTTATAATTTGACAAACGTTATTCAGGAGGTGGCATTGAATCATGTTTTGTTCTATATCCATTCTAATAATCATGTAATTAATCTTAAATTATATCTCCTGGTAGTAAAGTTCCTTTACTAATTTAAGATTCTTTCTTTATATTTATTATAATAATAATACCATTTAGTCAATACGTATAATACCAGTGATTCCAGAATCTGGTCTATCTGGATGAGTTTATTCAAGAGTGGTTTCTGCATATCCATCTATTACAGTAGTAGGATATCCTGATTATGGTCTCATACTTTTTATAGTAAGAGCACTTTAAGGCCTTTTGGCTTAAGTTATACTGCTAAAGGGCCTTTTAGTTTAACCTGTTGGTGGTCTTGTAGGTCCTTAATCACTGTCAAGTTTACGACTTTGGTAATCAACTTTAGTTATTGTTTCTAATGCCCAATTGTAACATCTTGTTATGAATTTAGCTTGCAAATCTCTATTTCTTGTGAAGAATGAAATCTCTCTTATTATACTGGATAAAGAACGAAAAAACTATAGTCTCCACATTCCATTACGTATTTTGATATTCCTTTGCTAAGCATTTAGAACCTGATGAACTGAAGACAGTTACTTCTGCATTAAACATTTCAATCATGGTTATCATTCCTTGGTACTCCTGATTATTATCTAAAAACGCTGATTTACACTTATTAATAGTGACTGTTTCATAATAATGCATAGTTTCCCAAGTATTAACTTTGTAATTTTCCATCATCTATTAATGTGAAACTATCCGCTCTTAAAGTTATTGAAATTCCTCATAAGTATAATCGCCTCTCCCTTCAAAAGGCAACACTTCATACATTAATGGCACATCATCTTGATCATATTTTATGATTGAATGATGGATCGGTTGTGATTATTGAAGCATTATTTAATAATTATAATATCAGATGAATTTTTTATCTAATTTGTATTTTATCTAATCTTTCTCTCTATTATTTGAAAATTACTGATTTTATTCTCTCTAATTTGCAACTATTATTTATTATCAGATTTACTCTTGTTATAAGGTGTAGATTTGTTAAGTGATTCAAAAAATAAATCTCTATTTGATGGCTTGTAAGTACTATACAATTATTTTCTTAATTCTTCCACTCTATTCGTTTCAGGTGTCTTTCTCCTATCTTAAAAATATCTCTGATTGTCAGATAAAAGTCCTTGTTATTCAATTTTTGGATTTAGTAACTAAAATGGTTGCTTCTTTGGATTTCCTATTTCTGATCTTGATGCTTTCAAACTTTAAACCTATTTCTAAGGAGAGCTCTGTTTTTATTATCTATAATTAAATAATTAATCTTTGTTTGGTTCTTCCACTATCAATTGTTATAATCATTACCTTTTGGTTTTATGTAATTAAAGTTTAATTTAGGGGAAACATCTCTCCTAGCGTATGTATTTTTATTATCCTTATTTAATTCTCTATTCTTTAAAATGGATGCTCCATCTCCTATCCTACTTTTATTATTTCTTTTGTATTGTTCCAATTCCATTCTCAATTTCTCAATGTCAAATTTTGAATTGTTGTTCAAATAAGGCTAAACTTTTTGTGAAGGATTTTTGTTTATGCTTTTCTCATTTTATATTTCAAAAGATGTGAATGGTCTGTAATTTGATAAATAATCGCTTGCATTTTTTGATAATTTTGGCCATTCACTATTTTTAGAACTAAAAAAGGAAGGCTATTATTAATTTGTAAACATCCATGTTTTATCCACATCCACAAGACTTTGTTTTTTTGAAAAAATAGTTGGACTTTGCTATCTTTTTTATACTTAAACAATGTCATTCAAATAAAACTTTCTTTTTTAAGATTATTCCCTATCATGCATAGACGAGTACTATTGTTTTGGAAGGTACTAAAATGAATTTACTTGTTGTTAAACTTCATTAGAAGGAAAACGTTTAAGCTTATCACTTTTATCATAATTCAAGAAAGATGGTATTTTACTCAATTGGTGATTAGCAAAAGGTTTATATTCATCAGGTGACCGCTAAGGCACAGGTCTTTAATAATAAGAATTGTAATATCTTCCTTATCCGCTGTCAGTAGATTTACGTTCTGCTGGAGATTGTCGATCATAAATATTAAAATTGAATTGCTTTTTGCGATCAAGATAATTAGATTCTAACAAGTAATTTGGATTTTAATTCTTTAACATCACACGATCTTCGAGTCTTTTGGACATGATATTTATCTGTTAATTATTAATTAAGTTTTATATAATTATATTAGAATATTATCATATTAGATATCAATAGAAATATTTCATTTATAATGAATATATATTCTTGCCTTACAATACATTTTTCTTCATTTCAAATAAAATTAAGAAAATTAATAAGTAAATTTATATCTTAAGAAATTTAAGCTAGAATTAACAATAAATTCAAATAACTAAAGAATATGTATGATTTTTGAAAACTCATTAACAGCAACCAATCCTTTTCGATAATTTTTATATAATCAAAATCTTTATGATCAAATAAATTAACAAGATGAAATTCAGATATTATTAATATATGGTATTAAATTTATATTAACGTAATAGCAAGAGATTTGTTGATTTCTATCTTTATGATGCAAAGTTAGATTATTGTTAGAAGCTAGCTATTTTTCTGCTTTAAATTTTTGTTTTTTAATAATTTCTTTGGCTACATATATCAAAAATACTATTGAAGCTCTAACTTTTAATTAAAATTGGTTTAATAAATCCTTAATTATAAATCTTCATAGTAATATTGAGTTTTAAGGTTGCTTAATCTCAGATAATCTTAAAAAGTGATGACTTAAGAAATTTTTCTATATTTTAATCATTCTTAGTAGAAAAATATATTATTCAAAATGCAATCAATTTTTTTAAGTTTTTGATTCTTCTTCTTATTTTAATTCATCAATTGACTATTCTAATTAATTATCTGTTTATTCAAGGACAGGAGTCTTCTTTTTAATTCTAATTATTGGAACAGGTATCCATACAATCTTTTTTGGCTCATTTGAAGAACATTCAAACAGCTATTCAAATTAGAAAATAAAATTTCTTGGGCATAAATAGCTTACATTATCATGATTTTATTATTGATCATATTGTTCAATATTAACTTTTTTTTTTGGTTAAGGTTCAATATTTGATAATTCTTATTTGCATTCGATTTCAGTTTTAAATGTTTTAATTTCTAATTCTTCTTGTTTTTCACTTTCAGAATCTATTTTCTTTAAATTCTATGAATAATTTAGTTTAAATACCAACATCATTTTATGTTCTGTTTATTTATTAAGTGAATAATATCGATACTTTATCTCATAATCCTAAAAAAAATTAGTTGATAAATCTTTACAGAGCGATCTTTCATTTATTCCGCTATTTAATTCCATTATGTGCCATATTTGTGAATTAATTAGTGTAATTAATCATCTTCTTCCTATTTCCAAGGTTTATTATCTAAAGTATTATTCAAATTGAAAAATCTGATTTTGATCTGATTTTTGGTTTTGTTTTTCATAAAATAAGCTATTTAATCCCAATTTTCCTTATATTGAATAATTAATTCTTTTAATAATTCATCCTCCTTTTCTGTCCATTAATCAAGCCATTTATTCTTTTTTTACAAAGAATTTTTACTTATAACATTTACAATCTGTAAATACATTAAAATTCATTTTTTCCAGGTAAAGTTTCTTATAATTATTTCCATTCTAATCCTTAAATAGTGATAGCATCTATCAATTGTTAATCATCCTCATTATTCCAAGTATCGCTATCTTTTACTGAATCAGTTTAAGCACTTTACATTTAATTCATTAATATAATAAATTATGATTATGAATATTTCAATTTAATTATAATGTTCTTAAATTCATTTTGAAAAATAGAGTTATATAAATGAATAATTAATGCTTATTTAGTTAGTTAGTAAAACCCTATTAGAAAATTATTTAAAATTTTTTTTAACCCTATTGAATGCTGTCTTCTGTTTAGTCTTCTATCAAACCATAGCAGATTTTCAATATTTAAACTCAAATTCTTTATTTTATTTATAGTTATATTATTTCTAATTCTAATATAATGAATACAGAAGCATAATCTGAAAAACCTGAATAAAGGAGAACCAAAAGAGAGAGATATGTAGGAGAAGCTTTGAACGCAGTCTAAAAATGGAGGGATTTATTCGAAAATGATTATTATGATGAAGTTGGTAATTACTTAAAACCAGAATATTAATAGATTTTTTAAAATCAGATTTCTCCTTTAAATAAATCGAATTCTGAGACCCTTAATTAATTCAGTCCTAAAAGTTATTTCAAGATTTATTTTTTTGATTGGGATTTAATCGAATTTATTTATTTATTATATGGTTAGCAATTATAATTCTATTAGTAGGATTTTAGCTGTTTAGATCATACAAAATATTTTCTCACTAAAAACAAGGGATTTTTCTAGATCTTACAAATTAGTTAGCAGTTTAAATCATTTGATAGTTTAAACAAATAATTTTTGGTTCAATAAAGAAAGATTAACACTAAAGTTGAATAAATTATTTAAAAATTAAACTTTAATTTATCATCATTAGAGAAAAAAAGGTTTGTTGCTTTTACAATAATATTACGAAAACGAATAAGAATATATAAAATATCTTTAATTTGAAGAGGATTAAAAATATTGTTCGAAATACTACTATTATGAGGATAATGATGAATATTTCAGAAGAGATGAATTTAACATTCCTGCATTACCAGATTGATTCGAAATATATAATAATTAATCTATATTATAAAAATAGTAATCAATTAAAATCACTACAATTATCTATAGTAATTCAATAATTTAGTGATTTATAGAGATCTAATCTTTTTATTTCTTGATGAATTTTAGATATTCTTTAGAGAATTTAAATTTTATTTTTGTTAATCCTTTTCATCTTTTGAAAGTTTATTAGATATCATAATTTAAGATATAAAGATTTCTTTTTACAAATGATCATTAGTCATCATATTTATTTCATAATCCTCATCTAAAAAGTTTTTATCTTATAGTTTTAGCGCTGCTTCTTCTGGAGTGAATAGTAATTCAACTTCTTCCTTCTTAGAATACACTGAAATAAAAGATCTATTGAGATTATTTGCTGATGAAGGTTAAGTATTATCCATAAGACTTGATTTTTGCTATTCCCATAAATCAGAATCCATCGTCATTTTTCTTTGAAAAACGGAAGAGTCTCTTTCTTAAATTTATTCACTTAAATAACGACATCTCTTAAATAAAGGTGACTCAGTTCTATTCATTCTCTCTTGTAATACTTTTTTCAACGATCCTTATTAGGCTATTGTCAACTAAAAGTTTTGTAAGTTAAGAAATTTTGTTGTGATCTTTTTAACTTACAATTTTGAGTCGTCCATCCAATCACTTCTTTTTTTAGTATTCTTATTATAGAATAATAAATTATGTGAAACTTTATATTATTTCGTTATGAGTTCTTCTTAAAATATAGTTGTCATACTCATCATTGCAATTGCAGATCTTAACCAAATTATGAATTACTTGAGTAAAGTATTGCTCTTTTTACTATTTAACAGATTTTGAATGGTGTCTTGTTATTAAATGAGACACCATTCTTCGACTAAGAAAGAGTTTCCATCATTTTCAATAAAAAACTAAACAATCATTTCATTCTATTAAGCTGTCCTCCAGTTATTTTAGAGTAACTGTCTAACATTAGAATTCATTTCTTTTGTCCATATAACACCAATTTCTTTTGTTTAATTTTAGACAGATGATTGATATTACAAGAACGGATATGTTCTTGAGGATAATAAAATGTCAGCAAACTTTGTGAATAATAGTTGGAACATATTCATAACTTTTTAAATTGCCAATAATTAGAATAAATAATCAAATGATCATATGTTTTAAAATATAATCGAATTATAAAATGCGTAATAATTATAAAGCTCTAAAATAATTCATAATAAACATTAATAATTCATCATTTATAATTGTTTTTTTTTTTAATTTCATTTTTCAATCTTATTATATTAATAATCTAATAAATTGATTCTAAAAGATCATGGTTCAAAATTGATTGATTCTTAAATATAACAAAAAGAAAAAAAAAGTTTGACAGCTCAAAATTAAAATGAAATTTAAATTAGGTTATAATTGTAAATGAGAGATATTTGAAATAAGAATATAAATTACTCTCAAAATTAATTCATTCAGCTAAACTTAATGCAAGTAAATAACTCGGTATATACTCTTTAGATTTTAGAATATCATTAAAAGTATTATTTGTAGTATTTGCTGTGTTTGCTGTATAAGAAGTATTCAAGACAAGACTTTTTTGAACATCTGTTTTTTTTTGAATGCTATTATTAAAATTATTGTGCATATTTTAAAGATGATTCATTTATTTTTTTAATAATTAGTTTTCAACTCTTGATTAATTTAGAGCCTCTTGCAATTAAAATACTACAGAATCTTTGTTGCTTGATTATTTTAGAGAAGCATTTTCTTTCTTCAACTTAGAAACCATTTCAGTTAATTTTGATGATTCCTTTTCCAATGCAGCAATACGCATTAAATATTTGATCTCTCTTTACTTATTTTCTTCTAATTTATTCTTATTAGTGATTTCTTGCATCTATATTCTTTATAAATTTTCTTTTTTCTCTTAGAATGCATTGGCTAAATAACTCTACAAAATATTTGTATTTTCATTCTGAGAAGTATTTCGATTATCATAAAATGAATTATTTGTTTTCCTTTTACTTCTATTCACTACTAATATGCATATAATTTTACAATCTCCAATTGAAGTATTTTATTTTACTTTCACTTTATCTTTACTCAATATTCTTGCACTTTTTATGGCTTCAGCTTGTATCAATTCTCTCACAGTTTTGATTTCTCTTGATGTATTACGATAATATGGCATTGTTGTATTTAGGGACATTAATGGTTTAACTGCTATAAAACTAAAAATATTAATTAAAGTAAGAATATAAAAATAATAAAAAAGAAAATATATCAATTTTCAATTCTTTCAATAAATATTGTTCTACATATTGGACAAGAACCTTGATCTTAAATCCATCTTCTGATACATAAATCATGAAATACATGGTTGATTTTCTTATTCCCTCCCTCTACATTACAAGGTAATTTAACACAATCATCATCAAATTAATATATCTATAAACATATCGAGCATTCTTCATGTATATTTGTATCATATTCCTTTAAATCTTAATATTTTTACATTCTTAAATTTTATAGAAATCTTTGTCTTTGTTATTCTAATCTATGCAATTTATATTCATCATAAAGAACAGTACACCAACTACATGATTGCCAGATAGCTACACCTATTATGATAGGAATTACTGCACATATCACTAATATAATACAGATTAATATAGCAATCATCATATAACCTATAAGCATTGATAACAATGTCAAGATGATTAAAATTGATTCAAATTAGTCAATATTACTTATTCTATTATACAAATTCAAGAATGCCCATTAAATTATTGTTATATTACCCCAAGCAAACAAAATAATTTTAACCAACACACATACTCGATTCAATGCAAACATTTAAGAATTTTAACTTTCAAGTAAATAAAATATCCATTTTGTTGTTGTTATTTTCTCTGATATGCTAACAGCTATTTGTTATGCTTATGAATTCTATTCGTCCTCCTCTAATATATCTTCAAATGGACTGTTTATTTTTATTGTAAATTTAAGGTATTCTATGATTGGCTGGGTTATATCTCCATTATTTATTTGATCAGCTTCTTTTATAATATATTTTAACTAAAAATATATGTAGATCACTAAGCAATCCGAAATTAAATTGAATCCAAAATAAACACTGAATAATTCTTTTATATCCTCTTTTGTAATTAATGAAAAATATAAGGCTACTACTTCATTAATTATGAAAATTATATTAATAAAAGTAAACACATTTATGACTATAGAACTTTTGAAAATAACAGTTTTTAAAATATTATTCAGCTAAGGACATTAGTTATTAAAGAGTAACGAAATTATATCCTAAAAGCTTATATTTAGATAATGTTCCGTCTCATTTTATGATGTGTCAAGTATTTCTACTTATGGTAGTATTTCTACTTATGGTTATTATTAAAAATTAACAATGCTTTATTGATTTTATTGCATTTGATCGACTGATTAAAATTATATTGATGAATTTTGTTAAATTTGACAAGATTTATTTTAGAATGACAATGATTCAGGATTATTGATATCTTTCTCCTATTACTAAAATTATGCTGTGAATTCATTTATTACTGATTAGACTGAATCATCTAGATTATTCATTAACTAACAAAAAATTTATTATTAGTTTTCTATTTTTTATTATTTTTTCTTTTAAAAATCAGTTGTTTAATTTAGCAACATAAACTAAAAATGTATAATTATTCGCGAGGTAAAAAGAACTTATGTTTAATGTTAGCAAACTTTTATAATGAACTCAATTACAAAATTTAAAATAAAATTATAGGATTTTCTCCAGTAACTATTATATATAATAATAATAATAATATTAAAAGTTATATTCACATATTTTGTGTTCATCTTTGATTTGGATTGCACTAATTTAATGTTATAAATATTTATTGGTTTAACAAGTATAAAATTTATATTATGCCAAAAGAAAATAAGTAATTTAGAGAACTGCTCTTAATTTATAAAAATGCTATAATTTCATAGACTTGTTTATGTCTAAAATCAAAGCCATTTAATTATGATTTTGTTTAATTGAAAATGTATCTAAAGCCTATATTTATTAATATTCTATTATGTTTATATTTTATTTATTCAATAATTAAATGATCTCCCATGTTTCTAACATTCAGTTTTTAATTTTAAAAATAACAAATCTTATTGTTCAATATTAACTAAATAAAATCTTTTGATTGTTTTTGTAGTAAAAATAAATCTAAATGTTGGTTTAGCTTCATTTTTCTTTATTAAGACTTAACTCAAATTATTTAAAGAATTCGCAGAACTGACTAAAAATTTATCTTTACTTGATAACTAGAAAAAGTAAATCCAACCTCCATCCAAAGCTAAATACCTCTCAGTTTCAGAAGATATATAATCCATTAATGATTTTTGTTTTTTAACCGGCTTAATTACTCTGAATGTGCTACCAGGAGGAAAATTAATTATTTGTTTTTTCTAGTAACCACAATCTAGTGGTTTACCAACTTATTTAAAATTATAAAGAATTAATATATTGTACTCTTTTTGCATTTCACTCATAGTTTAAGATTCTATATCTTCCTATTCATCATTATATACTTAATTTGCTTCATCATTGTTGTCAATCTTAAAAACATTAGAATCACTAGATTTCCCTTATGCACTCTACTATAAAATTTATTTGAATTGTTTTGGTTATGCTGGTAATGAGGAAGTGGCTTCATTACAAATAATTTCATCAGATGGAGCATCATTAAAAAATTATTTGATAGAATCAAAAAAAGAACTCTTTTTCTTTGGTTACATTATATAAATATTTATATATTTAAATGAAAATTATATTAGAGATGATAACATATTGAAATCATGATTTTTTTATAAGATTTCTTTGCTGCATTAAATAATCATCTTCAGAATCTTCTGAATCACTTGATTAATTTGAGCTTGAATTGCTATTAGATTATTTTTAGTTAAACTTTTTCATATCAACTTTCTTAATTTCAATGTCATCATCTGCAAATTCTTCAAAAGAAATATTTTATTATTATTTGCCCTAAAGCTTTTCAACATCTTCATCTTTTAATTCCGTGTTGTCTAACATTATATTTCCTTTCTCATCAAATTAAACTATGTATCTTTTATCTTATAAAAAAATTATACTTAAGTGGCTTAAATGAATCAATATCACTTATCTCTTTAATTTTATCAATATTTTCAAATAACTTTTATTCCATTTCTGCCTTTTCTTTCTCTCTTTTCTCTTTATCTATTCCTCCAGTCCTTACTCTGTCTTTCAATATGTTAAATTAATTAACTTGTTCCAACTAACCTTCTTCAATTTCGAATCGAACCTATTTCTTCTATGATTACTCTTATAATTCTTTGAATTCATTCACTTCTTCATCCCTGAATATTTAATGTTTATTGAAAAATCTTTAAATGTGATATCTTGTCCAAATATATTCGCAATCTTCTTAGAGTATTTATCTCTCTCCAACATTTTTTAATAAATTGTTTAGACTCAAATCATTATATAACTTGATACCTCCGTAATAAGTTCAAAATCAAATTACATATCTGAAACCACATGATTCAAATGCTTTACAACATACTTCTCTGCATTCTTTAATATTTTTTAGGAACTCTCTAATTCCTTCACATCATAATAATACTCTTTAAACATAAAATAAATTATTTATGAATTTTAAACAAAAAATATTTCTTTTTATTTTGATTGAAAGTAAATTTTCCCAAAATTATTTTCATCTAAATCATTGTATAAATTTAGAATCTTTGATAAACTAGTGTTTAATTTAATAAAATATACAAATAAATATTGCCAAGTTCAAAAATCACTATCAATTAATAGGGGACCTATCCGTCCATCCACTAAGAGATAAATTACTCGAATCAGGTATTGGTAATCTTTTAGCAGTTTACTTTTATTGAAGCGTTTATAATTATGAGATAATCGCCGAAGATTTTTATTCAATTTCAGATGAATTAGGCTATTTATTTACTTAAGTGCTTGTTTAAAGTAGATTTGAGACATTATTAAAGTTATTGATTTTGATAATAGGTTTATTATCTTACTATTGCTTTGTTGGATTTTATATATTACTATTTAATGTTAAGCTATTATTTGTTGCAGTTTGATAACTAACAATAACATTTTTTTATATTGGTGCTATATTTTTGGTGCTTCTTGAAAAACCTTTCTAGGATTTGATCTAAGGAAGCCTTGATTGTATTATCTTTTATTGATTATTATCTTCTTATTTCTAATCTTTTTACTCAGGGCTTCTTCTTAATAATTCTATATTGAATAGTTCTGGTTGAGATTGTTAGTTTTAGTTCATTTATTTTCCCTTCGCTCTTTAAGTAATAGTAATTTATTTCACGATATGTTCTTATTAAAGAAGTAATTTTGTATTTTTAGGAACTGAAGTTTTCCGAGATAAAACAGTTGCTTCTATCATCTTATGAGGTAATTCTCTATGTTACAATTTCTTGACTAATTAAGCAACTTTAGAAAGTATGTCTGTCTTGTTAGATTTTTATGTATTAGCAGGAAGATCATTTTTGAGCTCAAATTTAACATAACTCATTTACATTATTTTGCTGTTTGTGCTTTATTAAGGGAATCTAACAATTCCATTTTACTCATAATTCTTATTCTTGCCACACTTGATGCATTTGGTTCATATTAAGATCGACTTTTTTAAACGTGAAATTAAGATTATGATCTTAATGGTGAATGATATGCGAATCGTAATTGTCTATCTTAAAATATTTTATCAGAGTAATTGTTAACCTTTATTGATTAATAAATACACTTACAAATGTAATCTCGTCTGCATTCATTTAATATATATTTTATTAAAATTAACTAACAATATAAAAAATTGGAAAGCAGTTAGAATCGCAATTCATAACTTGATACATTTGTAAGATACAAACAGAAAGATATTGAGAAATTTATACAAAGAGTGAATAAACTAATAGTCTCTAATATTTTAAGAACATTATTTTATCATCTACTAATTTAAGTAACTTTATCTCGAACTATGCTATTTTCTAGAATTTTATTTTGGGTAATAGAATTTAGATTAAAAAGTTTATATTATTAAAACAAATTATTTGAAATACAAATAATTATTGAGGCCTAAAAAAATTTAGTGAAATATAAAGGATATTTTAAGGTTATATACTAAAATCTAACTCAAATAAAAAGTAGTATATTAAATCTTATTCCTATGAAATATGAAATATCGACAAGGCAAGAAATCCAATATTTGATTTCTATATATTTGTATTTAAAGTAGAATAATTACTTAAAATATGTATATTTTTTGTGTAATTTAAGTGTTTTCTAAAGCTTCCATAAAGCTTGAATAATTATTTTGTTTAAATCGACCTAAACTAAAACAAATATTGCAAATATTAATGGAGAAGAGTTAGGTTTAAAATTTAGTAAATTAAAAATATTTTTTGAATCAGAAAATTGCTTAATTAATCAAAAAATACTAATTAATTAGGTTAAAATATTAAAGCAAAAAATACATAAAATAATTTTAATTTTATTTAGATTTATGGGATATATTATGAAAATTAAGTTTTTTCTTATTGCCTTTGTAATCTTAAATTTCAGTCCTAATAATGAATATACATAGAATAAAATATTTTATTTAAAATTTGATCATAGATTTACAAATTAATTTTTATGCTATTTTTCCAACAGGCTTATTCTTCAATTTAGATAACCATAATTATTATAAAAATATATATTAATCACATTTATTAATTAAATTTATAATGCGAAAATAATTAAACTAAAATTTGTATATCAAAAACTAAAAAATACATCGCAAGTGCATTTTTGATTGATTTTTAAAAACAGAATATTTAGTCATAGCAAGCTATCTCATTATAAATAATCTTTCTCAGTATATGCTAGAAGGATTATTTTTTGTATATCTATAGAAAAGAAAGAGGATAAATATTTAATCTATTTTACTATTGGCATGAAACTCATAAATAAATCTGAAACTGATCAGTTTTCAATTATAAATTTGTGTTATAAATTACGAATATAAATTTATACATAGTTCATATTATGAATAAAAATAATAATATAACTTCAAAGTCAAATATTAACATATTGATAGAATTATGTTAATAATTGGCATTAATGCATTTTAATTAAAGAATAAAATTTATTATACATTTTCAAAAAAAAGAATTTTCGAGAAATTTGAATTTAAATTAATTTAAAATCAATATTTCCAGAAGCTTCCATTAATCACTTGATAAATTAGTTAAGTGTGGTAATTCTTTATAAATAATAATAGAAAATAATTATGGCTTAAGCTCCTGCTATTGGTATTGATTTAGGAACAACATACTCTTGTGTTGGTATTTGGGTGAATGATAAAGTTGAAATCATCCCTAATGATTAAGGTAATAGAACTACTCCATCATATGTTGCTTTTACTGATACAGAAAGACTTATTGGTGATGCTGCTAAAAATTAAGTCGCTAGAAATCCTTAAAACACTGTTTTTGATGCTAAAAGATTAATCGGAAGAAAATTTGCTGAACCAACAGTTTAAAAGGATATTAAATTATGGCCATTCAAAGTTGAAGCTGGTGCTGATGATAAACCAATGATTGTTGTTAAATACAAAGGAGAAAACAAAAAATTCCATCCTGAAGAAATCTCATCAATGGTCTTAACTAAAATGAAGGAAACTGCTGAAGCTTATTTAAGCAAATAGGTTTCTAAAGCTGTTATTACAGTCCCAGCTTATTTCAATGATTCTCAAAGATAAGCCACAAAAGATGCTGGTGCAATTTCTGGTATGAATGTTTTGAGAATTATTAATGAACCAACTGCTGCTGCTATTGCTTATGGTTTAGATAAAAAAGCTAAACATGAAGAACACGTCCTTATTTTTGATTTGGGAGGTGGTACTTTTGATGTTTCATTATTGGCTATTGAAGATGGTGTTTTCGAAGTCAAAGCTACTGCTGGTGATACTCACTTGGGAGGAGAAGATTTTGATAACAAGCTTGTTGAATATTGTTGTGCTGAATTCTTAAAAAAGAAGGGAATTGATATCAGAGGAAATCCAAGATCTTTAAGAAGACTCAGAACATAATGTGAAAGAGCAAAGAGAGTTCTTTCATCAGCCAATCAAACAACAATCGAAGTTGATGCTTTAGATGCTAATGAAGATTTCAATTGCACTATTACAAGAGCTAAATTCGAAGAACTTTGCATGAGCATGTTCAAAGAATGTATCCCACCTGTTGAGAAGGTTCTTAAGGATTCTGGTATTTCCAAGAATTAAATTCACGAAGTTGTTTTAGTCGGAGGATCAACAAGAATTCCAAAAGTTTAAGAATTATTGAGAGATTATTTCAATGGAAAAGAATTAAACAAATCAATCAATCCAGATGAAGCTGTTGCTTATGGTGCTGCCGTTTAAGCTGCCATCTTAACTGGATAAGGTAATGAATAAGTCAAGGATCTTTTATTGTTGGATGTTACCCCATTATCTTTGGGTATTGAAACTGCTGGAGGTGTTATGACAGTTTTAATTCCAAGAAATACAACCATCCCAACAAAGAAATCATAAACTTTCACAACTTATGCTGATAATCAACCAGGTGTCTTAATTTAAGTTTATGAGGGTGAAAGATAAATGACCAAAGATTGCCATAAATTGGGTCAATTCAATTTAGATGGTATTGCTCCAGCTCCAAGAGGAGTTCCATAAATTGAAGTCTCCTTTGATCTTGATGAAAATGGTATCATGAACATTCATGCTGAAGATAAGGCCACTAAAAAATCAAATAAAATTACTATTACAAACGACAAAGGAAGATTATCAAAAGATGATATTGAAAAATTAGTTAAGGAAGCTGAAAAATTCAAAGCTGAAGATGAAATTATTAAATCCAAGATTGAAGCCAAGAACAGTCTTGAATAAACTACCTATTAAATCAGAAACACAATCAAAGATGAAAAATTCAAGGACAAATTCTCAGCTGATGAAAAATCAAAACTCGAATCATTGATTGAAGAAACAACCAAATGGATTGATGCTAATCCAAATGCTGAAACTAATGATTACAAAAATAAATTAAAGGCTCTTGAAGAGGTCTTCCATCCAATTATGCAAAAAGTTTATCAAGCCACCGGTGGTGCTCCCCCAGGAGCTGAAGGAGGATTCCCAGGAGGTGCTGGATTCCCAGGTGGTGCTGGATTCCCAGGAGCTGGATAAACTGGTGGATAAGGACCAACAGTAGATTAAGTTGATTGATTTTTATCTTAGTGTATATGTTAAATTACAAATTAAAATTCAAAAAATTATTTTCTCTATTTCTGGTTAAATTATATTACTATGTCAAAATAAACAACATAGAAATATATACATTTATATATATATATAAATTTCATAAATTATTATAGTTTTAAATAATTAATATATTCAAAAAGTAAATAAACAATACGGAAAATGGATAAGGAAAATGCTAAACAAGGTTAAGAAATCCCTTAATAAAATATCCCATTACTATAGGCTCAATAATAACCATAAAATCAATATTATGCCCCTTACTCACCCCAAATTTAATAACCTTAATAACCTTAATAATAAAATATTTAAGTACCACCATATTATGCAAATCCTTATCAAGGAATCATTCCTTAAGGAGACCAAAATTAAGGAACTCAATAACAATAATTATAAAATCCTTAACAATAGTTAGTAATCTAACCTTAACAATATAATCCATATTAATAACAAGTAGCTGGAATAGTTCTATAAAATCCTTACGTTCCATATGTATAAAAATAATTAAATTTAGGCTCCATAAGTATATTAGAATGCTTCTGGATTTAGAACCCCAGCATTAATTTGTTGCCCATATTGTAATTAACACTCAGTTACAACTATTAGCTACAAACCAGGAAATGACACCTATTGGATAGCTGTCTTATTATGCTTATGCTTCGGATTCTTGTGTTTGATCCCATTATTATCTGGTGATTGCAAAGATGTTTATCACCAATGCAGCTATTGTGGAAAAGTTGTTGGACATACACCTTACAAAGCTTGTCAATGATTTAAATAACTTATACATTTCATTTATTTTTTTTATTATTATTCTTCAATGAAAATTTCAAGATATTTTTATTGAATAAATCAAAATTAATAATATGGGTAAGTCTTGCATTTAAAGAATATTTTATTATTTTTAATCTTATCAATTTTGGAGTAAGATAAATTAACCTTAAGATTATCCAATTATCAAGATTCTTCTACATTATTTGATCATATATTCTTGTAAATGACAAGTTATTTAAGATTAATCTAGTAAATATCCTAAATCATTTATAAAGTATTATGAATAAAAATATTGATAGGCTAAACATTCTATTTTGATACTCAAATAATCATTTTACAATTATTGAAGGAATAAGGCTTCCAGTTAAAATAATTGCTGGTATTGTAACTAATAAGCAGAAATAAAAACTTGTAATTGAGTTTATTGGGGTCAATGTAGAGGGTTCTATACTAATTTTAGCATTCTATTTTCTATAATTATGGTCCTTTGCAATTTATATGACTTCTAAATTAGAGTTGATATATATATTGGAAAGATGAAATATCATTTCTTGTAAATGGTTTGAATTATTATAAAATATTAAACTCTATTCTAATAAAACTTGGCATGTTCAAAAAGGATTTGATTAATATTTAGAATTGAGTTGTAAGTTTAATTGTTATAAATTTATGAAGAAATCTTATCAATAAATAATTAATATAGTTTAATTCAAACCTTATGAAGACCAGTTCCGAGATTTGTAATCAGATGACTGTATGCTAAAGCAATAGCGAATTTTAAAAACCAACCTTGGTGAATTTAGCCCAAAGTGCTTTCATGAGTTCACCTTTATAAACTAATGTTCTTTCTCGATCTCTGCCTATCACTCCAAATAATGGAGATTAAGCTGATTAAATTATAGAAATAGGTTTCCATAAAGTGTTTACAAGAAAAATGACAAAGTATTGAAATGATTAAATTAAATTTAGGAGTGATTACTTGACAACAGCCAATGGTCATAAAACAAGATAAGAAATTTTTTGTAATAAGTGTTAAAGAATTAACATGACAAGACTTGAAACTGAATACGGACTAGGGGCTATCTAAGTTACCTGCTTGCTAACTGTTCTATTTTTGCCAATTTGTTGGTTACCTTGTGTTCTAAAATCATGTAAAGACATAATTCATTACTGTCCATTTTGTAACTAAATCGTTGGAAGAACTCCATATAAGTTTTGTTGATTTTATTGTAGTTGTTACTAAATAAAATAAAAATTTCTCAAATCTTCATATTTGATTATTAAAATCATCTGAGGTGTTACATTTAATTATTTAAAGTTAAGAAATGCTTAAACATTAACATTTTATAATCTAATATCAAAAATTAAAGTTTATATTTATATAATTATTTATATTAAATATGCCAAAAATAAAAATAAAGTTGATGTATCCTTTGATGATTTCCAAATAATAGATTCTTAAAAGCCTATATATATTTAGACTTTTACTTAAACAAGCCTTCATTTTATTAATTAATAATATATGAAATTTACAAATATTAAGTGGATAACCTTTATTTAAAAATTTAAAAGTACTCAGTGTCAATGTCTTTTTTTTTAAATAGTATCTATAACTTAATACTTTACAATAATATTTATATATATCATTATTAGAATGATTATATTTTTGATTTCTTGCCAATTTATTTTAAATTTACTGAATAAAATTAAAACAATTCTTGAATAAAATAGAAAAAATTATCAATCCTTTAGAAAATATTATTTCTAGATATTCGAGCATTTAATAAATAATAATAATTTATATTTACTTAATAATCAATATGAAATTTGAGATTCAATAGGATTTATACATTTTTATTAATAAATGTGATTGAATTTAATTCAGGGTGATTATTTTATTAGAATTAGTATATAAATTAAAACTGAAATTTATTTCATTTAATGAAATTTAGTATTTTATAAAAAAATGAAATTAATTGAAATTAATTTTAATTAATCAATTTGTACAATGAATAAAAATAATCCATAAAATTTTATGGAATAAATTCTAAATAAAGCAATTTCACTTTAAGGTTTGATCATTAATTACTTAAAACTATGGAATAAAATGTACCTATATAAGCTTATCCAGTCTTTGAAGACAAATAAAACAAAGAATTAATGTAGCAATACCAGTATCCATAAGAATAAAATAATATTCCTGTTGGCTACCCAAATCAATAATACATACCAACATAATAACAATAGCCTTATATAAGTATTAAATTATTCTAATAAAGATCCTCAATAAGTCATAATCTAGCCTGTGGTTATCCAATAAGTAAGAAGGTCAAATGCTGAAGGTTGTTCTTATCCAACAGATATTTTATGCCCTTATTGTTAAAAACCTGTTTAGACAATTATTGAATATAATTCAGGGTGTAGTACATGGCTAGCATGTTTACTATTATTTTTGTTTTTCTTGCCTTTGTTCTTTTTGCCATTTTGTTTTGATGAATGTTAAGATAAAATCCATAAATGTCCTAATTGTGGAAAAAAAGTAGGAAAGAAAAAATATAAATTGTGTTGTTGATTGTAAATATTCTTTATTTATGTAATTATCATAAAATACTCAAATCGTAAGACAATTGTTAATTATTCTTAAACCTAATACCTATGAAAGTTTTAATTATTATCTCTGAAAGATTATTTGATAACAAATTGTCAATATTCTGCTTCTTGAACAAATCAAAAAAGGAACGGAAATATGTATCTGAATAGATAGATTCTTAAAATGGAAATTCTTTAAATAAGTAAAAAAATAACTGTTTCTAATAAATATGGAAGCTATTTCTATAAAATAAGAACATTTTAACTAAAGTTATGATATTTTTAGAAAATTCATAAAAAAACTCTGAAAATAAATTAAAATAAGATGTTTTTGGTTTTAGTTTTTTTGTTTACAATTTTTAGCTATTTCATTATAAGAATTTTTGGCTTTATAATGGATTCTCTATAGATAAATTATGATTTAATACATTCTAAGCACTCAAAAAAATTGTTTAGAAAATAGAAGTCATTTGATGATGTGAATGACATAAATTTCTAAATTTGTCTCCTATAAGACTTGTTTTATAAAAATAAATCTTATTTCAACTAATAAAATTATGAGATAAAGACAAACATATTAACCAAATTATCTCCAAATCTCTCAATCGGAAAAAACAAAAAGAAATGTATATTCATACGGAAAGGATCTTAAAACTCCTGATTCAATAAAACCTTTAAGTGCGTTGATGAATTTAAGACTTTTTCTCTATAAGACAAAACAAAAGTTAGAATATAAATAGGCAAGTCAATTTTCTAGGAATGATCCTTTAATAAAGGAGCAGCCTTCTTTTTTATATAATAAATTATAAATAGAATAGGATAATCAAATCAAATTTCAAGCATATTTAGATGGAGATTTATAAGCTGATGAATATTTGACTCTACAAAACTACAAGAGATTATACAAAATAACAAAGAATGATAATGGATCTTTTGATAACACAAATGATGATATGCCTTATTATACTTAAAGGGAGAGTGCTTTGAAAAAGTTAAAAGAGAGAATTATTCATAGACATAATATGAATAAAAGAAAAAGAGGATCTGAAATTAGCAGCCAAGTTGATACATCCAAATGTGATACTCCAAGTATATAATTAGCTTAATAACTGAAAAAGGTGATAATAAGAAAACATATGAATAAAATAAATGAGGAATTAACAGCGTATCAAATATTTATTAATTAGAGAAAACACCTTAAAAAATTTAAAAATGGTTTAGAACGCAGATTTTGCTGCTAAATAACTTTAAGAAACTCTTGAATATGATAAATCTACTTTTGGTAGTGTTTAAAAAAAGGTAAACTCAACAAAGCATCTAAAAATTATTACAAGAAGGAATAAAACAGAATTTAGTGAAGATAATCAAAATAGTAGAATCTAATTGAGTAATGAAATAGTTAATCTAGCAAACAAAACAATTTATGAATAATAAGCTAATAATAAATAAAAATAATTAAAATCAAAAACTCTCAAATTTTCAAATGCTAAAATGAACTAAATATTTAAGCAAAAATCCTAATAATCATTCATAGATTAAAGAAGATGTATAACTGATAGGTCTCAATTATCTTAATGTTAAAAAAATAATTCCAAACAAAAATTACATTATTAAGGGGAGGAGAAATTAGAAGAGAGAGATGATTCTGCTGAATCCAGTCTTTGTTCTTTATTTGAAAAAAAAATCAACCATTTATATAATTAGAGCATATTATTAAAGAAAAACATTTCAACCAAAGATAGTTTGATCAAACGTATTAAGCATATGCAAAGTTTTAATTAAATAGTAGGGGAGGCTGTACAAACAAATAATTAAAAATTATATTAAATTTGATTGTATAATTTATTATGCTTCTATTCATACAGTTGAATTAACTTTGTTAGATTAAGCAACAAGTTATCCTAATACTTATTCTAACTCCTATTCATTTAGATTGCCAATCAATGCCTTCTTTTCAACTCCATATTCTATCCATTAAATTAATAAATACTATATCTGATAAGAATATAAGGATCTATAGATTCACATTCCCTCACAACAAATGGAAATTTAGGGTTTGCATCTTTCCATTGCCAATAATTTTTTGTGACAAGATTTCTATAAATTAATTACATCTACTATACCTTACACCTTCAGATCTACCACATGTTTGGCAAAAAACAAATCTTAATTCTTTAACAGAATTACCTAATTATTTGTACCAAGACATTATTAATTAAATATATTTATAATAAAAAATTAGAAAAATAATCAATGAAATCTATGTTACTTTCTTAATTTTAAATTAAAATAATTTTCTTTAGATTACTTTAAGAATGATATTCACTAAATAAATATGACAATCAAATGTTAATCCTAAAAGAATTTAGTTAAATAAAGCAAATCTAAAAAATACTTCTGAAAAAACAAAAAGAAGTACACAAATTTAAATATACATTAAATAATTCCTCTAACTTATATTTGATGATAACCAATTATATGAGCTACTAATAACTCATCAGAAATCAAATTTCTGGATTTAAGAATATTAAAATATACACTCTATCAATTTTAGTACATTAAGCTATTCTGATTTTTGATAAGTTTTTGAAAGTCGAGATTAGTTAAGAAATCAGTCTTAGAATTTTAATCATAAGCATTTATCTAAATTAGATATTTTAAGTATATTGTAAGATTTATAAAAGGATCTAAGAATTCTAACGAGCTAATTGATTATAGATTATTTTTGATAACAAAAAACCTAAAGTATGCATTGAACAATATTTAAGGATATTTAGGAATATTTTATCTAAAGATGAATAGTTTTGAATTATGTTTCAGTTTTAAATAATTGTTAGAATAAAACATAGAAAATTAAAGGAAATTAATTACAATTCATTTTTAATTGGAAGGATCTGAAGTTTTTGGAAATAAGCTAAGAATAGTCATTTAAATTGTATGATTTAGATTAATATAAGATAGAAAAGCAATTGATATTTGAATTTGTAGGCTTAAGGTATTGAAATAAGAGGATAAGGTAATAAGATGGTTAGATTATATATTAAGTATTTATGTTCTGATTTGAAGATTTAATTTAAATAAATTAATTATGATACGAGGATATACATCTGTATTGAGAAAATCACTTTGGTATTTACCATCAATGGGATTCTCAAAGAAATTGGGTATCGGAGAAGCATCCAGCGTATTAGAAGATAAAATTAAAAATATTTCCCAATTGGTAAAGGATTATAGTGATAGATTAGAACGACATCAAAGAATATGGTACAGTCATCTCCATTGGTGATGGTATTGCTAGAGTTTTTGGTTTGACTTAAGTTTAAGCAGGAGAAATGGTTGAATTTAGTTCAGGAGTTAGAGGTATGGCCTTGAATTTGGAAACAGATAATGTGGGTATTGTCGTCTTGGGTAACGATAGGTATCTGATTAAAATTGATTAATTCTAGAGAAATCTAAGAAGGAGATATTGTCAAAAGAACAGGAGCTATTGTTGATGTCCCTATTGGTATGGAAATGTTGGGAAGAGTCTTTGATGCACTTGGTAATCCAATTGATGGACATGGTCCAATTAAGACAAATACAAGAAGAAGAGTTGAATTGAAAGCACCAGGAATTATTCCAAGAAAGAGTGTCCATGAACCAATGTAGACAGGATTGAAAGCTGTTGATTGTTTAGTTCCAATTGGAAGAGGATAAAGAGAATTGATTATTGGTGATAGATAAACAGGAAAGACAGCTATTGCCATTGATACAATTATCAACTAAAAACCAAACTTTGATTCTGGTGACAAGAATAAATAATTATATTGCATTTACGTTGCTATTGGTTAAAAGAGATCAACAGTTGCTAACTTAGTCAAAATTCTTACTTAAGCTGGTGCTATGAAATACACAATTGTGGTTGCAGCCACAGCCTCAGAAGCTGCTCCACTTTAATATTTAGCACCATATTCTGGTTGTGCTATTGGAGAATATTTCAGAGACAATGGAATGCATGCACTTATTATTTATGATGATCTTTCTAAATAAGCCGTTGCTTATAGATAAATGTCATTATTATTGAGAAGACCACCAGGCAGAGAAGCCTATCCAGGTGATGTCTTTTATTTGCATTCCAGATTATTAGAAAGAGCTGCTAAACTCAATGCTGAAAATGGAAATGGATCCTTAACTGCTTTGCCAGTTATTGAAACATAAGCTGGTGATGTCTCAGCTTATATTCCAACAAACGTTATTTCAATTACTGACGGATAAATTTTCTTGGAAACTGAATTGTTCTTTAAAGTAATTATTAAATTTAAATATTTATTTAGGGTATTAGACCAGCTATTAACGTTGGTTTGTCAGTGTCAAGAGTAGGTTCAGCCGCTTAAATCAAAGCCATGAAGACAGTTGCTGGTAGACTTAAGTTAGAATTGGCATAATATAGAGAAGTTGCTGCATTTGCCCAATTTGGATCAGATTTGGATGCAGCTACCTAATAATTATTAAACAGAGGTGCATAATTAACTGAGTTACTTAAATAAAAATAATATGTAAAATTTAGTTTGAATTTTAAATTAGGTTCCAATGTGCGCTGAAGAATAGGTTTGTGTCATTTATGCTGGTGTCAGAGGATTCTTAGACAAAGTATAAACTTCAGAAATTGCAAAATTCGAAGAGAAATTCCTCACTCATCTTAGAACTAACTATCCAGCTATGTTGGAAAGAATTAGAAGGTATTTTAAATAATAATTCTTTTAGTACTGGTGAATTGAGCAAATAAGATGATGCTGAATTGAAGAGTATCTTAGAAGTCTTCATCCCTGAAGCTGGTCTTGTCATGAAATAATGATCAATTACAAATAATAATATACAATATAAAATAATTTTTATTAAAAATGTAAATTAATTTTGCTTAGATAAGATAATTACAATATGGACATTCTCTCTATGTAACAGGAAATTGTTAGGAATTAGGATTTTGGAATCCTGAAAAAGCAATTTAATTGAATTATTAGGAAATTGATTTATGGGTAGGTTAAATATAGATATAATTTGAAAATGCTATAGAATATAAATATTTTGCTGCAAAATCAAATAATCCTTAATAAGATATAATATGGGATTAAGGTTTGAATAAAGTTCTTGATTAAACAAAGAGTACTGATTAATTTAAAATTATGACATTTAATATTAGATATGATTGTAAAGAAGATGGCAAGAATGATTGGAACCATAGGAAAAAATTAGTGTATAGATTAATTCATTAGATAAATCCTGAAATTTTCGGATTGCAAGAAGTTCTCTCTCATCAATAAGCAGATATACTTTAAAACTTATAAAGGAATTATAATTATATAGGGAGAGGAAGATAAGTTAACTTTTGGGATGATGAAGCATGTCCAATATTTTATGATATGATTAAATATAATTTGATTAAAGCGGAGATCTTTTGGCTGTCTGACACTCCAAAAGTACCTGGATCTAAGAGTTATGGTAATGGGATTCCTAGAATATGCACATATGTTAATTTAATTCATAGGATGAGCTAAAAGGTATTTCATGTGTACAACACTCATTTTGATCACGAAAATAAGATATCTTAGATAAAGTCAGCCGAGTAGATTTAAAAACATATTTAATAGTATTATAGTTTGGGAGATAAAGTAATTGTTATGGGAGATTTAAATTGCATACCATTGAGTGATCCAGTTAAGATGTTAACATTACCTATAATGTAAGATTTGAAATTAGAAAATGCAATGAATGTATTAGATATACCCTATGCAACATTTCATGGATGGTATGGATTAAGATTAGGTTTACATATAGATTATATATTCTTGGGTAATCTTAAGAAGAAGAGTATGATTATTGTGAATGATCAGATTGAAGGATAATATGCTTCTGATCACTTTCCAAAAGTTGTAGTTTTTGAATGAGATTTATTTATAATTATAATATTCTAGAAGTATAAAATGATAGTGCGCAATAAAAAGATATTAATTAGAAATAATGGAGATATAAAATTCTCGTACAAAAGGAAATGGATACACGTCTAAATGAATTAAATAAATAAATGAGCAAATATATTTATACATTTGGTGATGGCAAAGCTGAAGGAAGCGCAGCAATGAAGAATCTTTTGGGAGGCAAAGGATCAGGATTGGCAGAAATGAACTTGATTGGCATTCCTGTACCACCAGGATTCACTATCACAACAGAAGCATGCAATTTATATACAAAGAATGGTGCAGAATCAACTTTTGCTCTCATCAAAGCTGATGTTGAAAAAGCACTTCATCAAGTTGAAGAATTGACCAAGATGGAATTTGGTTCAGCTGAGAATCCTTTACTAGTCTCAGTCAGATCTGGAGCAAGAGTGTCAATGCCTGGTATGATGGACACCATTCTTAATTTGGGATTAAATGATGTCTCAGTTGAAGGATTAAGCAAGAGAACAAACAACCCCAGATTTGCATGGGATTCTTACAGAAGATTCATCCAAATGTTCAGTGATATTGTATTGGACATGAAGCCATAAACAAAGGAAGACATTGATCCATTTGAAGAAATCATCGAAAGTGTTAAGCACGCTAAAGGAGTTAAATAAGATACAGAACTTGATGTTGATGATCTTAAGACTTTAGTTGCTAAATACAAGGAAGCTGTTAAAGCTAAAACAGGAAATGATTTCCCTTAAGAACCAGAAAAATAATTATGGAGAGCTATTTAAGCTGTGTTTGATAGTTGGAACAATGAAAGGGCTAAATACTATAGAATTCTTAACAAGATCCCTGAAGATTGGGGAACTGCAGTTAATGTCTAAGCTATGGTTTTCGGTAACATGGGTAATACATCAGCAACTGGAGTTGGATTCACTAGAGATGCATCTACTGGAGAAAATATTTTCAATGGAGAATATTTGATTAATGCTTAAGGAGAAGATGTTGTTGCAGGTATCAGAACACCTTAATAAATCACCTTGATTGGATCAAAAAGATGGGCTGAATTATAAGGAGTTGCTGAAGAAGTCAGAAAAACCTAATTCCCATCATTGGAGGAATCATTACCAGAAACATATTAAGAATTAAAGAATGTCTAAGAGAAATTAGAATAGCACTTCAAAGATATGTAAGATATTGAATTCACTATTCAAAATGGAAAATTATGGTTATTATAATGCAGAAATGGTAAAAGAACAGGTGCTGCCATGGTTTAAATTGCTTGCGATTTATTTAGAGAAGGAAAGATTGATGAAAAAACAGCTCTTAAGAGAATTGAGCCAAATAAATTGGATGAATTATTACATCCAATTTTCTCCTAAGAAGCTTTGAAAACAGCTAAATTTGTTGCTAAGGGATTACCAGCATCTCCAGGTGCTGCTTCAGGATAAATAGTTTTCTTTGCAGATGAAGCTAAGAAATTTGCTCAAAGTATTTTAGTTAGAATTGAAACATCACCAGAAGACTTAGAAGGTATGAACATTGCTAGAGGTATTTTGACAGCAAGAGGAGGTATGACTTCGCATGCTGCAGTCGTAGCAAGAGGAATGGGTAAATGTTGTGTTTGCGGAGCAGGATCATTGAATATTAATTACAAATAAAGAACACTTGAAGTTAATGGTAAAGTTTATGCTGAAGGTGATTGGATTTCATTAAATGGATCAACAGGAGATGTCTTTGAAGGAAAGTTATAAACATAAGAAGCCTAACTCAGTGGAGATTTTGGTTTGATTATGGACTGGGCTGAAAAATACACAAGAATGTATGTTAGAACAAATGCAGATACACCAAAGGATGCTTAAGTTGCAAGAAAATTCGGTGCCAAGGGTATTGGATTGACAAGAACTGAGCATATGTTCTTTGAAGGTGAAAGAATTAAAGCAATGAGAGAAATGATTTTGGCATCTGATTTGGCTGGTAGATAAACTGCATTGGCTAAATTATTACCATTCTAAAGAACTGATTTTGAAGGTATTTTTGAAGCTATGAATGGATATGGAGTAACTATCAGATTATTAGACCCACCCCTTCATGAATTTGTTCCACATGAAACTGCTTAATAATAAGAATTAGCATAAGAAATGGGATTAAGTTTGGAATAAGTAAAATAAAAAGTACATGAATTAGCAGAATTCAACCCAATGTTGGGACACAGAGGATGTAGATTGGGAATCACTTATCCAGAAATCACAGAAATGTAAACTAGAGCCATTATTGAAGCAGCTCTTAACATCAAAGCTAAAGGATTAGATGTTAAACCAGAAATTATGGTTCCATTAGTTGGAAATGTTAATGAATTAGAACATTAATTAAAAGTTGTTAAAAAAACAGCTGAAGCAGTATTCAAAGAGAGAAATGACACTATTCATTATTTAGTTGGAACAATGATTGAAGTACCAAGAGCTTGCTTAGTTGCTGATTAAATTGGTTAAATTGCTGAATTCTTTTCATTTGGCACAAATGATTTGACTTAAATGACACTTGGATTTTCAAGAGATGATGCTGGTAAATTCTTACCATACTACATCAATAATGGAATCTTGAAAGTTGATCCATTCCAAGTTTTGGATAGATAAGGAGTTGGAAAGATGGTTGAATTAGCTGTTAAGAATGGAAAATCAGCAAATCCACATTTGAAAGTTGGTATTTGTGGAGAACATGGAGGAGAACCATCATCAGTTGAATTCTTCCATATTGTAGGATTAGATTATGTCAGTTGCTCTCCATTCAGAGTTCCAATTGCAAGAGTTGCAGCAGCCATTGCCAATTTAACCAATCCATGAGTATTTCATTAAAAAAATATATAAATATATATTATATATAATTCAAAATATCTTATTTAGAATTGCAAGATCAAAATAAATCAAATTAAATGAATATTTGATTATGAAATAAGTCTCTTAATAGTAATTATTTAAGGATATATTAAAATATAGTTATAATTAACCTTAAATGATTCAAAAGATGAGCGAAGTAAGAATTAATTATTAAATAATTTAAAAAAGAAATAAAAAAAATCATATAGTTATTAATTTATAATTGTGCGCTGAATATAAATCAATAATTATTTTAATATTTATATTGTTTATATATTAAGGAAATGAAAGTTCTAAAATATATAAAATAATTTTTATTTTATAATTTAGTTGTTTATTTACTTATCTTTTTTGCTATTAATTAATTGACAAAACATAGCATATTTAATATTGCTTCCCTTTTAAGAATTAAAAGAGAAAAGCTAGCATTAATATAAGTAAAATAATTTAATTTAAAAAGGCTACAATATATTTTAAATTTGATAAGTTTTAAATTATTCATTATTTATTCTCTTATTCTCTTATTTTTCAATTTTTTCTAATTTCAAGGCCTTTCATAAATTATTATAATAATGTCTAAATAAAACTTAAGCAACTACATAAAATTTTTAAATCATCTTACAGAATTAGAGCAAAAAGGTATTCTTACTTCAAAACAAAAGCATCTTTTGAAAGTGAATCTCACAACAAAGGAATAATTATTAGATAAACTAATTTCTACTTATGATGATTAATTGAATAATTAAGATGCCATACTCGAATATTTAAATGTTATAGAACCATAAACTAAAATTAGATGTCATTCTTAAGAAGAATATGAAACTCATTTGAAGTTTAGAAAAAGACATAATTCACATTCTAAAGTTACTTCATTTAATGAGTCTCGATTAATTGCAAATTTAGATGAGCTAAACGATCAATTAATGAATATTTGGCAGGCAGATGCATAGTTAGTAAATTTATAATGATAGTTTGTAGCTATTTAACTAAGAAATAAATGATAAATTAAGAAAAGTAGGAGAACTTATAGCCAAAACAGCCACTTCAACCCCATGTGGATCTTAAAAACAACTTATTAGCAATAGCGAAACCTACTCCTTGATTGATAGTCTTAGATAACTTTATAAGGATATGAAAGTAAAAGTTTGATTTATAATTAAAGCAACATTTTAATGATTATTTACGTTGCCACATTTTACTGATGGATAATTAATTTACAACTGAACATTTGTATCAAGTTTTGAGAACTTTTATGAAGAATTTAGTAGATGTAGATGAAGTTTCATTCATAACAAATAACGAATTGTATACTTCAACTACTAAATAATTTCAAGATATAATAATTGCAGAAAATTTATAATAAGAGATCAATCTTATATAAGATGGAAAGGTTATTGATTTAATATAATATTATCCTTAATTAGCAAGCCTATTTCAAACCAGTCAATATAAAAGTAATTATGCCATAAAGATCTCGAATTCTTCATGCATTTTTTGTTTTCACCTAAAAGGAGAATAAAAAACAATAATAGATTCGTTTTTATCTCTTAGTAATGAATATTAATTCTTTGATGAAGTAAACTAATTAGCTTTCTTTTTATTTGAAACTCTTAAGTAAATTAGAGTTTAATGTTTTAATCCATTATAACTTTCTCATATGATTTAAGATATTGGAATTGCTTTTATAAGATGTTCTAAATATATTTTTATTTAGAAAGTGATTGAAATTCTTTAAGAAAGATATTAGGTTTATAAAGAAAATACATCGTTTTCAAGTGGCAATACTTTTATTGAATTTGATTTCAGAGATATTATAAATTTAAGTATATATATTGGTATGGATTTGAATAAAAAAGATGAAATGAATGTATTTAAGTAATTAACTTTAAGTTATAATAAATACTTAAAGTTTATCAAATAATGTTATGATAGAACGACATTTTATAAATTCTTTGTAAAATCTTAGGACTTTTTAATATTTGAATTTGATAAATAAGGTTAAATTTCATTTGTATCTCAACCAATTACCAAAAAATTGACTGATGAATTTGGTCTAAATTTTGATTCTCAAAAATTGAATGCATCTTATAAGAGTATCTTCAGAGATAAGAATTTACTTTAACATATTGAAAACTAATTATAAGAATAGAATAAATGGAAATTGACAGATAGTAATGCGCCATATGAAATATTTATGAAAATGGAAGAGAAATATTTCAAGGGATTCTTTGTTATATTTTAATAAGGTTGGTTTCGATATGATAAGAAAGAGTTAGATGCTACTTAATGGAATAAATTAAGGAAAACGTTAATGCAATCAGAGACAGAGTAATATTTAGATAAATTGGAATAAAAGCATCCTTAATTAAAAAATTCAGTTGTTCAAATGTTTAAGCCTAAATCAATATAGAAATTGTCTTTGTTTAAGAATTTCAGTCCAAGTTTCAGTCCAAATCATTTAAATTAAAGAAAATCTCTATAGGAGAGTGAGAATGTAAGAAGAGTACCTAAAGCCAAAGGAGTTAATCATTTTTATTCAGACATGCTTACGGAGACATGTATTGAAGATATAAATAATTTAAATTTTAATATATTACCTTATAGTAATGATTGGTTGGAGAAACAAAAAGTAGTATATTAAATTTTAAAAATTAATAACTTTATTTAAGAATACAAAATAAATGAGACAGCTCTTTGCAATTTTTTATGTGCACTTGAATACAAGTATAATAAAAGAGGAAATTAGTTTCATAATTATGATCATGGTGTTACTGTGATGTAATGCGCACATGCAATATGTTTAGAAATAATGAATACAAAACATGCTTAATTATTAAGTTAATTTACAAAGTTTGCATTAATATTAGCAAGTTTATGTCATGATGTATCTCATACAGGGAGAACTAACATATTTGAAATAAATAGTCTTTCAAATTTAGCTATAAGATATCATGATAAAAGTGTGTTAGAATAGCATCATGCAGCTACATCTATAAAATTACTTTGTACACCATCTACTAACATAATTCCTAATTTTAATGTTGAGGAATTCAGAGATTTTAGAAAATTATTTATTTCTAATATTCTCTTTACTGACATTACTGAACATTATAGTTTGATGAAGAGCTTTGAAGCACGTACTTGTGAATTAAATTTTGGAACACCAGAGGATGTTCGTTTAATGACAGGTATGATAATTCATACATCTGATTTTGCTGGAGGAGCTAAGCCGTTTCCTATAAGTAGAGAATGGAGTATAAGAGTTAATAAAGAATTTTAAGAATAATATACTTTGGAAGGTAAATTTGGATATCCTCAATTGCCTTATATGAAAGATTTAGATTAAGTATTTAAATATACATATGTATAAAATAATAGATTCCAATAATGGCAAAATCAGAGATGGGTTTTTTCAAATTTATTGTGAGACCTTTATGGACCATAATGTCTAAATTTGTTGAAGATCGATTATAATAGAATATTGATAATCTTGATTAGACGATTATTGAATGGGAAAAGTTAATGATTAAATGATATTAAATATAAAAAATGTCTGTTATTCGAGAATTGAGTCATTAAAAAAGAAATGTGGTGTTAGAATTGTTTGGTACATCAAAAAGAAGAATTGAATAAAAAGAAAATGTATCGTCACCTATCAATCGTCCTTCCAAACGATTTAATTATCCATAATCTAGCAATGCAAATAAATTATTTCAAATCCTCAAACAAACTCCTTCCATCAAATAATCTGCATTTAAATCTTCAAAGAAAAATAATGAAAGCACTGGATTAAATGAAAGCATTTGTAGAAAAGTATTAAGTTTTCATTATAATAGAAAATATTGCATATTGATATTTAAGAACCTAGAACATATCTAAGACAAGTTATTTCTCCCTATAGAGATTTTCGATCACAAGTCTCATTCGATATTGCCCCTTAAACTTGTATTGCAGCTACTCGAAAAATCAGTCAACTTCAATAAAACAATTAGTAAAAAAATTCTGTTCGAAGATCGAATAGTTTCAGAGATCTTTTCAAAAGCTAAATTACATTTGGTTGAAACATTTTTTATATAATCTATAACTTTAAGTAAAAATATATCAATTAAATTTGTAAAAAAGACATTAAAACTACTTCTATTACAATTTCAACTTCAAACATCATAAAAAATACAATTTTATTATAACTATAGGAATTATTTAATAATTTTATTTGATTTAGTTCAACTATTTAAAACATTTGTTGATCTCTAAACAGATAGAATTTAATATTTTTGATTTTATTAGATTGAATAAATGATTGATTAAGAATATATTTTTATTTGATTTTGTATCTAAACAAATGTCGCACATTCCAATATTCCCAATCAATCATATTATTAATGATTTCTAGATCCAAGAAATACTAGGACAAGGAGCATTTGGATCAGTACATATTGATTACAATAATTAAGGTTTATAAGGTTATTGATTCTAAAAATTAAGTTTATGCTCTTAAATGTATTTTGAAAAGTAGATTTAAAGAAGTAAATGGATATGTAGGACAATTAATTATGAATGAAACAAATGCATTATAATAACTCAATTGTTAGTATATTGTTAAACTAATATCAACTTTCGATTATATATATTATAAAGAAACTATTTTTTGCATTCAATTAGAGTTTTGTGATGGTAGAAATTTATAGAAATCTTTTTAGGAGGAACACTATTAAATTATTTATAGGAAAACTCTAGAACGTTTAGTTAGCTAAATGCAATAACCTTATTCAAATAAATACTTTAAGGGATGAAAGAAATCCATCAAAAACGAATAATCCATAGAGATCTAAAATTACTTAATATTTTGATGCATAAAAATCAAATTAAAATAGCTGATTTTGGATTTTGCCATATTTTAAATCCAGATGTAAAATAGCAATAATTTATTGAATAGTAAAGTTAAGTTTAATTAAATCTGGGTACACTCGGCTATTAAGCACCAGAGATATTAGACAATCAATCATATGGATTAAAATCAGATATGTTCTCAATTGGTGTCATATTTTATTAATTATTGTTTCTTGAGTTTCCTTTTGAATATCAGGATGAAAAAGCATTTCTAAATGCTGTCTCATATTAGAGTATTTTGATTAAAAACTTATAGATCCTCCTTCTTTTAAAAAAAATGGAAGAATGATTGAAAAATATTTGGAAGATTTACTAACAAAAATGTTGAAAAAAAATCCAGCAGAAAGATTAAATTGGACAACTCTTTTTAAATCTAAACTATTTGAGAAAAATTATTCATGTATATCTTTATTTAATGAAGAAATATTTGGTTAATCTACTATAGAAGATGAAGATACATTCGATCCAATTTAAAGCTACATATATTATTAACAATAATAAAAGGTAGATCACAAATTTCTTGAATCTTAAATCTTAATGGTTCAAAATAATTAAGAATATCTTGATTCCAAAGATTAAATAGAATTCCTAATATATACGTACGAATTCAGCTCTAAAATTTATCATCGATAAACTTTGATGGTAATGTAATATGTTATTTAGTGTATTTTTCCTTGTTTCCTTATACTCAAATAAATCTATCAAAAATAATAACAATATAAATAATTATATCAACTTTAGACATATGATCTTACTAATACTCATCAAATTCTAGCTTTTTAATATTAAATTATGATGTAACGATAATCTTCATATTAGGGCAAATCTTGACAGAATTAAGAAATTAAATTTTATGGATAAAGATTCTGAATCTGAATCACTTAATATTTCAACATCGCCTTAATTTTAAAATATATTTCAAAATGCAGTCATGAAATATTTATCTAAATTAAAATAAGAAATCTTGTAAGATTCTAAAGATCAGGAGATTTAATGGTAAGATGTCTTATTTTTAGAAGATCATTAAACTACTCAAAATATTAAAAATATTCTCCAAAAATTAAAATTTTTTGTCTTAGTTTATTTTACTTTATTTTTAGAGAATTTAACAAAAGATTAATTTGATGAATTAATAAAGGATAATTAGATATCATCAAATCAATAATATATATATGTTGACACATTCAATAAAATTATATGAGAGAATTGATATATTGCTTTAATATATAATTTAAATAGTATTAATAATTAATATAATAATAGTAATCTCAATTCATTTTCCTGCTTTTTATTTTAAATTAAACATAAACTCTAACTTAGCTAATTTAACATGAATATCAATTCTGAAAAATAGCTTTCTTAAAATGATATCTTATTTTCTTCTACTTATATTGGAAACTTTTTCATTATTTTATGATCTAATATGAATCTTTAATTATTTAATCGGAGATGTTTCAGTTGTTTTCTTTATATTTTGTTCAATACTATTTGATCTTAAGGATTAAGGAATTTAAGATGTTGCTTATACTTTCACTAATGTAGGTTCTTTGCTCTTTTAGTTAGAGAATTAGTTTAAATTAATAATATCTAAAACTTAAGCAACAGGAGTTCTCTTAGTCGGATCATCCAAAATAGATTAATCAATATGATAAACAGCAGTGCTAATATCAAGGGGTTCATATTTATTTGAATTTAATTTGTTAGTAATTTCTGGAACAGCAATTTAAGTTTCAATTTATAATTATTTAAATCTATTTGTATCAATACTTGAACCTCTTGCACTGCTATCTCTTCTACTTCTTAAAGGAGTAAAATTCTTTTCAGGTCTTAAAGCACTGCAATTTATTGGTTAAACTTTGATACGAGAAACAGCTTATTTTTATTCTTAAAAAGTTCGTGATTACTTTCCATCAAATATTGATTATTTATTCTCATTTATCTAATTCTCTTATTTTAATATTCTTGAATCACTTATTAAAATAGGTTATAATTTAATTAATTATTCTTAATCTTCTTTTTAAGGAGATTTTATTTAATTAGATTAATATTCTTAGATCGCTTAGATTTAAGGAAATTTAGATAGTTCATCATCATTTATTTATTTATCTGATTTATCTTCCAAAACAGTGATAGTAACTTTTTAATCTTTTTTTTAATTAATTTTTTATGGTGAATCTTATTTTTTCTCAATATTCTTTAAATTTCCTTTTTCTGTTAAAACATTATTCAAATCTACATTATCAATTAATTATTCAATTTCAGGTACAATATCAATTTTTTGTATATTTTCTTGTTCATGTTTTTTAAATAAATTTTATCTTACTGGACTTTTTTTCTTTGACTGAACTGATAACTAATCAAAAATCTACATTATATTTTATATTTTATTATTATCTTACTTTTTTTCACTCTATAAAATTTACATAAAACTATCTTACTATTAATCAATAAAATCACTATTGTTTTAGTAGTCTATTACTGATTGTTGCTCCATAACTTCAACAGTTTTCTTTTATTTTGAATTTTAAATTTAATCTATTTTTAAAAATGATTTTATTTATTTTTATTATGATTCCGCAATTATTGTTTAGGATTCAAAAGGGATAAAAGAAGATGATGATTCTTGTTCATCTTTTTATGTTTAAGATTCTAAAACTTAATCCAAAGATTTTTCAGGTTTTAACTAAAATTTATCAATTAAATTATTTAATTTAGATTAAACAGGTGGTAAATCCATATCAGGGATTATTACATTTAATGTTTAAGCATTATTATCTTATGATAAAATAGGTATAGTAGTAGTTTCCTTTTATAAAATTTTGGTTTTCAATTATTCTAACTTTTTTTAATTTTGCTTATTATCTATTTTATTATCAAAAATATCATTAATCAAAAATGCTTATCTTTTTAAGTAAAATTTTCCTTTATCATCCTCATCTTAACAAACACTTTATTCAAATGAACTCTCTTCATCTAAAGTATATAAACTATTATTCTATGTTTTAAATCTTGGTTAATCATAGGTCTCTCTTATTGATTATAACTTTTAATTTATCGTATTTTATGCTTGAACCTTTAAATTTTACGTTTACTCTTCTACTTTTGTTTCAACCTTTACAAATTATTAATTTTCAGATTATGGTAAAATACATTCTTCATTATTAGGTTTTAATTGTAGCTCAAATTATTTTTTGTATTATTCTAATAATTTTGATGGTTTTATTTAGAATTCTTCTTAATCTAGATTAATTTATTTATCCTCCTAATTAAAACTTGTTTATTCTTGTTCTTAAATTTATTATTGTTTTTCAATTTATGGTAATTTTGTTATTTCAAGTGGAGCTACAATATCAGATTTAGATTTTTATATCTTTTTATAATTAAATGTTAAATCTATGGAAAATTAATTTACTTCTTATTTCTTTTCTGAATTGTATTCAACTTCTCTTGTATCTTATTTATTAGATCTATCAAAAAATACATCTAGTATATTATTATTTGAGGATTAAAGAAATCTTGATTCTTATGATAGATCATCTTTTCTATCATATCTATCAGTTAATCTATTACTTGTATCAGATCTTTCAGTTTTATCACCTTTTACTTATCTACTTTATCTAATCTCTTAGTTCCTTTTTTTAGATGGTGGATCCCATTAATCAAATAATTATTATTTTAAATTAGACACACTGCTTCTACAAAATGTTCTTTCCAATATTGACATAGATTAATCGACCTAATTAAATTTCTAAATCATTTTTAACTAAGCACAACAAAATTAAGAATAAATATCAGAGAATAAAAATTTAATTTCTTAAAATTCTTTCCTCTTACAATTTATTGTAATTTCATTACCATAATTCATTTTTTTGAATAATGCTTAATTAACATAAAATTGATGTTATTAAAAATCATCTAAATCCCATTATAAAAGTGATTTTCCTTATATTGCAAAAATAAACTTATTATTTGCACTTATATCTTCTAAGTTATTTATCTTTAACTTTATCATCTTATTTGTATAACAATAAGCGTCTCCATTTTCTGTTATAGCTATCCCTCCAAATTAAAATAACAAAGATTTCTTAAAATAACCATTTATTCCTAATCCATTTAATTATTAAATCGGAATCTAAACATCATTTTCAATGTTCAATATTTTTCCACCAACTAATATTATTATATAATAATTATTTACTTGTAATCAACGTTAGCTTTTCTTTATATGTACTTATGTGTTTACAATGACTGTATATAGTCTTATTAGTTTTCCACCAGTAACCTCGTCCTGAATGATCTATAGCAGTCGTCGGAGTAATACTCATATAATTTTTGCCTTAAATTAACTACTTAGGTTAAGTATCAATTTAATACAAATCTCCATTACCTTAAAACATTATAATTATTTATACTCATTAAACAAAATATCACCTTTCCATCAGAACAAATCTGCTAGACTCCTTAAAGAACATTTATTGCTTCCTAATCAGTAAATTATGTCATCTAATTATCACTAACAACAAGCCTTTTTAAGTTGTGATTATCAATAAAATAAAGCGTTGCTCCTAACTTTATGGCCTAACTAAATTTAAATCTTAGTGATTAGATATTCTAGTGTTATCATTAAATGTATACATCCAACTAATCAAAAATAACAGACATATTTTTATATACGTTAATATTATAAATTATCAATATTTCAACCAATATTTTTTAATAATTAACTTATACAATTTTATTTTAAAATTAAGTCATAAATAATAACTCTAATAAACTATATATCTAAAATTAATGAAGAAAAAACCATAAATTGTTTAATTTTTACTTACTACATTTTCTTACCTAAAAATTAGAGCTTGATTATATAATTATTTTATATTTTTAATAAAAGTAGAAAGTAAAAACATATTGGTGAAATTTAGATTGAGTTTTTAAAGTCTCTCTTAAAAATTTATTAAAGTTAGAATATGATAAATATCTAATTTCAATCAATATCAAAATGAAAGCTAAAATGAAAATTAAATAAGATTTTGCTTAAATATGTAAAATATTTAGATCAGAATTCTTGAACATCACTTCTTTATAGCGTTTTATTTTTATCATATAAATTATCATATGATTTATTAGATAAAAATATAATTAAGAGAGAGATTATAAAAATATTATAATGAATTTATTGTTCGAACTCTTAGATAATCATGATGAAAAAGAAAAGGAGATCTTTGATTTGTAAATATCGCATGCTATTCAAGTCTAACTTTAGATAAAAAAAATATTATGGATTTTTTGAAATTAGTAATCGAAACACCTAATGACATACATCCAAAGTATATCTAATTGTTTAATTAGATATCCTTTCATTGTTAGTGAGTTAATGTTTGGAAGTGATGAAAAATTACTACAATTAGTGTTTGAATGGGATGGAGAACCAATTTAATATTTGCTGACATTTTTCAATTATCCATAAAATGACACATCTTGTGGGTATTTTGAAAAAATGATAAGACCATTAATTTTACTTAAATCAAATGAGATATAACCCTTTTTGGAGATATCTAAATGGATTTCGTTTATAGATTAAGAATCAATTTAAAATGTATTCTCAACATTATTAGCATGTAATAATTTGGATGACACTTTTAAATAAAATATTTTGGGAATGCTTTTAAATCAAGTTAATATCAGCGAGAATACTTTTAGATTAATCATCAAATACACAGATCTATTTTAATAATATGTGAATCAACATCAAGAAATTATTGGAATAATTTGTATCTAATCACCTCCTACATTTCAATAATTATGTGTAATTGAATTATTTATGGGATGGAATATTCTAAATTTAGAATGGCTTCATAATCAAATCAATTATTTAGAGTAATTAGTCTATAGAAATTTTGAATTTGGCAATTCTACAATGAATTTCTTACATAAACCTTAGGGTCTTACAGAAATTGATTTAAAAATCATACATATACTAACGCAGACCTTGACAAGACCTGAAACCATTAAATTTTAGAATGTCTTATTAGAATTACTATTAAAATATGAATGGAATAATAATTTATAAATTATAGCAATAAATATGTATGAAAAAATGTCATAAGATGAAACACCACACAAATAATATGTAATTTAATATTTTCATATTTAGTTTTAATCTATCATTACCGACTTTATATCAAATAATGTGAGTTTTGGGAATTTTGAATTTGGTTTAAAGAAATAATTATAGAGAGGTTACAGATGGGTATTTACTAGAATAGTTAAGTATTTTTCATTGAATTTTGTTGAAGCATAAGAAATATCCTCTTTTGAAGGAAAATACTTACTAAATATTGATCCGACAAATAATAGAGAGAGATAATCAATAACTATTCTAGAGAAAGTATCTGAAAGAAGAACATAATGGGCAAAGAGAGTTTTAGAAGAAGAAGTATAAAAACAAGAGGAAAAAGTATAAATTTAAATGGAAGAAGATGAAAATAATGAGAATGATCAATTTATTTAACATAGAAATAGTTTTGGAATAAAGCCAATAACAAATGATGATGAAGTAGAAGATGAAATACCAATAAGAGGAAGATCAAGTTGTCAATTTAAATAAGATGATTTAGATTGATTTTGCTAATTTTTTTGTTTATTTTTTAATATTAATAATTACTAAATATTTAATTTAGATCAAATAATTTAAGAGATTTGATTTAAAAATGATTCAATTCTATTGCTTAATCTCATCAAGTTTTAACAATCAATTTCTTTTTTTCTCTTCTTAATAAACTTATATTATCTTGTTAAGTAAAAATTTATATCTCTTATATTTTTCTACCTTGACATTTGATAACATATGGCAATTTCTAGTTTATGATTATTATATAATAAAAAATAAAAATTTTAGTTAAGCTTGGTAATATTTATTATTTATTTAAATAATAATATATTATTGAGAAGATTAAATTAAAATACTTGTCTTAATCACTATTTGGCGGAATTTATTTTACATGATAGCAATCTATTATATTATGAGGTATAGAGTTGATTCAATGGGATTACTTGTTTTTTTTGTAGTAAAACTGTATAACATTAAGAGAGGTAGTAATCTACTAAATTTAGTAAAACATTTACAGTATTTATTTAAGTAAGAACTAGAATTTTAAAAGATAACACAATTTAAATCTTAAAATTAATTACAATTAAAATCACTCTTTTTCAGCAGTAATCTGCCATTCTTATAGAATGAACAGATTTTAGTTTTACATATTCATCAATTTCAAAAGACATATCTTCAACCTAAATATTGTAACCTTCTAGTTAATCTACATTATAAAATTGGAGACTTCCTGCTTTTGATGGTCTACATTAAATTCTTTTTGGAAGTGAAGGTAATTTTTAATGAATTGATTTTGTGGCATTCAAAGAATAAGATTTTTATCTGGATTATGTTATTTACTAATCTTCTTTACTTATTTATTTTGATTTTTGGTTAGCCAAGCTTATTAATTTTTCATACTTTCTTCTTTCTTTTTCTTTAAAATTATCTGGAGAAATTTGAGTACAATTGATAGGAGAAAATTTTAGAGTATGTTCACTTTTCTATTTATTTGAAGGAGTTATTTTCTTTAAATTTCTACTCCCCCATTATTAACCATATCTCATAGGGATGACAACATAATTTAATTTTTTCTTGCTATCTCTTTATATCTCTTTCACCATTAAATCCTATATAATTTATTTTATGCTTTTTTGTTAAGATTTCATAGGACTTTGCATATAATAATAAATTATATTATGACTTATTGATTAATTAAATAAAATAAAAAATGAACTAAGAAGATGAACAACACCAAGCAAAATCACATTATAAAAATCCCTTGGAAGAACAATTACATCATAAAACTTATTACAGATTGATGAGTTTTTTCTTTGCCGTCTTTATAATATTAGGGATAATGCAAACATATCATACATTCAAAGACTAAAGAGATAAAGCTTTGACATTTCTATGAAAATTTTTCATATTAATGATTTTGATAAATTCTAAACATATTTTTTTTTATTTGTTTCTTGTTAAACAAAATAATAAAATGCTTTTATTTTAAAAATATAATTTATTGTCTCTCATATTTTCAAGAATTTATCGGTCTTTGATATTATTTTTCCAATAATCTTTGCAGTATTTTAATTAATCGTAAGTTTACTTCTCTATTCAAATGCTCTATTTTAGTTTCTTCTCACCCTTATATATAATATTTATTAAAATTATACCTAAACAACACCATCATTATATTATATTCAGGATAGTAAATTTGGTAATTTTATATAAAATCTAAATCTATTTTGTAAATGTTTTCCATACACAGATTCTAAAATTTAAATACTTAATAAAATACATCATTTACTAAATTTTAAAATTCAGTAATGGTAGGTAAACTTGGAGTTTATATTTTTACAATAGGACTTGCATTACTTGATAAAGAAGGTAAAATTTTTAGAGAATTCCCTCTATTCAATAATTTTGAAATTTTCAAATCATATATATTTTTAGATTAGGTTTTCTATTATTAGTATGATTAAGATGAATTTTGAGAAGGAATTTCTTAATAAAACTATTCCTTCTAATCATTTAATTTCATATCTTCATTATTTATATCATTTAATAAATTATTACAAGATTCAACTTTAAATTTAATGTCTTTTTTTTCAATATTCTAGTCTATATTACTAAAAGATAATTAATTAAGTTCTGATGAAATGTCATCATTTGATATATGATTTATTTGTAAAATATTTTATGTTCTAAAATGATTTCTTATATAATCTTTATTCTATTTTCTTCTTCTAGTAACTTAAATATATTAATTTATTTATTACAAATTCTTCTATTTTAATTAGGAGAATAAAGTAACTTATCATAAAAATCAATATTGTTTTTTATAAAATATACTTTTGGACAGTTAATAATCAAATGGGTCTTTTCTTAACAATAGAAACAAACCGAGTCTATTAATTAATAGCTACTATTAAATAAAATTTAATCCTTAATATATGCAGCAATTTCCTATTTAGAAATTTAATAATTACCAAATCTTAAACATTTTATGAAATAATCTATAAAAACTTATCTCTACTTAACTTATAAAGAACGCAATATTCTAAACTTGTTATTAAATGTTTACTATCTTAACCAGTAAAAAAAGAATATTAACCAAAACTTTGGCCTCTGAATATTTTATGATAATCTGAAATTTTTTCTGTTAAACCATATGCTGCTTGTCCCGAATATAAAAGATAAATATTGTATTGATCTCCAAATTAATTACAAATTAATCTCTCATTTTTATTAAGAATCATTGGAGTCAAATGCTAAGCTATCTATTATTTAGTTGATTTTGAGAATTTATTAAATATTGAGAAAGAATTTACAAAGTTTATTAAGTTTTACTCTTTGAATTCTTAAAATACCTATTCTTTTTATAAACATGATTCAAAATAATTTTCTATATTTACTTAATTTTAGTTCTTTGAAAAAATCTAATCTAATTTTATTGAAATTTAGTCCTTCAATGTCTGGGAAACATTTTATTTATGTAAAAATCTTTAAAGCAATTTCAAATCTTTGTTTTTCTTAAAATCTTCAAAAAAGTAAAGTGAATCCAGTATTATCAATTTTAAAAGTAATATTTTATAAAAAAAGATGATTAATGTTGTACAAATATTGAATGCTTAATTTTATAATACTTCCTAATCAATATCTATTTATAAATTTCCAAATTAGAGTATGTAATTTATGTAAATATTTAAGTACTGATCAAATACTTCTTAAAATGCTATGACTTCTTAGTTTACTAGAAAAGCTTATCGTAGTTTAATACAAGAAAAAAGGTGAAATGTTAATAAAATTTAAATTGCTTAAATTTTTAAATCACTTAATTCATAATAAAATCTTTTATTAAAAGTATAGATTATCTTCTTAAAAATTAAAAATTTAATTAACAAAAAACTGATTGTTTTAATAAGTTCACTGTTTGAAAGAATAATTACAGCAAGAAAAACTATAGAAAATGTATCCTTAAAAAATGTAGTTGATTAAAAAACGTATTGAAGAAATTATTTACTATATTTCAAATATTAATCTTATTATTTTTAAGATGTATATTTATAAGCCTAATCTAAAATGTTTAGAACGATCATGGTAGCAAATAAATAATTTTAATAACCATTTTATTAATAAATGTATTCGATAGGAGAAACGATTAAAAGTAAACTACAAAAAAAAAAATTATAGAATTCCAAATTATCTTTAATTAAGGCTTAATTGAATTCTTATATAATTTTTTTCCAGCATTTAAAGGTGAAAAGAGTATTGAGTTTATAGTTTTAAATCGTTTATTCGTTAGGGCTATGTTTTATTTTAATTTTTCAATAAAAAAAAGCACTTTTTTTTAATTTTTTTAAAATGTATTCACTTCTGTAATATTTATCTTTACATTAATTTATTACCTTTGATTTTAAAATTACCAAATTGTTCCCTAGGTTTATTTTTTTATTTTTAAGTCGAAAGTTTCAAATGCAGGTGTTTTATCTTCTTCTGCTTCATATGATGGTTACCTGGGATGAGACATATTTATCCTTTTTCCAACTTGAAAAGAATTTTCTTTTTAATTATTGTTTATTCTACTTTTTTATAAATTATATTACATTATACTTCCATCATAACTTTGAGAAGGACTAAGCATTAAAAATTCATTTTTCATTTCATCTTATATCATTATTTTGAAATAATTAATAATTAATTATTATAGCTCAGTGTTTAATATTAATTTTAAACTTGTAATATTTAAATGTACCATTCAATAAATAAATAATTACTCATGATCGCTATTTTTTGTTAAAGTTAAATTAAAAATTAAATATGATTCTCTCTCTCAAATTTTATTAATATATAAAAAAAGAATAAAATAAAAAACTATAAAATAAAAACCGTTGATATCTAATTTTGTTAATAAAATTAATCCTCACTATTTCTCTCAAAATTTACTCCATATAGTTACTTAATATTTAAAAGAATATTTTACAGACTTATTGATAGAATTAATAGAATCAAATTTATATTGCAATCCTCTATATTTTGTATAAATATCTTAGATAATGTAATAATAGTTTTAAGAATTAAAAGATAATATTTTATTAGATTATATTAATATACATTAAATATTCAATTTTTGAAAAAGTAAATATAAACCCAAATAAATTATAATGCCACGCTAGCATAAAGCAAAACCTTAGTTTTATCCTGCTAACGATATACTATTATCAATAGCCACAACATTATTCTTATTATTTCAACAAATATTCGGCACAACTTATAAAAGGTTGTAAAACATAATAAATGCAAGAGTTCTACCAATAATAAAAAGAATAAATCTAAAATCATAATTCTAAAGTAAGGTAACTTTTATATTAAAGTTGTTGTCTTATCAATTATATAGAAAACAAGACCAATAAATAAGTTTAACCTTAGTAAGTGTATATCCAAAAGTAAAGGATAAGTGCTTATTAAAGATAAAAAAAGAGAGCAAATATTATCATCTTTCATAAGTGGCCAAATCTTCTTTAATCTCATAAATGAAATTCCACTCATAATTGTTTGGGTTTAATGGATGTACAAAATAAAGGAGCTTTGATAATTTATGATTATGTTATTACACAAATATTAAGAAATAAATTGGTAAACTATGTTTAAGTCCTACATAACAAACAGAATCAAAATGATGATAATCTTAATTTGCCAACAATCTTTCAATCGATTCATAAATTTGAAATAACATTAAAATAAATAATAAATATTGTTAATATTTAATATATATGGAAGCTATAATTATTTATCAAATATTGTTAAAGAAATATAAAAGAATAAATGAATTATCTATTTAAATCTCAGCAAAAATAAATATATTTTATTATAGATACTCTTCTTATTCACTAAAGCTAAGTTTATCATTACATTTATTTTTCAGTTCTTCTTTTTCTCTTTTATTTTTTTGGAATCGCTTCTTTTTTAGCCATATCTTTCTTATTCTAATTATATTATCTAATATATTTAGTAAAACAATTCTATAAGTAAGAGGGTCCTCTTCTTAAATAACTAATGATTCAAATAAGATTCATTACATTTAATTCTAGACTTGATGATAAACTTTTTTTTATGAATTTTTACTTATAAGGATCACTCTTGAACAAATTCTTCTTTCCTATCATTTTTGTTGTAATTTAGTGTAAGTTGTCTCTAATTTGACTATATAAGTAATCAAATTTGATAAATCTCTCATTTTTTTTTATAATAAAATTATAACAACAAATAGAAGACCAAAATTTGAAAGGTAATTTTTTCTATTTAATATTTTTTCAATTATGAATTTGAATCGAATTCCTTTAGCTCCTTTAACACCAATCTAAGTTCAATAACTTGCACGTTTGCCTAAAGTATAAAAAAATCAAAATATTTCAAATTGTCAAAATTCCAATTAAAATAGCTTAGAATAAAGTAAATGTACATCAACAAACTACAAAATTAAAATTTATAAGAAAATTGTATTGGAGTTACTTAATTCTATTTCTAATACACCATAATTAGAATTTTTGTATGGTTTACATGTAGAATTCATGCCAACTTTTCGATTTCATATATGTCCAACAGAAAGCCTCCTTAATTTTTTAAATCTTCATTATGACATCAAACAACTTTATAAAATTTATGATAGTATCTTTAAATAAAACGTTACAAAAATCAAGATTTATATTAATAATTAAGAAATGGATCTAATATTGTAATTATTAAAATCCATAATTAAATAAAAGCCTCCTATTAGTCAAATTAGAGATGTGTTAAAGAATTAAACAGTAAGAGATATTTTGAGTATTAAAAAGACTGCAAGTGATAATACTAAATCTAATTAAATACTAAATATGCTGTAATGTATTTTTAATTCTTCACTCATAAAAATAAATAATTCAATAATAATTAAGAAGGAGTAACAAGAAAATATCTTTAAGGATCAATCTTTTAATTACATCCAAAGTAATATTCAGTAAATAGCTACAGCATTATTTTTAAAATACTGTTTCAAAAAATAAATATTGGTTCCAGAAATTATATATTCTTTAATACTTATCACAAATTATAATATTGTATCATTAGATCCAAGTTTTATAAATGATATTCCTGACTCAGATTCCTTTGATGAATTGAAAGAGAAAATCAAATATAAGAGATTCTAAAGAATTTTTAATTTATAAGGGTTTGTTGAATATGAAGATTATTTAATATCAGAATTTTAAATCTCCTATCCTATGGATAATTTAGAAAAAGATTTGTTAGATAATTTAAATTTAGTCTATGAGAATTCATCTTAAATGATAAATAGATTAAAAAGAATATTTTAAAGTCGAAGAACAGAAACAACCCTTGAAATTTTATCCAAAAGTTCTGAAAGTTAAATTGGATTGAAAATTTTGAAAACTGTCCAAGCCATTTCAGAATTTATCAAATCAAGTAATACAAACTCAAGTAAAAAAATACCCAAAATAAAATTGAAAATATAAAAACTATGATATTGCAAAATTATATTAGATTATATTATTAATATTCAACCTTTTAATTCAGGCAAAGAACTTATTGCATTTTTCCAAACTTCGTAAGGTGTTTGAACTTTCTATTATTATTATTACTATTATTATTATTATTATTATTATTATTATTATATTTAGTTTGCTTATTGGATTTAATTAGAGAACTAAGTATTGTAGCCTCCAAGTCTACTAAATTCAAAATTTGATTTACAAAAGCTATTTGAATACTCATATGACAAATTAAAGAATTTATCATATGTTGGTAATTCTTCTTTTTAAATTTGCTAAATTATTCAATACAAATGTACTTTTAATTATATTTTCTTTCTTTCTGCATTCCATAATTATTCATAATGGGTTGGATATGAATCTGGAATATTGTGTTTCTTTCTTTTTTTTAATAATTAATCAGCTTTATTTAATTCACTAAAATATTATGTTGACATTTAATACTTGTTTAAAAAATCGGAACTTCTTGTTGTTACAAAAAATTTATGAATAAGTTAACATTTATCTTTTCCAAACCATTAAATTCCTTTGATAAATTATTAGACTTCTTTTTAATTCATATATTCATATTAACTAAGTTTCCAAGTTTTTATTTTATTCATCTGTGCATTACTACAAATAGAGTTTTTGTATTTGTTTTTTATTTGTTTCAGTGTTTTTTCCCATAAAAATTCTTTTTAAATTGCCTCCAATTTTTTGCTTCCATGTTTTTACAAACCTTAATATAATAAGTCTTCATCTACAGGTGTGAACTTACATCTAACCTTACTAATTTGATATTACTAGGGTAAATAACTAGCTTAAATAAGAGGAGTATATTTCTTTAAGATGACAATTTTATCATCAAAACTTTTGTTAATGTTTTCTAAGATGGTTTTAAATTATTTTAGTAAAGGTAATTAAAAAGAACTTTATAATGGAGATACTTCTATTGTGAGAGGATGGTCATTAAATTGTGACAAATCAATACTGTATATTTATGCGTGATCTTATTTTTCTAATTATTCTAATAGTTATATAGTTTTCTATCTTAAACCCTCAGACTTACAAAACAAAGCATTTTAAATCAACAATTATACTAAGATTTCATATTAGGCAAAAATTTAGATGATTTGATGACTTTACACAAGGGTCTAGTTTAATAAAGAAATATACAAACTTTACATCCTGATTAGGAAGGATTGTCTAATACTTTTATTAGCAATATTATAAAGTCTTTAAGTACTCTGGCTACATGAAATTAATTTCAATAATTATATAATTTATATAATATTAATTTTTGGATGTATTTTTATTAATGATTTAACTCCAAACAACTACAACAATTAGTTCTCTAAATTTTCAATTAAAAATTATAGAGTATAAATTATTAGTAATCATTTAAAATTATTAATAAATGACATTAAATTTCTAATAAATATTGCATTTTATTATTTTAAGATATTTAGATTAAAATGGAATTCAATTGCATTATTGAAAGAGAATCGTTTTTATTAAAAGTGAACAATCTCTAATTGACAATTTTCAATAAATCTAACTAATTCACTTTTGACTTTTCTTTGAAAATTCTTGTAACCTGGCTATTTCGTGAAAATGAGATAAATGGGTTTATATTAGAGGATCTGATTGTTGAAGGAGATAGTTTAGATATGAAAAAACTTAAATCATTTCTAGGAGGTAAAGTAATATTCACAGGAATTCAGATCTTTTACTACTTTAGTGAATCAATAAATGTTTAAAAAAGTAAAACAACAAAGGTATTTTTTTTTAAATAATTAGGTTTGTACTTTGATCAATAGACAAACTAAATTAAAATTCTCTTGTAAATGCTTTAAAAAAAGTGTATTAGGTCTCGAGAAAATTCATAAAGAAATTGAAATTATTAAGAGAGCTTCTTTAAAAGGATTAGCTCCAAAAATTTATGAATGTTTCTCATCTAATAATTGTATTTATCTCATAATGGAAAATTTAGAAAAAATCTAAGAAAAAGAATTTATAGATGAAGACATTAGAGTATTTCTTTATGTAAAATGCTCTTTATATATTAGAACTTAATTTAAACTGTAGCATTGCTTCATAAAGAAAATATTGTTCATAAAACCATCAAGAAATCCCATATATTGTTCACAAATGACAATAAATTGAAGTTAGTTGGGTTTGGATAAGCTAATAATACAAATATTTAAAATAATGAGTTTCGACTGGATGTTTTTAAAATCGGGATTTTAATGCATAAATTGTTTAGATTTTAATTTTTAATATAGCTACTAAAATTAGAATTTTCATGAAGATGATCAACCAATCATACCAGATGAGGGAAATTCACTCATATAATCTCTATTAAACTGGAATACTGACTCACCTTTAGAATCTAGCTCAATATTGAAGCACTCTTATTTTAAATGGATGAAAAATGAAGGAATTCCATCATGTATCTTTAATCAATATATTTTTAGAAATCCAATGCATGCATCCTAAATTCAAATCTCACATTTATTAGGAAGAAGAAATTGAATCACTTTTATGATAACTATAAATATAATTAAATAATAATAAAATTAATATGAATAATCTTTATAATTGTAAATCTTGTAGAAATATCAATGAAAACTCTCTTTTGATTTTTAAGGTAAATCTCAAATAAGTAAATTTTATATAAAATTATTGACGTACATTTTTATTTGAAAATATTCCTATATTTATATTTATTTATTAAAAATGGTGATATATAATAACTATTAAATTTAGAAAAAATTCATAAACCCATAAATTACAAAACTAAGAAAAACAAAAAAGGTTTAGAAATTTATTGATTTAATAAATAATAACTAATGACTCATCTTATAATAACAAATAAAAGAGAAAATTTACAGTTTTAAATCACTAAAAATAATTTTATATAAATAATACTTTGATTAACATAATTCATAATGATTGATAAAACTCAATTAATTATTTTAGATTGCCATATAACCTATTTTAAAATGTTCTTCTAGTTTTTTGTTTTACTCTTTCTAAAACAGGGCCATAATCCATTATAGTAGTTTCTGGTCTTCTTTATTTGAGAGCTATCCATTCATTAAATAAATCTGAAAGCAATAATTGATGTAACTTTTTCCAAAAATTATCTTCCCTTACAAGAGTTCTACAGAAATTTTTAAGTCCTATTCTATCTGCTATTTCCTATAAAATTAATATAAAGTGTACCTTTCTATCTCTTTCATCAAGTTGTTCTTGCAAATGAAAAAATCTTTTAATAAAAAAAGTGATATTGATTGACGATGCTGCAAAATAAAAATCATTTTATGGTTTGCACATTTCTTTAACTATAGTGTCTTTATGGTCGCTAACAAAATTTATAATATCATCTAATGATTGTATTCCTCCTCCTCTAAAATCTGTAGTTGGATCAGCTTACTAAAAGCCAAACTCTGTCCATTTTTTATTTCTAATCTCATCCAAATCACTTTCTGTTAATAAATACCATAAACCTTTAATTCTTTTTACACAATTTTCATCCTCATGTGAATATAAAGGAAATAATTCAACCCTTAAATTCCACCATTCTTTTATTTCTTAATTAGTCAAATTATAAGTTTCATCAAAACACGATGACAAGTACTTCTCTTTAAATTCTTTATTTTTTGCATGAGTTATAGGCTCATGAGCCATTTAAATTTCAGTCCATGAGTGATGCTTTGGCTGATGTATAAGAACTATTGTTTGATCTTTTTGTTACATTTCTTAATTCATTTTTTAAAATATTTTTTTCTTACATTCTTAAAATTTATTCAAAAGAAGTTAATAAGATTAGATAAATTATGTACTCAAGGAATTCTTCAATAATATAGTATAGATTAGTGTAAAAAATAAAGAACCATAAGATCTTAGACAATTATTTAATTGTATATTAAAAATTTTAAAATTTAATATAAAATCAATTTGTAAACAGATTTATATTATAGCAACAAATCCGAAAATAAAATGAGAAATAGAATATATATATAGAAAAATATATGAATAATAATATATTTTAGATGTATAATTTTATTATAGAATCACTTTAATTGATTCAAAACTTGGTCAAATGTTGGTAATCTGTTGGCTAATCCTCCTTCAGCAACTAAGGTTGGTCTGTTCTTCAATAAGTCTACAACAGCTTTGTTAATTTAATCTGATGTTACAGCATCGATGTAAGTAGCATAATCATTTAATTTAACTGCATTAAATACTCTCAACTAATATTATGTTTAATAACAATACGCTTTTTGCTGCTTCTTCTAATCTATCTGAAGTTCTTTCAAGAGCTAAATATAATTAAGTCTTTAAGATATTCTTAGCTCTTGTTAATTCAGTGTTTGAAATAGGTCCTGTAAGTGTTTTCAATTCATTTACGACACTGCTGAGTAATTCAGTACCTTTGTCTGCTGATCCAATGATTTTGACTCCAAATAGTCCAGCATCAGAAAAAGTAAAGTTTAAGCTTTCAACAACATCAGCGTAAGAATTCTTATTTAAAACTATGTAATTTAAGAAGATAATATACTATTTCTTTATAATCTAGATTGAGCACTTCCTTATAAGCCCAAAAGAGCATTGAGTACTTAAAATACAGCAGATTATGAGCTTGTCCAATTAGCTGATGGGAATAATAAAGCAATTGCAATTTCATTGTCATCAGTTAAATTTCTAACTTCACCTCCAATGTATTGTGTTTATGGTCTCACTTTAGCTGTTTAACCAGCAGGGATGAATCCAAGTGAATCTTATACCAAACTTACAAATTCAGTGTGATTATAGATTCCTGCACCAGCAACTATAATTTTAGATGGATTGATGTTTTCTAATTAAAACTTTTAAATTGTATAGGCACTCAAATTTCCAATATTAGTTTTGAATCCTCTCAATGGCATACCCAAACCTGTCAAGCCAAATGCAGTTTTAAATATAGTTTCGTTAAATCCTTCTCCACCTTTAAAATATATCTTAAATTTAATTTACTTTTAATTATGTTTTCCAAATTGTGAGTACCATAATTTTTTTCAATAGCAGAATTTGCAGCTACTACTGATCTTGGCTCCAATGCACAATCAGCTACAACTTTGAACACGTCTACAACATCATGAGCTAAACAATGAGCTTTGAAATATGCATTCTCTTAATCATAATCCATTTCAAATTCACCTCCTGATTATTGAATAACACCACTAAATAATTATTAAATGCTAAATATATACTAATTGATTGTCTCATTTGTATTTAAGACTGTCTTATAATAAGTATTTTTGATGGACAATAAGGATCCTGATGTTTCATTTGTTTCATCTCTTGTACCTACATCCAAAAGAATTCCAACATCTACTCTTGATGGAGATGAAGCACTCTCTGTCAACACAGTTATGCCATTTGAGAGTTTTGTAACCTCAAATCTTCTTTCTTATTCTCTGATTTCACTTCCTTATTATCCTACTGCAGATTTTGGACAACCAGCTGCAAGTTTGTAAAGATCAGAAGATTTATCATCTCTGTATAATAAATCATGTAATTAGGCTCTCAAAGTTGAAAATTTGAATTAAGTCTAAAACTAATCCTGTTTTTTATACCTTTGATGCTAATCTTCCTGAAACTCTAAATAGCATGATATTTTATTTTAAAATAAATTTTTTGTATGTAAATATCAATAATATAATCAAATAATAGGAATTAAATTTATTTTATTCATTTTCTTAAAATAAACTACTTACTTAATCATTTCTAAAGTGCTACCTATAACTATATCAATCATATATTATACGAATAATATTCATATCAATAGTAATTAAAACTTATTATTGTTAAAGCTTAACTTTTATCAAAGGTAGTTATACTTTTATAACCTTATGATGATTTGATGGAAAATTAGCTTAATCTAATAATACTTAAATGTTAGTATAATTTTTTTATTTTATTTAATGTTTTATTTTAAAATAAGTATGATTATCATTATTTTTCATCAATAGATAATTAAAATATCATTATTGCTATATGAAATTATTATTTTTTTCAACCTGAAATCCTTAAATTATGAAGATAAGATCTCTTTATAATCTATGATAAATTAATCGTCATTTTTGTTTAAAGTTTCAAATTTTTAATGAATAATTTATTAAAAAAGGTTATTGAAACCTATTCAATTAATTTATATTAGAAATTTAATCCTTTAAATCTAAGATAATAGAAAATAGAGATATAAATATATTTGAAACTAGATACCTTAATGATAATGTTGCAAAATTGCAATAGTTAATAAACAAACGCTATTATCAACTTCAGAAAGATGAATTTTATTAACAAAACATTTAAATGATAATAAAGTTGAAATAAGTTAGTTATAATTAAATCGACAACAATTTATGATAGAAAATATGCTTAGAATATACAAAAGGCTGAATATATAAATTAAGGATATTTTATGATCAATTTTATTATATAAACAGATTGTCGAATAATGTATAAATTCTAGACATTTGAACAAATGATAATTCATAATTAATCTATATGCTCAGCCACTATATCTACTGGAGCTTCACAAACACCTCCAAAGTAAAGGTTGAGTCTGTATCCATTCTTCCAAGCATAGCAAGTTCTATGATTTATGACTTGTTTTTCAAGTGTATATCCATTGTCATCCATCAATTCATAGATAGTTTAATCAGACAAGAATGTTAATCTATATTAATACCACTCTTCAGTTTTAATCTTGGTAGTAAAAATTCTAATTAGTTGATCAGGATGTTCATAGGGAACTACACTATTATCATAAGCATAGGCAGCTATTTCGACTAGATCTTTTTCTGGACAGTTGGGTATTTCATATACTCCTTGTTCATTATATTTAAAACATGATTATGCTCTTCGAAAGACAAACCTATCACTATCTTTATGGTGAAGTGAACCAAAACATCTAGAATATCCCCATAATTTATTCCAAGAGCTCATGCATCTCATTAAATTTTCATTATGAGGAATAACATAAGTTGCAGCAGTTTAACCTAATTTAATTTTGATTTGAACAACTTCTGCGTTCTTTTAATATACTGGTAATGTAGGAGTCTCATATTAATCACCTTCCTTAATTATTAATGTATATTAAGCTTAAAGAGTTAAAGCTATGAGAACAAAATACACTATTTTCATTAATTTAATGACTGATTAATTGATTGTTAAAAGGAGAAGGGGTAATAAAATAGATTCAACTAATTAAATAATCAGTGTTAATTTGTAAGAAGATACTTCTACCTTGCTATAGCTTAAGTAAGAAATTTCAAAAATAAGTAATAATATTTTTGGAATAATCTTTTAGCTAGAATCAAGCCATTAAGATAGTGGTTAACAAGTGAGGATTTAAAGACTGTTTATGATGATAATAGCAAACCTTTGAATCGATGTGGATTTAAAAGTGGATAAGTGTTGGTTGTAAAAGATTTAGGACCTTAAATGCTTTGGATTACAGTATTTTATGCAGAGTATGTTGGTCCTATTTTGATGTTTGTATTGTTATACTACTTAGGAAAGAAAGAAAAATATACTTTTATGCAAAAGTAAAAATATATTGAGTAATATAGATCTGCTTTATGGATGGTAGCTGCACATTACATCAAAAGAATATTGGAAACTAAATTCGTACATGTTTTTAGTAGAGATTCAATGCCAACAAAAAGAGCTTTGATTAATTGTTTTCATTATTGGATTTTGTGTGGAGCATGCATAGGATCTGAACTCTATTTATTGAGAAACTTTAAGGAAGATCCTGCTTGGAAGAAAATTTTTATTGCTTTATTTGCAGGATTTGAATTTTTAAATCTTATGTGTCATTTAAGGCTTGCTAGTTTCAGAAAATAACCAGCTATCAAAAAAAATGACGAAGATTATGTAGCATTAAATAAACAAAGATAAATTCCTTATGGATGGGGTTTTGGTAGAATTTCAAGTGCAAATTATTTTTGGGAAACCATGGCTTGGGTAAGTTTTAGTATCTTTACAGGTTCATATGCAGGTAATTGATTTATTTAAGTTAGCAATTGGATTTACTGCTTTTTCATTTTCTTAAATGCTGATTTGGGCTAAACAAAAACATTAAAGATATTTGAAAGAATTTGGAGACAAATATCCAAGAAATAGAAAAGCAATAGTTCCATTTGTTGTATGAAGAATTACATATTGTGTTATGAATAAAATAAAAATAAATGCATTTTATGACGTTTAATATTATTATATAATACGTATATATTTGATGGTGAATTGGATATTTTTCATCATTAATTTAATTCCTATATGCATATTTAAAAGATTGCTAGATCGATCATCAATAGAGGTTGTTTCTCTACAGCAGCACTAAATGAAGGGACATTCTTAGATTAAGTGATGGCTTATTTCAATAAAGCTGCTGGTCATACAAATATAAGTCAAGATAAATTGGAGTAATGATTGTGTTTAGAGATTTTAGCTTTTACAAGAGCACTGACATAGTGATTAAATTCAATTTGCCATTAGTGAGAGACGATGGAACATACGTTTGCGTAATAGACTGATATTAATTATTTAGGTGCCTGCCTATAGAGCTCAACATAAGACATATAGATTACCAACAAAAGGAGGAACAAGGTTGAGTCCACATATTAATATTGAAGAAGTAGAAGCATTGTCATTTTTAATGACATTAAAAAACTCTATTTTGGATTTACCTTATGGTGGTGCAAAGGGTGGAATTGGTATCAACCCTCGTAAATTTTCAAAAAGAGAAATTGAGACATTGATGAGAAGATATACTTTGGAATTAGCAAAGAAGAATTTCATCGGTGCAGCAGTTGATGTACCAGGACCAGATCTTGGAGTAAAGATTTTAATTAATTAAAGACAGGTGAATAAGAAATGAGTTGGATGAAAGATGCATATACAAAATTCAAGGGACATTAAGATATTAATTCAGTTGGATGTGTCACAGGAAAAGCAATAACTTAAGGTGGAATATCAGGCAGATAAGAATCAACAGGAATGGGAGTAAGTTATTGAAATAAACTATAGATATTCTTTGCTACCAGGGAAATTCTAAATGATGTGAAATATTGCTAATCTGTAGGAATAGAACCAAGTTTGAAGGGAAAATCAATAATAATTTAAGGATATGGAAATGTATTAAATTGATTAATATTAAAAAAGGTTGGTTCATTTTGTGCTAAATATATGTATGATTATGGAGCCAAAATCATAGGAGTAGCTGAACATGATGGGTCCATTTATAATCCAAATGGAATCAATCCATATGAGTTAGCAGCTCATAAGACTAAAACTGGAGGAGTTAAAGGATTTGTTAATGCCTCTAAATATTGGGAAGATGAATCTGCAATATATTAATAATGTGACATCTTTATTCCAGCTGCATTTGAGAAAACAGTTAATGTTAATAATGCTGATAAATTTAATTGTAAAATTATTGCTGAAGGTGCAAATGGACCAACTACAATGGCAGCAGAGGATAAATTATTATCAAGAGGAGTCATCTTCTTACCAGATATTTTACTTAACGCTGGTGGTGTCACAGTTAGTTATTTAGAATGGTTAAAGAATTTGAAACATATCAATCCAGGAAGAATGACAAGAAGATGGGAAGAATAAGCAAAGCATAGAATTCTTGAAGTCATTAAAATGAGCACTGGTCTGAACATCAATATAAAAGATAGTAAACTAGCAAAGAAGATGTTGGAAGGTCCATCTGAAGTAAATTATTAATATCTAATTATAGACTGACTTAGTTCATACTGCTTTAGAATAATCCATGATGGAAGCAGTTAAAAATATTATGGCTACATCTTAAGAATACAAAGTTAATTTAAGATTAGCAGCATATATTAGTGCTATTAATAAATTAAATGAACATTTTGAAATGGCAGGAGTTGAAGCATGATTGTTTTATATAAATAAAAAAATTATTCATTAAAATTTGTCTGAATAAAAAATGAATAAATGGTTTTGTATGATCTTCATCATTTAACATTTGATGGCTGAGGATTTCCATGTCTCTATAGAAGAAATTGAGGAAGAAATCAGTACTATCTAAATTTATACAGATAGATAAAAAGAAGATTTACTATGGGTCTACAGTGAGAATAGAACATTAAAGTTCAGAATATTTTTTGCATTCTCATTTGGTGTCTTATGGAAGTGGTTCAGGATAATAATCTGTCACAGGTATGTAGGCTGATCATGATTATAACAGCTTATGGACTTTAAAAGAGTGCCACAATTAACCACTTAAAAAATATGGTATTTAATACGTGTAATGTTAATAGATGATCAAATAAAGTGTGGAGATTGTGTTAGATTAGAACATATGCTAACAACTAAGAATTTGCATTCTCATCCTCATTAAGCTCCTTTTTCTGGTAACCAAGAAGTTTCTGCTTATGGAGATAATGGAAATGGGGATTCAAGTAATAAGACAATTAGATATTGATTAGGTGATGATTGGATTATAGAATGTATAGACAATAAGAATGGAGAAGACTTTTAAGCATCAATGTGGTTTTATTTGAAACATAAATTAACATCAAAATATTTAAGGACTAATAAGAAAGATAATTTTAATTAAAGAAATTGTGGATATCATTGTCCAATTGAAGGTTAACTTGAAATTAGTGCTTAAACAACAAAAAATGCAGATGCAAAATGGAAAATTTATTCAGGATTATTTTATTAACAACCTTAAAGAATTGATGATGATTATGAATAAGATGGTAGACATTGCAATTCTTATGGTTAATGTGATGATATAGATGATGATGAATTTGAGACTGTTGTATAAAAAGACTTGTGATTTATATAATTATTATTATAAATATATATATATATATATATTCCAATCTATTCAATAATGAGAAGGTACTTAATTTATTCTATATTAGTAAATAAGGTACAAATTTATAAATCTGAAAAGTCTATTAGAAGTTAGTCTGAATAGTCTGATCATAATACAAGTTATACAAGCACTAGAAAAGATATGCTTAGAGAAAGATTAGAAAATTCAGTAGAATAGGCTAGACTTGAGGAATATTTGAAACAAAAATTCATTGATGTGGATTGGAAGGATGATTTAAAAAATCATGCCAAATGTTTTAATTAATCATTTATTTAGAATTCAATAGGGAAAATGGTCTTAAAATAGTTCACAAAGAAGATTTATATAAATTATTATCTGTAAAAGGTAAAGAAACTGTTCCGATGATATTAAGAGAAGATAGAGTAAGAAGATTGGAAAGATTTATTATTGAACTAGAATAAAAAGAGGAAGATGATTACGAGATAAAGATGATTTTTGATTATTATCTCTATTTTCTGATTATTTTGATTCTATTTTTATTTATTTAATAATCTCAAATGTTCAACTCAACTTATAAAGCAGTTAAATATGACATTGGGCATACTTATCCTATTGTCTTCAATGGCACAGTAAGTCCTGAGTGGATTGATAAACTAAAAAAATATTATCTTAGTATTTACGAATCATTATAATTGAATTTCAAGTATTATCTGACTTCCAATTGTTTATTAATGAAAATTCTCCAATCATACTTCTTTATTTTTGCGTGACATACTAAATCAACATTTAATTTATTATCAATTAAAAATCCACAAGCTTTATCATTTCCTCTTCTTCTCAAATAACCAAATTTAATTTCTTAGTTTTAGCAACTTAAATTGCTTTCCAAACTATTTGAAGCTTTAATGAAGTATTCATTCAAGTTTTAAGTATAATTTAACAATCCATCAAATTTAAATTGATTTGATGTCACATTCCAGCTGATTCCCTCTCTTAGGTACCAATTAGGTTATGTGACATTAAAGTTATAATTAATGAATAATCCTGAATTGAAGGATACCACTATGTATAATAATATATGGAATTACAAACAGAATGCCAGAATTTCTTATTGACTTCTTTTTATAGTCCAAATTAGTATGAAAGTACGCGATTTGAAGAAAAGACTTTGGCAAAATAAGAAGCTTCAAAATTTGCTATCTTCCATTAACCTAAATCAAATCCTAATTTCAAATCTGTTTGATCTCTAACTCTGAAATGAACTTTAGTATTATTCCAAGGAAAACGAACATCAACTGTTTAAGACTTACAATATTTTCTAAATCTGAATTTTGTATCAGCATTTTTCATGTGACCATTTATTTATAATGAATGATTTTCAGGATTATCAACAAAGAACCCAAAATATGCACTATCTTTTATTTAGCTCGTCATATTTTATAATCTTAATTAAATAAATCATTTTATTATAATCTAACAATTAAAATATTCTAGAAAATCTAAAAATAAATTTTAATTCTGAAATTCATTATAAAGGACTTCTGCTGATTGTATAAGTAAGTAATATATAAAGAGCATTTTACTTTAGAAATGGTTGAATTTAAAAATTTAGATTTATATTTCAAATAAACAAATAAATATATCTCTAAATTAGTTTAAATAATAGAATAGCACATTGAAATTTAATAAATAATGAATGATTATTTTTGTATAATATATAATTGATAATCAAACTTAACCCCATTAAGGAGGAAAGAACAATAGATTCATCTAATGAAAAAGTTTAGATAAATCTATTTCCTCCTTACTTGATCCTCTTATTAGAACTAATCTACTTGAGTCATTAAGTTTAATTTATTTGTTAAAAGGTTAACAATTATATAAATTTGATTTTTAAGGTTCAATTGCCTTTTCTAATTGAGAAATTTTGGCAATTATCTTATTGGCTTCTTTAGTATTCCAATCAGAAGAGACAGAATATTTGTGTCCAATGTTTGATTTTGAGTCTAATTTGATATATTTATAAATGTTACTTAAAATGTTTTAACAAAGAATGGTTTTTTTGTAACGATGTTTCAAAGCAAATTCTGTTCTTTTTTTGCTTTCAGTCATAGCTGAAAGTCGGATGGCAATTTCAGCCCATCTACGTCCGTGTTGTAGAAGTAATTATAAGAAATAAAGATCTTCTGCATCACTCCATTCTTCACTGAAATTATAAATAAAGAGTTGTACCGATTAATAGATGGATCTAATTTATTACCCCATCTTTCTCTACATTATTTTGGTGTTCTCATAAATTTGCTTTAGCTTACATCATTTAGTTCTTTTGCAATTTTGCTCCATTTATTGCCTTTTTTCTATTTTAAAAATAATCTAAAATATAGAACAAAAAATTACAATATGATTTCAAGCAATTACTAATCTTCTTAATCAGTCCAAGGATTGTTATAAGCTGATTGATGTAGAAACTATAAACTCATTTACTACAACTCTTTTGGAGTTCTAAAGGTTGGCATCAATTCACTAACTAGTAGCCATTATTCATCCGACTGTTTATAAATTTTAAAATATACAAGTTTTAGACTTAGTGGAGCTTGAACACTGATAAGTATACACTGAAGTAAAATTTCCTCATTTTTTTCTCTATTATCTACAGTCTTAGCTTATTGAAGCTAGTAATACATTCCTTCTAAGACCTTGTAATTCGGAATGGAGTTAAAGTGTAACATCCATTTTTTTTTATATTCTTTAATGTCAACGTTTTGAATTTGAAGAAAGTTCAGTTTATGAGAAGGTTAGGATTCTTCAGTTGATTATTGATAAGATTATTAGTGAACATGAAGGAAGCTCATATTCTTTTTTGTTTATAAATTAATAAAATCTGTCGCATTCACAAAATTTCTTTAAATAGTATGCCGCATTAATATCTTCCAAAAATATAAACAAATAAAACTTCAAGATTAGAAAATTTCAAAGTACAATTTTACATTTGTACTTGATATATCATATATATGAACATTCAAAATTACAAAAAACTTAAAACTTAGAGAACTTTTAAATCACAATTCTTTTAGTATTTATAATAATCACATAATTTAGATATTTATATATATTTTATTGTCATTTATAAAATTTAATTATTAATAGTTGGAAGTGATATTTAAACAACTATTTAATTCCTTATTGAATAATTTAAGAAATAGAGATAAAAAATCTAATTAAAATAAAAACTTTATGACACAAAATTTGTTCAATATTGAAATTGATGCTATTTTTAAGAATGAATTTCTTTGATTTTTTATCTTTATTTATAAATACGATCTAAATCTAAGATTTCTTGTCTATTTTTACAATTCTTTTCCATAATTTTTAACTATTCGATTAATTTTGATATTTACATCTAAAGTAGGAATTTTATTAAAATGAAATCTGCTTAGTTTTAATATTGTTACATCATTTTAAAATGCTCTTATACGTCCATAAGAATTATATCCTTTGGTATTGAACATTAATGTTTCTCCAAAATAATCTCCATATTTGATGTAATAATTATTAAAACCATTAGGATTTTCTATTTCACACATTCCTGAAAGCATAATAAAGAATCCTTCCAAATGCATTCTATTATATTTAAGTTGATCAATTTTATGTTTATGCTTTATTATTAATTTCTTAAATTTGCTTTAAAATTGACAATGCTTATATTAATCGATTAATCTATGGGTCATTTGTATTGTTGCTTTGGTTTATTTTCTTAGATGAATGTATTCAAAATTTTCATAATATGATCCATCATTAAATAAAACTGAATTTTTTTTTAGATAACATTTTTCCATCAATTCATAAACTAATTTATAAAGAGTTAAAATGGAAACTCCTTTAAATATTGATAATTATTATAATCTTGTCAACAATTCAATACCTTCCATCTATTATTAAGCTTCCCATAATTCTTCAAAATAGTTCTTCTGGATAGAAATTAATTCAAGTCTTGTTTAGGTTAAAAACCAAATATCAGAAATATTACATAAACCATTATCTTTATCTGGACAACCAAGTATATCTCCTTATTTATAATTAGCTTTATTTCAATATTTATCATTACCAATTATATCAGGTCTTTTATATTAATCTCTATGATCGTAAACATTGACATTTCCTGCTACAATTACGTGAACTTCATTCTCTTTAGGAAATATTACATTGTCTTTCTCAACAACTAGCAATCTCATTTTCTTCAAAAATACTCTCTTAATTAAATGAATTATATTAATACCAATATGCTTGTAGCAATTCTTTTGAAAAAACTAGTTTACTTAAGTTAAATTAATAATTCTTCTTCTCGAATCCAAATTTCATTAATCCAAAATTTAACAAGATTTTCATTATAAACATCTTATTCGATTATAGATGTAACTAATTTATGAAATTCACAAAAAACCAATGGATTAAATTTTATTTCAAGTTATCTTTTTTAACTAAATAATACAGCTAACATAAAATGAATGCAAAGACTGTAATTTGAAGCTCTTGAAGATTCTTTTACTATTTTATAATCCTCTGCTGCTCTTTCTAAATTAAACATTCTTTTAGCACAAATACTTCTTAAATAAACATATAATGATCTATCTTTTGAATTATCATTTTAAATAATTAAATCTAATAATTATTATGATGCTTTAAAAGAACCAGTTTTGTATAAACAAAGTGCATAACGAAATTTAAGTTAATTTGTATCTGCAAATTATAAAGCTAATTAAAACCACTTTTTGGCAGTCATAATTTTCCCCATTTTTTCATATATTATGGCTACTAATTGTACTGCATTAGATTCTAATGGATTAGCTATCAATGCTTACTTAAAACAATGTAAAGCTGTTTCAATATTGTCTTTCATATGTACAATACCTTTATTATACCAAAAGAATTTATCATCTTATTATTTTTCATATTTATCATCTAATAAAGCATTAAAATTAATTAATTCAGTTTTATATTTAATTCTAGTTTCAGAATTACTATTTAATAATTATTTAGTTTTAGAAATTAACTATTTAGAATTTGTAACACTAATATCAGATTATTTATTTGATAGCATTACAGATTTATTCGGTATAGGTGGATTAATCAATTACTAAATATAAATTAGATCTTCTTCTTCATTGATTTCAACATTTTCACTTCTACCTTAATTTATGTAATTAAATAATTATTTTATCTCAGGAATATTAGCATTTTAGTCTTATTACTTTTATTCATATTAATTCTATGAATCTTCATTATACCATGCAATAATTTATTTAGTTACATTTTAGCTAGGATTATTACCCTTATTTACACTTAAAGATATATTTAGATTATTATTCATGGTATTTTTACGACTTACAGATGAAAATTTACGATTTTATTAAAATGACGATCTGATTTATCTAGTTTATTTAATTGATGCTTAAGGTTTATAATCAATAGAATCAGTCTCGCACATCTTAAGCTTCTCCTCTTTCATAAGTTTATGATTAATTTTATCAACTAAATTACCTGCCACTTTTGATTTATTCATTGGTAATTCATCATTAAATTTTGAGTATTTAATATATTTTAACATATCACTACTTAATAATGAACTTTCCATTTCATCAATTGTATGAATTCTAGTACGAGCTTCTGAATTTTTTTTTGTTTATAAACCTTACGAAGTTTTTTCAGCATTTATTATTTGATTTTAAGATTGCTAAGTTTATTAAAATTAAAAAGGTTTAGTTATTAGATTATTATTTGATAATTTTTATTCTTATTCAGAATCAGGATTAATTATTTATTAAATTGATTAAACTGCTTAATTTAATTACTTTCGTATTTCTGCTTATTCTTTTTAATAATATAACATCATTGATCTAAAATTATTATCAATCATTTATTTTTCTTATTAATAATTCTCACATTTAATTATTTAATTTTCTTCTGGTTAAGAACTCTTTTCTTATTTCTCTATTTATTATTATAATTCATTAATTTCTTTATAAGCAAATGATAATGGAACTTCCTCGTTTTTAGAATAATTTCTTGTGATGTTTTCGTAGTTCTATTAAAAAATATGATTTTCAATAATTCTTTATTATTAATGTTAATTAATAGTTTATTCATGAAAACTATATCTTCTTGACTAATTATCAACACTACTTAATCTTCTATAGTTTTCATCTTATTATAATAAAACTCCTCTTCTCCTAGATCCTACTTGTTTTCTTTTTAATTTTTTATCTTCTCTTTCTTAAATGGGTTAACCAAACAATATTATTTTAGGTTCTAATTTACTATGATTAAAAAGCAAATTTTTTGGATTCAATATGCTTTCACCATTTTGAATTATATATTTCTCATTTTTAGAAATTTAATCTGTGAATAAATATTCTTTCATTCCTTTTTAAGTTGTAGGTAATCTGTATCTACTCTTTAACTCCTCTGCATACTATTATGGAACATAAAATCTTTTCTTATTATTTAATAATTATTCCATTGGTCTATTTTGTGATTAACAATACCAATCATCTAATGCTTATTCTGTCATCTAATTTAAATTTATCTATCTCTCTCCACTCAATCCCCTTGATTATCTAAATTAATCTATATTTGCTGAATTAGCCTATATGCATAAAATATATATAAACCCTTTCTTCTTATATTTAAATTTTACTCTTTTCACTTTCATGAAAATCATATTTGAGACCACAAAAATCATGATTCTTACAACAAGGAAGTTGCATCTTATTCATTTATTTCATTATTTATATAATTTTTATAATTCAAATTCTTCTTTTTAAGCAAAATCCATTTCCTTATGTAATTCATCTAATAACTTTTATAAATGTTTAACTTAACTCTCCAATTTCTACTTGCGCCTTATTATTTATTCTTTTTGATTCAATTTCATAAGAATAATATTTATATTTTTATATATTTGTTATTAAAAATAACCCTAATCATTGTTTTAAAAGGTTTGGAGGCTACAAAAACAACTCATCGTCAAAGAAATCCCCTAATTTTAAATATACCTCTGAACTCTTCTTCTAAATATAACAATTATGACAAAGAGGGTTTTAAGGTTATACTTTACTTTTTACATATACAACTTTTGCTTTTGAGTAGAAATTACAACAATTTTTGCAACGAAAATAAAATTCTCTTTGATCTTCTTCAAAATTCATTAATTTTGGATGAAATACTAACCAACTTGTAAAATTCTCTATTTCCTCTTTATAATTGTCTTTTATATATTTCTTTATTTTTTAAAAGTTCTTCTTAATCACTGATCTAAACTCTTAATTTAATTCATTATATAATCCTTATTAATGAAAATCAATTTATTCTGAACCTTTACAATAATTACATTTTCGAGCATCTTATTGCAAGAATTAACAAACACAAGAAATCTCTTTACTTCCACCAAAAAACAATTCATTATATCTAGTATCATTTTTTATTTATTCTTCTTCATCTATTACTTACATCTTCTTTAAAACTTATGGATCAAATTCTTTATCAATTACTCTCAAAACACTTTATCTTGGATTATTCCTCTAACGCATTAACATCAAATCATAAGAAGAACTAGATGATATTATAAGTTCTTAAGGATTAATATTATCAACATAACTTTTATTATTATGATAATATTTACCTATATTAAGTTTCCTTTATATAATCATATTTATTCTTCATTTTCCTTAAAAACGATGTAAAGTTTTCTGCTAAAACTAATTTTTCTTGTTCACCATCCTTTTTTATTAAAGTCACATGTTTTTCTTCATCTTCACTCTTTTTCTTTGATCCTACAAAATTTTCTTATTCCTCCTTTACTTGTAAAATAGGTTAAGTTGGTTATGACTTTAGGCGATTTAACATTTATTTATATGAGTGTTCAGAATTTATTAAAAGGGTAATATGATTTTGATCATCTATATAACTATGATTAAGAATTATTATACATATAATTAGTTGTATTTTCTAATTGATGATTTTTCTCCATATCCCTTAAAAATTGTTAATAATCAGATGGTATTTTTACTTATATTTATTACTGCTCTCTATTCTTTAAAATTAGTTTAATTCCATACATTATATAAATATAGCTTAAGTTAATTAATTAAATCTCTAACAGCAACTATCATGTTCTAAAAACAAAAAAATTAGAAATCGCTTATATTAGAACTTGATTATGAAGCCGAAAGTAAGTCAATAAAGAGTTCAACAAAAATGAATGAATAAAAAATAATATCTAAATTTGTTGATTTATATGAGGAAGTGCTTGTTTAAATTAAAGGATCATAGAATCTGGTATTTAATATATCGCTATTTAAGTACTTGATAAATAAAATGGCTAATTGTAAGAATGGAGATGTATTTAATATTGATTTATTGCTGTCCAATTTCAAATATCTATTCACATTGTTAATACAAGAATTAGTATATATCTCCTCAATATATTTAGATTTAATTTTAGCTTTAAGTAGATTCATAAAACATTGAACCGAACAAGTCTAAATATCATGAATTTCATTAAGTTTAACATGATTCCTAAAAATTTAAATACGTATTCATTTTCCATATTAAATACTTAGGAAAAGACAGAGTTACAATATAAAATAAAGGAGCTAGAATAAGAAGTATAACAATAATAATAATTAAATGCTACCATCTGTATGGATTTGCTAGAAGCGAGGCAAAAATATTAAGTATTAATATTAAGACTATTTAAATAGGAATTATAAAAAAAATTTAATTAAGAAACATAAATAAAGTATGACAAAACATTCTAAACAATATATGATTAAAATATAAAAGAAAAACTTAAACAGTTGCATACCATCTACTAAATTAACAAATCTTAGGATAACAAACAATAAATTAGTCAAAAATAGAAATTAACAATTATGACTGAACCATGTGATTCTGATTCATATTATACCAGATATGATAATACGACAGAATAAAATAACTCAATTTAGAGCAAGAACAACAGCAAGAATAGATAAATTCAAACTTATGAAAGTTTCTTTTCATCATATCATAATAGCTATTACATCTGTTGGAACTGATTGTAATAACGTCTCTGAATCTTTTTCGTGTCTTCTAAATAATAGCTTTTATAATAAAAGATATAAATCGGATAGTCTATCAATTGATCAACCTCAAAGTCGTTATAAAAATATAAAGCATGTCAACAAATAAGGATTTCCTATGAACTCTATTAAGAACAAATTATAAACTTAATTTAGCTGATAATTTTGATTACTAATTTATTTATATTAAAAATTTCTCATTTCATATTTTCGAAAATTATGAATTTCATAAGAGGACCAAAACCTAGCTTTATTCTACCTAGATAGTTGTAAAGCTTAAAAGACGAAAAACCATATTCATATGTTGAAATAGAAAGCACAGATTGTTTTAGAAACGAAAAAATTATAAAACAAGTCAATTTTGCTCCTACTATCACTATCTTTTTAAGATATAAGGACGAAGACATAATCAAATTCAAAGACAGATTAAAGAAATAAATTCAGTAAACTAAGGAAACCTTTGATTTTCATCCATCTTTAGATGAACAGAAGAAGAAAGAATAACTTAAGTCTTGTTTAAAAACCTTCATTGATTGGGATTCTTGAGAAATTTGATTAAATTTATCTTCATTCTACTTTAAATACAATAATATAAGCTTATAAAACAATTCAAAGGTCCTTTTTCATTTGTAACATTATAATGACTATGAAAAGACTAACTTAACAAAAAAGGCAATTCATAAAAAAATGTAGCTAAAGAAATATATAATAAAATAAACGCAACAGTAGCTAAAACGAACATAAAGAATAATTTTGCATGCATAAATTCGTATGATAACAGTTATAATTTTCTGAATTTCAACTGAACTCATATTATCATTACATAAGTTTCTTTAAAATATTATTTAAAGCTTTCTTAATTGTTAAATACAATATTCCAATAATTTTTTTTAGACATTATTATTAACTGGTAAAATTTGTTGTATTTTAATAAAAATTATTTTGGTTAAGATTCCCTTATGAAATAAGCTTAATTAAAACCAATACTCTTGACTAAGGATTTTCAAGCAATTTTATGTATTAATCGATTTATGCTTTTAGTTTAATAATTTAATTTGAATAAAAAGATATTTATAATCGATAAATTTTTATAATGTGTATAAAAATATTATAATTATTTATTGATAAATAATTAACACAATAATATTAACAAACAATTATTGAATTAGGTTTTAAAAAAACTTGAATGAGATTCATTCATTTACAAAAATCAATAAGATATTCATCACTTAACTCTGCAAAATCAAGCTTGAGTTTAGTATTTTTTTATGAGAAAGCTCCTGGCCAATATTATGCTGATGAAATAGATTTAGGCAAGAGTCCTAAATTTTTATAACATTTTGCAATCAATTCTGAACAAAAATATGTTCTATTTAACTAAGTAGCAGCTTATTAAGAAATATCTCCAAGATTAGTAGATTCTTACATCAATAACTTAGATGGAGTACAAGAAAATCTTTTGCCCAAATTATTATTAACAAATTCTTATAATTTATTCTTAAAAGTAATAGTTCGATTAATTTTAAGTCTTCTATATACGACTCTAAAATGATAGAATATAATGATCAATTACTTTTCATATAAATTATACCATTCTTTTAAGTTGAAAATCTTCCATTCACATATGCTTACTCCATTGGTGGGTAAGGATTCAAATATAAAGAGTTTATGAGGCTCAAATTTAATTAATAATCCAATATGATCATAATCATCTTGAGTAAAGGCACGTTAAATTTAACAATTAAAGCTTTTTCCTCTAAATAAAATCAAATCAGCATCATCAGCCTCTTCTTCAATTTATTAAGCAGATTTTCTTTCATGCTGAAATAAATAAATAAATTTACCCTCCAGAATTTATCATATAAGCAAAGTGATGATAATTAGTTGAGCATTCCAAAAGACTCTTTTAAATGCAATTTTATAATCTAAGACCATTTTTAGGTTTCTTAAGAAGAATGACCTTTGAATTAAAATATTTTTTCAATTCTTCCAATAGGTTTAATTCTAATTTTGTAATTCTGGATTTGTACATAAATTCAATAACATTCGCTTATTTATCCTTAAGTTCAATAAGTTAATAAGATTAAACATCGAAATTAAGTATTCCTTCTAATTTACGAGTTTCAACAGAGAAATATCTAAAAACTCTATTTATTATTGAACACTATCTTTCTTTATAACCCTATATCCAATGAGGACTCTTTTTTAGAAGTGCTCCAAAAAATGGTTAGATGGTATTTCTGTGATTAATAATCAAGTTATCATTTAAGTTTTCAGAATTGATTAACGATTAGGGAGGAATCAACAATAAAGAAATATGAGTATTATTAGAATTAGTTTCTTTTGTTTTTCCATTTTAATCTGATATGGATTCTCGATAATCTTTCTCATTTAAACAATTTAGATTTTCTTACTTAAGAATAGCTTCATTTTTTAACAGCATTTCTGTATCATTATTTTATCCCATTTGTAGTCTATTTAATGAATCCATTATATTATATATATAATATTAAATGATTTTGTTAATCTCAATTTAATTAGAGTCTCTCTCTAAGATATTCTTTAAGTGTAACAATCTTATCTTAAATGTGATCTGAGATTCTAGAAATCAAATCCTGTAATTGTACTCTAGATTGAGTTTCCATTTAATAGATATCTTATTATTATCTGCACCATTAGTCTTATCCCTCTAAATTTGACTATAAAATGATTAAATATATTTGATTACTTAATTTCTCTCTACTTCAGCAGCATGATATTCAACTTTACCCTAAGATTCTTCAATGATGCTTTGATAATTTAAGATAGCTTATTCAAGATTCTATCTTTAATCAGATCTTAAATGATTAGACAATAAATTACAATGTATTTCTTTCATTAGTTAAATCTGATAAGAATTATTACCAATTTAAACTTTATTATTTCTCAATATCTTCATCACTAGATTTGCTTTCTACAATTTAAACTCTCAAATTTGATAATAACTACAACACTTTCTTGGCTGTATCAGAATCGGATTTAGCTGAGAGCTGAGTCATCATAGTTAAAATTGGTTAAAATAACAAACCACTAGATGTTGATTAACTAAACCTATTTAATTATATATACCTCTATAATCTAGATAAGACTTTGTTAAATCTTCCTTTGACTTAAATGAATGAGGAACCTCCTGAAAGATGTTCGATTAAAGCATATGCTTCATCTATGGCTGAAATAGCTTCTGTGTGATCTTTAATTTTAGATTAAAATTCAGCATATTATAAATCTCTTTCACTTTATCCTGCATTAGTTTTCTTTGAATTCTCTTCAATTTCAACAGAAACTTCTGCAATTTTGTTTAATGATCTTTGTAAATTATTGGTATTCTCGTCCACTATTTTGGAATGTGCTTTCAATTAACTCTAATGATATGCCAAATTAGTTGAGAAATCATGAAGTAATCTATTACATGATGCTTATGTATTTTAGATATATAAATCTGAGTCTTTTTGTTCTTATTCCAACATAAATCTAATTATAAATACAATCTAAACCTGATATTGTTAATATAACTTTAAATTTCATGAACTGGTGAACCTGTAGCTAAACTAATTTAAATAGCATTCAAGAATGTTTTTCCCATATGATTGTCATCAATTTCTGCTAGCACAACTTTTGGATCTGTGGCCAATTTGCTCAATGCCTTTAATGATTACAAAGTCTTTATACCAAACCAATCAATAGCACTATAACAATTCTCATTTTATATATAATTAATTAAAAACGAATTATGCTAGTGCTCAAATTTAATCATATAATCAAAAATCAACTTTAACAATAATACCAATATATCAAGAATATCCTTATAAAATACTTCTACGAACATTTCTAAATCAAAAATGCTCCTCTATATTTTCAAGTGGATGGTTTTTAAAGATATGATAAATAAAAATAAATAGATTTTGAATAAATGAAATCTAATATTAATTTATTCTTTATAGAGTAAATAAATACATTTTTATGGGCTTGAATTTATCATTAAAAATTTTATAAAATTATTTGAATCATCCCAATTCTACATATCAGATAACAGTACCTTAAAATTATATTGAATATTAAATTATTTAAATCGAAGATAAGTTATCAAAAATTTATATAAAATCAAATTAAATCAATATTTAATTATTTATTTATACATTTTTAACAAATATGAATTTTTATTATGAAAATCTTAATATGAAATTTAGATTAATTTTAAACTTTGCTAATAATAAGTAATTATTGTTTAAATTTAAAATATCAAATAAATTATAATTATAAAAACTTTTATTATTTTGAATTATGCTATGAATAAAAGAAAAATGTTTCTCTCTAAGATGTAAATATCATTTAATGTTTTTCCTAAACCTGATTCGACATCTAAAGATTTATGCTCAAATAAATAATTAAGAGACATGTGAAATTAAATTGTTTCTATTGATTAAAATTAATATGGACAAATTAATGAATATTTTATTATTTTAATTCTAATCATGATTTTTATAACATAAAAGAAAACTTATAAAATTTAGAATATTTAAAAATAAATTAAGTATTTATTCAAATTATAGTACAATTGAAGTTTACAGATCTTTACCAGAGGATATGTTAAAATAATAACTGCTTCTAAATAAATAATCGACTATATGTGATAGATATATAAAGTTGTAGAAAAAAAATTAATAATAATAACCAAAACAATATTTCGCTTGTATATTATTTTAAAATTGAATGATTAATCGTTTGGTTTAATGGTAATTATTTGTGGTTAGAAATAAATCATTTAAAATTTTTATATTCATAAATCTATTGGTTAAGAATTTCTAAGTATTTAAAAATCTATAAAACATTAAAAATAAATTAATAACAAATTTTGATCAATATAGATTGAAATTACTAAATATAAATTAAAAATTTAAACAAAGCACATTCAGTCTTTAATGATATTAATACTGTGAGAAAACAAGTAACAGTTCATATTTAGATCTATATTAATGTGATTTCTATAAGAAGCTATTAATAAATAATTAATTATATAAAATTAGGATATATAATTTTGTTTTTAAAATATTCTTTCCCAATTTATTGAAGTATATGTTAAACAAATTACATTATTTTCTAGTTAGGTCAATTAAATAAAGTGAAAAAACAACAAAATTTGAATAATAAATATTCAATATTAAATTTTTTTTTTTGGGAATAAGATCATAATCATTAGATATATTAAATAAAAATTAGGTTAGACTATGTTGCATTTTTTCTGACATAAATGAATTGTTTATATAAGTTTCATTTAAAAATATTGTTAATGATCTAAGCTACAACTTCCAATTATTCATCTTCTTCTATGTTTTAGAATATTTAAATATCTGAGTTTGGTATTGATAATTCTTTGTTTGATAAATAGTATTGAATCACATTTTTTTAATTATTCTCATCTTCTTTTAGAATAGACTCTTATGTAGCATTATAGATTATCAATAACACATCGCTAAATTATGGCTTTAAATATTCTATGCAATTCTTAATATCTTCTTTAATAATTTAATTCGTCACAACTACTAAGGTGTTTTCTTTAGAAATTGTATGATTGCAATTAGAAATTTTAGTCGTGTCGCTTAATTAATCAAAATATCCAAACTCTTCTTGAGTCACGACTTTATATATTAATATTTCATACCTAGCAAGTGTGCATTTTTTTTATTAAAGCCTATGTATTTTGACTATATATTATTACTTATTTTCTTAACATTCCAAAACAGGATGATAATTATACACATGAATGCTAATGTAGATCCAAAGTATATCAAGTTATTTAAAAGGTTCTTCTTGTCAACTTTGTAGTGGGTGTTAGCTTCTTTTTTTTGATATTTAATAGACTCACTTATAAATTCTGTGTTTTCTTCATCTCCTATCATTTTTTTATTTTTATTTTATTATATAAGTGATTTTTAACATATTTTATAAAGTTTTGTATTCTTGATACATTTATTGAATAACTTAGTATAATTATACATTTAGAATAGACATAATGATTTTGAATTCTTAATAATTAAAAGCTATAATAAGTATTTCTTAATTTATAAAATAAAATTTAATTATTCTTTGGATTGGTATAGGAATATTTTATTGTGATCTATTTTAATTGTTTAGTTAAAATAAGCAATTACTTTTTTTGTATATTTTAATAAAATAAAGGAAAATGAAATTAGATGAAATAAAAAAATGCTTCAATTCTGAAAATCATTATAAATAGATAAAGAAAGTCAAAGATTATATTATAGAAAATAATATGTACACTCAATTATAATATGGATAGTGAGATAATTAAAGAAGCTCTCTAAGCAGTGAAAAACATTTTAGAAGATACTACATCTTTTCCAATCCAAAAAGTGTTATGTACAAGAGTAAGATATTATCAAGTATTCAGTTAGTGAAGGAAATAATGGATTTGCATATTGCTTTGGTAATTGAAAATGTATAAATTAAAATCATTCCCATTTATGAACAAATACTAATTGGTTATTAGGAGAATGGAAAAAAAGCAAAGCAATACTTCTCTGATTAACCTGGTAGATGATATATATATATATTAAAGATGAACAACAAATGGTTCTTGGTAACACATTTATTAGACTGATCAGTGAATGTGTATTTGTATGGAATATTTGGCATCCTAATATAGATGGATAATAATCTGCTTATTCAAGAGTGTAATATAATATTTAAGAATTATAGATACAACCATTTAGTTGCAAAAGGAATGCAATTTCCTAAACTATTTTATTTTAATTCTTAAAAAGTCAAGGAATTCTATGTTTAATCTAAAGAATAAATGGCTGTTTCTCCATTTGTTTACTCAAATAACATTTAGCCAGATTTCTTTTACATCAAAAAAAGATTAGATGAAAATCAATTCTAAAAAAGTGATCTCATTACTATAAGAAATGAACTATTGTGTAAGCTATTCTAATTAAATGATTTTAGCCCTCAAAAATAATGAACTCAATTCTAGTTAAGAGAAGTTTATCAGGAACTTTGAAATAGCTTTTAAAGACTTTGAAAAAACTTAAAGATTTGATGAGTTATAAATTACAATTCAATCTATGTAAAGATTCACTAAATCTATTTTAAAGCTGTTTAGAATTCGATGATGAAGTATTTGATAAATAGGCAGCGATAGATGCATTTTAAAAGAGATATTAATCAAACTAGAGTAATTTTACTCCTTCAAAATTATAAGGAGGAGCAGGTGGATATTCTACTGATAAAATTAGTCAGTTCTACTCACATGCAAGTATGAGTGTAATAATTATATTTTATTTTATCGTAGTCATAAAATTCATCCCCAAATGAACAGAAATAATAATTACAAATATTAAATGAAAAAAATAGAAGAATTGAATAACTATTATTAGAAAACTCTCTTTTGTAGAAATAAATAAAAAACTTTGAAGATTAGATTCACACTCTCAAACAAAATCTATCCTAAAATATTGAGTGATGATTTAATTAATATTTAAGAAATAAATTCTAATTTCTATTTATGATTTAATTAACTAAAGAGCATCTTCATGATTAAAATAGGAAGCTTACAGAAGAAAATCAAAGATTAGAATTGGCTGTTTATAGTCTACAACGGTAACTATAAACTTTTGCCACTATTATTCAAAGAGAAAAATTCTTATTAGAATAGGTTGATTAACTTAATCTAGAATTGGGAAATCTTAGAAGAGATAACACACATTTACAAGAAATGATCATATCTTTCTAATCTTCATTGAATTCAAACACTAAAAATCTTCAAAATGAAAAACAATCCAATGAAATAGATACTATAAAGAAGTTCTATGAAGAATAATTAAATGCTCTTACTAAAGAAAATGTTCGATTATAGAAACTTATTAAAGACTTTAATAATAAATAAATTTCAAATCTTCAACTATCTACAGCCAAAATAGTTGAAATTGGGAACAAAATAGATTAAAAGTTATGTGATCCATCTCATAAAAGAATTTTAAGTAATCCTACAATGTAAAGCCCTAAGGGAATATCTAAAGATACGTACCAAAATTTGATTCAGTAACTTTCTAACTAAAGCACTGATGATAAATCACTTTTTGCTTCTTAGTATTTGATTAAATTTACTTTATTAGGTCAAAAATCAAGCTATAAGAATCTAATATATTTTCCAAAACATCATACAAACTACCTAAAATGTCAGGATACCACACAGTCTAATAGGATTAGCCTGTATTTTCGATTCCTAGTCTTATCAAAAAATGATTATAATCAAATTTATCCTAATTCGTTATTTATTTTTTATTAAAATTAGAAAAATTGTTTTTTTTTAATCATCAAATCTATTAGGTATTTTGCATAATTGTAATTTTACGACAAATGTTATGATAAAAACTAGATGTTTCAATGAAATGGAATAACATTTAGATAATAAAATAAAAATTTGTAATAGAATACTAAATATAAAAAATGCTAACAATTGACTTTAAACTCTTTTGCTAATATATTTAAGTAATAAGCAAACATTTACTTATTTAAATAGCATCTAACTCCATCACATAATATCAATACTAATTTTAATTATTCTTCGTCTATGAATGGAGCTTTTTAAAATATTAATAATATTTAACATAAAGTTGAATGGCAGAAAGACAGATTTAATAGAATTTCGATTATGAATGATGTTAATAATAGAATGATCTAAAATTAGATATTAATTTATGCCCTTAATTTTGCTAATGGTTAAAACTATTTATTCTTTAACTTTTATTTTAAAGTTAATGCCTTAATTGATATGGTTTAAAGAGGGTTTCAGTAAGTGAAGATTTTAAAGTTTGAGTGCATGGATTTTAAAAATTATGATCTAATGTGATTAAAAGTTTTATTCAATATTATCTCTAAATTTAAAAATATGCAGGCACCAGGCTTAACAAAATTGCCTAGTTAGTAAAAGGTTCCTAAGTATAGACCTGTAAGATTGTTAAACAAATTTAGTCCATCAATATTGACAATTTAATTGCCATTTGTACAGGGAAACTTAAGAATTGTCCAAATCACAAAAAAGCTCTTTATATTCGTGCATCTGCATACATTAAGAAAGGAGAGTATTAAACAGCAATATAAGATTGTAATAAGCTTCTGGAAACAGACAGCGATAACGTAGGCGGATATTATTTGAGAGGTATTAAAATTTGAAATTGAAGGATGCGCAAATGAAAAATTGGGTTAAATTGATTTAGCTATTGAAGATTTTTCAAAAGTTCTTTCTTTAGATGAAAATCATGTAAATGCAGCATTTGCTCGTGCTTCTTGTTTAAATTTGAAGGGAGACTTTGCTGGTGCTATTGAAGATTATACAAGAGCTTTAGAAAAAGACAATGCTAAATCTTTAAATCTATCTAACTCAATAAATAAGAGATCTTTACTAAGAAATAGTTCTATGAAAAAGGATGAACCCTATCCAAAGACTGAAGCATTTTAGTTTACTACTAAAAAGAATAAATATTAGTAACCTGAAGAAGATGATTTAATGAATCCTTAGAATGATGAAGAATACTTATAAAATGACCAATCATAAATACAAAACTAGCCTTAGTAGACAAGCTTTATGAGTCAGAATCCTCTTTATACTAGTATTGATGCAAATGAAATGAATATCTAAAGACCATCTCAAATAATTGATAAAGAAATATCATAACCTATGTAATAATAATTGATATCAATGATACCAGAAAACATTAAAAATGACAATAAGAAAATATCCGATTGGTTTCATTAATAAGGTTTTGATGCTAGGAAAAAAGAAGATTTTATTAAAGCAATAGAATTTTATACAATGGCTTTAATGTTTAATCCAAATCATTTTAAATCTATATTCAATAGAGGTATCAAGTTAATTTAAACATCTGTTTAGGTTTTGCTTTTGATAAACTTAGGATGTATAATGATGCAATCAGTGATTACACTAAGGCAATTGAAATGGATTCCAAGAATGCTTATGCATATTATAACAGAGGAATATCCTATGATAAAAAAGGAGATTATAATTTGGCGATAAAGGACTTTGCAAAGTCTATTGAACTTGATCCTTCAAAAGCAGACTTTTATCATAATAAAGGATTTGCTATGAAGAAAAAGAATTTAGTAAGAGAAGCAATCTTGGAATTTAATGAGTGTATTCGTTTGGATAAAAATCATTTCAAAGCATATTATAATAGGGCAAATTGTTATGAAAAATTAGGAGATTTTGATAAAGCATAATAAGATTATTTGATAGCTAATAATGTTGTACCAAATAATCCTAATACTTTAACTCATATTGGAATTTTAATGGACAGATAATAAAAATTGGAAGACGCATTAAAGTATTTTAATTCGTAATAAATTTTATTTTAATTCTAGATCTTTAAAAATAGATTAAAATTACGCACCTGCATACAATGGAAGAGGGTTAGTTTTTGATAAAATTGGAGAATTCGAAAAAGCATGTTAAGATTTCAATAAGGCAATAGAAATAGAACCATAGAATCCCGTTTATATTCATAATAGAGGGTGTTGTAAGAGAAGTATGAACAAGTTTGAAGAAGCTTTGGAGGATTTTAAGAAAGCTTTATCTTTAGATTCAAAAAATCCAATAATTTATTCAAATATGGGATTAGTTTTAAGAAAAATGGAAGATTTCGAGACAGCAGCATATTGTTATTCTCAAGAATTGATATATTCTTAAGAAAATACAAGAACTTTGAATAATAGAGGATATTGTTTGGCTAAATTGGGTTAGTTTGATGAAGCGATAGCTGATTATACAAAAGCAATTAAATTAGATCCAATAAATATTCATGCAATTTATAACAGAGGAATTTGTAACGAAAGAATTGGTGAATTTCGTAAAGTAGAATATTTTAAAATAGATAGGCTATAGAAGATTTCACTTAAGTGATTCATTTATAGAACGATTAAGGAGCTAATGCTTATTTCAATAGAGGATGCTGTTATGATAAGTATTATTCATCTCATAATATTAGTATTGGAGAAATGGATTTAGCAATAGCTGATTATTCTAAAGCTCTAGAAATTGATAATAAAACTAGCAAAGTCTGATAATAATTAAATAATTTATGTAAATCTAAAAATATTAAATAACCTTAAGTTACAACTTTTTATAATATTATGTAAAGTAATAAATATCTTTAAGGCTATAGATAGTATTCTATTTTTCTAAGTTTGAATGAAAAATATGATTAATTAATTATCCAATAAATGAGAGAAAATTCGGTTGGTATATTGAAAGAGGTTGATTCATAGGCAATTATTTTATTAATATGTCTAATTGTAATGTTTTATTAATATCATTTCTCAACTCTATTGTGGTCTACCTTTAAAATGATCCATAGATTCGCTTACTCCAAATAATTCCATCATATTATCATATACAGATGTTGGGAAGATTGCCTTCACAATAATAGCAAAATTAAGAATGATAGGCATAATCACAACTGTTTCTTCTTGTAGAATTGCATTGACAATTCTTTAAGAGGCATAATCTAATTAGTATTTAAGAAATTTACTTTCAGATAAAATTGGAAACAATAAAGGGAATTTAGATTTAGCTCCATCAAACATTCCTGTATTGATGAAATAGGGACAAATACAAGTAGTTTTAACGTTAGATTTGGTAGCTCTTAATTCAAATCTAAGAGATTCATCAAATCCAACAGCTCCAAATTTAGAAGCACAATAATCAGCTAATCCTCTTACTCCAACCCATCCTGCAATAGATGCAACAGTTACAATATGGCCATGTTTATTTTAAATCATATTTCCTAAAACTTCTCTTACTGTCCAATGATGTGCAGTTGTATTAACATTTATGGATCTTTAAATACTAACATCTGTATTTTCGAGAATTTATTTTCCACTAACAACACCTGCATTATTAATCATTATATCGACATTCTTGTTATGGAATTCCACACATAATTTAATAGCATCTTTAACAGATTTAGGATCACTGACATCACAAAAAGTTCCATATGCAGTTTTCTCTCCATAAATCCTATTGATTTCATCTACAACCTTTTAACAAGCTTATACGTTCACATCAACAATTGATATCTTATTATTATTTAATAGCATACCTTGGCTTTTAATTTAGCAAATCTCAAAGCTATATTTCTTCCTATGCCGCTTGCTCCTCCAGTAATAAAAATATGTTCGTTAGACACGCTCTTTTTCTTTAACCATCTATACAATAAACAAAATAAATAACCCATTATGTTTTCTGACTTAATGTTGGAGATATAGTAAAGCCAAACTAAATGCTGCTACCTACACAACTCCTTGCTTTCCTTTCTTTGCATAGAAGTTCTTTAAGAAATCTTATGCTTTGTTTAGATATGGCTGTAATTTATCCATTTAAGATAATTATTTATTCTTATCAATAATTTACACTCTCTTTTATTGCCTCATAAATTTTTAACTTATCTGGCAAATAGATTGGTTCATGAACTAATGGAAATGGTGTATCGTATCCTGTCACTCTTTTCACTGGTGCCTCCAAATGTAGGAAACACTTTTCTTAGATAAATGCACTTATTTCAGCACCCATTCCACATGTCTATGGAGCTTCATGTGATATTATACATCTAGATTTTTTAATCAAATTATTTCAAATACCTTCCAGTCTTTTTTACTGAATCAACCAAAGTTTATCCATCATATGGATATATTGTTTATAAATCAATAATCTCACAACTTACTCCATCTTTTTCGGCCAATTTAGCTGCCTCTCTCAATACTCTTATCTATGTTCCATATCCAATCAATGTTATATGTTTTCCTTATTAGACTACCTCAGCTTTAGATAATTCCAACTTAAATTGAATTTCATCAATCATTACCTCATAATCATCCAAAGGAACCTCATCTTCAGCATTACGATATAAAGCTTTAGGCTCAAAAAATATCACTGGATTCTTATCCCTTATTGATGCTAATAATAATCCCTTTGCTTATATTGGATCTCTTGGTACGACTACTTTCAATCCTGGAGTATGAGCGAAGTATGCCTCTGGAGATTATGAATGATACAATGCACTAAGAATATTCTCATTTACTATTACCCATGTCCTACAGCTCCCCAAGTTGATCTAATTGTTAAACTTCCACAGTTGAATTAATTTCCTGATCTATATCTAAATTTTGCTGCCTCATTGACTATCTAATCAAAGGCTGGGAAAATATAATCACCAAACTAGATTTCTGCTATTGCTGTATATCCTACACTAGCCAATCCTATACCAAATGCACCAATTCCCTAATGATATCCACTTAATCATACTTGCTCACATAATGGAGTATTGAATACTCTATCAGTACCATACTTTTCATTCAAACCTTATGAGCATCGAAAAACACCTCCAAATTTTACATCTTCTCCAAATAATAATGCCCTTTCTTATAATTATGACGTACTTTGGATTTGCTCCTAATTCTATATCAAGAGCATTGTTAATAGCTTAAAACAGATTCATTTTCTATCTGTTTGTACTAGTAATATCCGAAGCAAATCTATGTTTTGTTGAGCCAAATTGATACACTCTTCTCAATAATTACATTTATTTATTCAATTTCTTTTGAATTATATTTCTCTGAATAAGATTGACTGAAATAAAAATATCAACACATGAAAACAGAATAAAAAGTTAAAATTTTTATCATGATGATTTTATATAGTCACTCAAACAAATCCATTACAAAATCAATTGAAAATCTTTTTAATTTAATAAGAAGAATATTTATAATCCATAATTCGAAGATGAAAGTATTATCTAGATTATTCCAAAATTAACCTTAATAATATTATATTAAATGTAAAAGTATAGGAAGGGATAATCATATTTTCTTACTTAAAACTAATTCATTTTTATTATATTTCACACTCAAAATCGAGAAATCAAGTTAATATTATAATTCATTTTATTTTTATTTTTCACTAAAATCATATTAAACACATTACTAAATTAAAACTTTATAAAACATAATGTAAATGATTTTTTACTTATCATTCATAAATAACAACCAAAATATTTTCTTTATTTTTGATTAATATACATAATAAAAGATCGAATTGAATTACAAAATAAATTAATTATTTTAATCATTAAAGATAGATCGATTTTTCTTGTCTTATTTCTATAGTAAGGCTTGATTAATTATCTTTTCATATTTAAATCTTTTGCTTTTTAATCTTAATCTAGCACTAAGTAAGTGGATCATTTTACTAATTTATATTTATAAGATCTTTATTATTATTAGGGATGAGTTAGAATTAAAAAAGTTGATTCTTTAAAGATAGCATAAATAGTAAGTATATTTAGAATGAAATAAGTTTAAGTTTTTAATATTAAAATTAAATTTTAAGTAATATAGATAAAGCTTTTAGCAATAATGAATATTATTTCTAATAGTTTAATTTTTTAAATACTAAATGACTTTTAAATTTTTAAACATCATACTCTATTTTGTAAAAATACTGAAGGAATGAGTCTAAAGTAAATTTAATATTTTTATAGTATTCTAAAGAGATTGTTCTTGAAATAATATAAAATGGCTAATCAATTATAATAAACAGGTTATATCACAATAACAAAATTTTAATAAAATATCTATTTATAGTTTTGTTTTTGCATGAACTCAAAAATTATGGTTTTTACTCTACCAATTATTACATGTTGAGATTTATTTTTTTTAATAATATAATATGCAATTTTTTTCAAAATTAACATAATATTTTATCGCAATTGGATAGAACACTGAAAGAAGAGTAAAATATTTAGATTATGGAAACATTACTATGATTATTTATTACTTTATTTAACTAATTGGGTACATCTATAGTCAATTTGAGAGTAAATCGATTAAATATTATGAAAATGACTATTTAGCCTAAATTAGTTAATTATCATCAATTCCTTTTATGCTAATTATCATACATTATGATCCATTGACTTTATTTGCATATTACAGCGTATTTATCACATTATGTGCTATATTTCTAATTGTTTTATTATAAATATTGTTGAAGGTACTTTAGTAAATAATTAATAGCCTTTAAATTCCACCTCTCCAATTAACAAGTTCATGAAATTTTACTTTCAAAATTTCTAATGGTTTTTTTTAACTCCTTTTAATGAATGCATGGTTGGGGTGATAACTTGTGGAAGACAATCATATTTAGCATAGCATTCGTAGATTAAACCTTCTGAATGTTTTACTACAATATCCCCTCATTATTTAATAATGAGCTTCACTGGAATGATTTTTGTTTCAATATCAGGAGTTCTTTCAATTTTTTGTTTTAGAAATTATGAATTTTTACAATGTGGGTTATTAAGAAAATTCTCAAGTTTAAATTTTATAACAGTCTTTTTGCATTAACTACTTATTATTTTATCATTTTGGAAATTAATGTACTCTGATTATTATCTAATCATCCATACTTGCTATAATTTAATAATGTTATTTATACTGATTGATGTACTTATAAATATACCATTTGGATTTACATATGAAACAGTTTTTTATTCAAAAATGTTATTTAGTTCGTTATTCTTTGGAATTTTAATAACTATATGGATTTTTTCAGATTATGATGATGGAATAATCTTCTTAACATACTCCATATTTTTGCCAGTAAATTTTAATAATTTTATAGATAATCTTTGCAGTAAATACAGCTGTTTTCAATTAATATTTTGAGGAATAGTCTTTGAAATTTTGTTAATTTAATGATTCTTAATTGAGTGAATTACCTTTGGAATACATAGTTTTGCTTTCTCATCCTTTAACTATGACATAAACCAGTATATGTTAAGCTTTAAAATACTTAAATAATCATTGCAAGACTTGTGAAGATTTGTTATGTCCTTGTAATAATAATTTATCTAAATTTCTTAAGTCAACTGGTCTTTTTGATAGTGATAACCTTTATATATGGATATAATATTAGTTTTAGAAATTAATTAAATTATCAATGAGAAAAGAATACTCGATAGAGAATTTTGAATAATTAACTATTAAATATTCAACATTTCTTTAGAAATATAGAGAAAATTAATATTTGTCATATAAAAGTATATAGGATATTGTCATCAATTTTAATAGATTTTAGAAGAATAATCAATAATCACCATAGTTTTTTATGAATTTAACAAAAAAAATTTAATCTGATAACAAAAGAGAATTAGAACAATAAAATCGTTCTAAATTTACAATTCCTAAAACAGAATTTAAAACTTTAACAGATCTAAATTTGTTTTTTTTCTATGAAAATGATTTAATGGTAAATATTTTATAATAAGTTAAATATTGTAAAGAGTTTTGGTTATTTTATTAGAATGGAAATCTTAGGGATTTTAATTCATTACTATCTTAATCTTATAAAATACTAAACTAAATAGAAAAGGTTTAGTAGATTTATAAAGAATTCTTGTAAAAAAGAGAAGATCCAGAATATCAAAATATTTTAACTCTTAGAATTAAATTAATTTTATCTATAATTTGTTTGGATGATTTAAATACTTAATTAAAAATAGCTGACAAATTATAAGCTGTTTAAAAAGAATCATTATTTACATCAAAATAAACTTTTCACATTTTAAAATATATTAATAGTGAAGCTATTTCAGTTGCTTCTTTGATTTCTTTTGAATCATTTGGTAAGATTGATCAAAAAATTTCTAAAAACTTTAAGTATTTTTTTGGATATGATAATGATGATGAAATATCTTAAATTGATTAACTTCTACCAACTTAAATTGGATAAGTTCATGATGGTTTGGTTGAAAAATTTTTAATGGTTGGATAGAGTTCTAGAATTTATAATTCATAAGATTCATTTATTAAGAATAAAGCTAACTTTATTGAAAGTATAACGATGTGTTTAAGTATATAATTACCATTCTAAGCTGAAGTTTATTATTTTTAGATTATTTCTCATTTATTAAAATAAAACACTTAAGAGAAGAAAAATTAGGAATTTTATGAGAAAGGATATCTATTAGTTGATGCTAATTTTAGTGTTTTTGGATTTAGCGAGAATATTTTTAAAAAGATAAATTACTATTCTTAAAACGAAATTCAACACTTGGATTAAATTTAATAAAAATTGAAAATATTTTAATTGATACCTGAATTGTTAGAAAAGATGAAAGAGTATTACAAAATTAAATATTTATAAAATGTTAAAGTAGCAAATTACGATGTATTATTTTTTAAACATGGTGGATCATTTAATATTCCAAGTAAAAATACTATAATTAATAATGATGAAAAATTCACTAATAATAACAAAAGATATAGTCATAACCTATTAACTAATAAAATTATATTAAATAATTTAAATGAAATAGAAAAAATGATTTAATTCTAAGAGGTAAATTAAGTTTAATTTTAAATAGAATATTCAGTTGTTTAAAATTTGTTAAGTCCTTTAATTAATGGAATAATATATGATTTTTTATATTATAAAATAGAATTAGAGTTTTAAGATGATAGTGATAACAATAATAATAATACCAAAACTAATTTAGATATATAACCTTAATTTTAAGATTTTAAAAAGGAATAAATCAACTCGCCTATATAAAGTTAAGTAATGTTACATTCATATGAATCAGAAGATAATGGATTCTTAAATTATCAATAAGTGATTGCATCATCTACAAAAACTGAAAGAAATAGCAAGAATGATCTTTTTTATCAAGCAACACTTATGTATAAACTAATAAGTGATGATAAAATACCAAAGTCAATTTTAAGTTTAATCTTTTTTTTTTTTTGTTAATTTTTGATTTTAATAATCTTGATTATTTTTATAGCTGTACTTTTTTCCTAAAAATCAAAATTACAATCAAATTGCGTTAGAATAATTAAAATAGATTTAGATTTTCTTGATGCTTATTCATAAATTATGTCAGGATCTCGACATGTAATTTTTTTTCGAGATTTTTATTACAATATATCAGAAAGAAAAATAAAGATTGATAAGAATGAAATAGAATTTAATCGTTATAATAAATTATTAATATCATGGAATCATGTAAATCTAGGTGTAACAAGATTAAATGAAATTTATAAATAGCATAGTACTGTATTTTTATAACGATCTGATGAAGATTTAAGTATCTATATAATTAATAGCGATTTGAGAAGTAAAATAGTATAACAAGTTTAAGATTAATCTACCTATTATTAACTTATGTTTTAAATATTTTTTATGTCAAAATAAACTTTTACTTAAAATTTATCTAACTATTTATAAAATTCTACTGATACTTATTCAACTTAAATTACTAGATCCTTAGTTTACTACAATTATTTTAATGTCCATGAATTTGTTCAATAAAAATTAGATACATGCAAGAGTTACAATAATACTATCAATCAATATATAGATAGTATTACTACTTATTTTTTTATAGGATTGTATTTAACAATCATATTAATTGCAATTATCTAATTTAATTTCTATTTTAAAATCAAGGGATAAATTAGTTATTATTTAAAACTATTTGTATAATTAGATATATAAGATTCAAATAAATCTTTTTAAAAATTTGAAAATATTGACAAAATTTTGAACTACGATTCAATTATTCTGAGTAAGAAAAGATTTGAAACAATTATTGTTTAACCATCTCATTAATATGAATATCTTAGAACTTTAAACTTTAATAACTAGCTTAATTTTATTACTTAAAAAAAGGCTAAAGATAAATTGATAAGAATTGATAATCATGTTTCTTATTTTTATCAAATTTTTGCACTTGTACTGATATCTTTAATACCAATTTTTTATGTATTAGCTTACTAAATATATTATAACTATATTTCAATTAATATTACACCTATTAATGATTAGGCTATCGAAGCTTAAGAAATGAGGTTAAAGTTCATTACTACGATTAATAGATATGATTAATTCTTAATTAAATCATATTTTGATGCTTATTGTACATTATCGAATTCAAACCCTTCCCTTTTGCATTAATGTTAATCTAATAATATTTATTCAGATAATCAAATATTATAATTACTTGATATAAATTAAACACTTATCTAACAAGAATTATAAAATCTTTAATAATTAGATTTTTCAAATTTTTTATATAATTCAATAAATTCAAACTAATTTAGTTCAGAGGAAAAACAATCCATATTATCTTAAGATACTTGCTTATTAACAGATTGTGATATGAAGACGGATTTATTTTAATAAAGATTATTTTCAGAAAGCTTAAGTCCTTATTTTTTTTAAGGAATAATCAAGCTTCATTAAATAATTTCTTCAATTTATATTCAATTTAATTTGATATTTCAAGATATTACTTTAGATTAATAAAAACTGTTTGCTATTGATAATATGATGAATGACAGTGATTACTTAATATATGTTTTATGGGGATTAGATGCCATTTAATATCAATTAGCATAATTTTCATTATATTTTGTTAATACTTCATTAACAATTTTAGATGAATTCACAACAAACTTCTTTATTAATGTATTATATAGTGGATTTGGTCTTTTATTTTTTGTGCTTATTATTTAATACCTTTTTATAAAAGAATAACTTAAAAGATAAAGAAGTGCAAAATAATTGTTTAAAATTATTCCATTGTAGATTATTTTTAGAAAAAATATTCAAAGATAATTAGCTTATTTTTTAAGAAAAACAGATGCATGATTACGTATTAATATAAAAAATTTTAATTTTAATCAATGATGGTACAAATATTTTTTTTATTAATTTTAATTTTAAATATGATCTCATAATTTTTATATAAAGAAATACAAATATTAAGATTTCTTTTAATCTATTTGTGATATGAGAGCTGATTTAATAAACTTATTTACAACATTTATTCTATTAGTATTCTTATAATTTCAAATCAATATAATTTAATATTACATAAGAAAATATTGAAAATATATATTAAGTCAAAATATTGATTTTATTTGAATATGATAGATTAAATTAATATTATTTTATCATCATAATAAATTACTCATTAATTTTAAGAAATAATTGGTAAACTTAAGAGAGATTAAATATCTTTCATTAAATTTGGTTAAGAAGTTATAGTCTTTGTAATCCAAATACCATTTAACAATGAATAAACTCTAATGTCTCTTGTTGCAATTTATTTTTATTCATCCGTTTTTGTTTTTTCAAAAGAAACTACAAGTTAATTGGATAAAGAATTCCATTATAATTTATAAGCTGGATTAATTTATTATGAATCTTAATTAATTAGCATTAATTTTTACTTTTCCACTTGAGATTCTCCTATAAATCTAAATTACCAAACTTTTACACCTTCTTAAGTAGCAAATGCAATTAAATGATATGACTTACCATTTTAATTTGCCCATTCCACATCGTAAACTGTATTTTCTTCATCAAATTCATAAAATTTAATAAATGACAATTTTGATGTTTCATGTTAAAGCATCCAAATAGCCAATGTTTTTGTATTTTAATTATTAATGGTAGTGTCAAGTTTTAGCTTTAAATATTTTTATTTTTCCGAATTTCCTCCAAAAACACTCATATCTTTATCTGATGGAGCTTAATTCAAAGATAATGCTTTAAGACCATAAGGCATAATAAAAAAATCTTCTCCTTCTAATTTAAACTGGCTATTTTCTTAAAGTCTATGAACTTAAACAAATCCATCAACATATGCAATTATTAACATTAGACCATGGCTTTTTGAACCGAATTAAATATCAGTAATTAATTCACTCTTTTCAAGTATTAATGATTTTTATTTCCAGAAAGTTACGACTTGCTTTTACCCATTAGAGTTTTCTTAAAATTATTTCTTCTCCTCCCATACTTAAATTCCTTTAGATTGATTTAAAATAGCTATCAACTATCCATATTTAGGATCAGCCCACTTTATTTTCCATGCTATACCACAAGTAAATTTGAAATCTTAAATCCTTTCCCATTTACTAAAATTAAATGCTAAATGTTACCCATCAACTTTATCAAAAATTCTTAATATTTAATCACTTGATGCAATTGCAAATCTGCGGCCATTTTAATTAAACGCAATTTCTTAAATAGTATCCTATTGAATAGGTTCAATATGCATTAAAATTTACTTTATTTAATATTAGAATATAAAACAAAAAAAATAACTACAGTTTTTGTGTCAAATTCAATGTTAAAAAAGTAGATTTACAATGAACTACTTTTTTTAATAAATATGATTTTTGATAGATATTGTATGTATATAATTGTTAATAATTTATATATATATAATGATTTCTGTTTAACCAGAAGGTTCAAAACCTAAGAAATTTTAAGGAGGTCGAATTCATTTAAGACCCATCGATAGTATAGGAAGAGACTTTGATTTAGGAAATATGGAAACTAAAGGAAGAAGACATTTTTCTTTTGATCCCACACCTGTTATGCATTATAAACCTCAATTAAGGGTTGGGTTTCCAAAAAATGTGACAAATCCTGAAATTTTATTTACTCATTAGAGTCAAGGAGGGCCTGATAAACTAACTTATATGCCTCCTATAAAAAAGCATAAAGAATTTATTTCCACAATGAGAAAAACAGTAATTAATAAAGAGGTAGTTGTATTAATTTATTTTAAGTATGAAGAACAGTAAATCGAAAATCGTAGAATGATAGAGGAGTTAGATGTTTGGGAGAAAAAGTTTAGAAAATAATGATTATATTAGCATATATTACTAATTAAAAGATATTAATAATGTAAATTATTAAGAGTAAGGCAGTTCAATAATTGGTACATCGTTCTTAATACAATAAAATTGTATGGCAATCATCTAATCCATATAACAAAAGATGGCAATACAAATTTAAGAATGCTTATTATACATATCCAAGAGATATTAATTAAGAGCACACTTACGTTAAAACCCCAAAAGATAATTGGGAATCAGTTCCACTTGGATGGGCTTGGATCTAAGATTTATTACATAGACACGTATATATATTTTGCTAATGATTTAGGTGCCAAATTTTTCATGTCTAATTGAAAGAAGACATAGATTATTTGATAAATTTAATGTTTATTTCTTGCCTGCATTTAGTCTATTCTTTTACCAATTTTATCCTTTAGCATTTGGATTTAAAGTATCATATCAATAATATAAACTAGGTTTTAACAATTTTACCACTTGCTATGTTATATGTGAGAGCCAGAGATAAATGTGGTGATCCTGATTTTAAAGAAACATACCTTAGAGATATGTTATATAAAAATAGCGAAATTAATGCTCTTTTTAAAGATGAAACTCTTCATGTTTTAGATTATGATTGTGAATATGATCGCGGATATCCTTGTCCTGAAAAATTCCCAGAATTTAAGAATAAGGTATAATAAATACTTGTCTATAGTTTTGGCAATTTTTCAATACTGATACATCAATGACAACTGGATATTTCAAAATGGCTGATGTAGAATCAGGCGCAGTAATGAATTTGAAATTTAAGACTATGCCTGTACCAGGAAAATATAGATATTAAATTGGAGAACCATTTTATTTCTATGATTTAAGAGGTATTTTATAGTATTATTAATTCTAAAGCTGAAATTACTCATAATGGTTAACATAAAGAAGTTGTTTTGGTTGATGAGAAAGTTGCTCTACAAAAAATAAGACCATTTTTATTAATTATCTGAAAAATATACAAAAAATGTCAATCTAGGATATTAAAATTATAATCAATTTCATTACTTTATTACAATTTACGATACGTACTAGCTATTCTTTCTTTTATTTTTGGATTTATCTATTTATTTGAACTTTTTTCATTTTACTTTTGTTCAGACTCTTTTTTTAATATTTATTAAGGATTTAGTTATTTCTATTCTGTCCATTCAATAACAAAATCATACCACAATTGATCCCCTATTACTTATCCAAATAAAGAATAAAGAACTAGTTTTAATTCTTATACATCTGATAAATGCCTTTTATTTTAATAAATCCTAACTATTCTTTCTTATTCATATTTTTATATGGATTCCAATTATTACTATAATTGAACTAATTTTTAATTGTAATCCTTCGTTAAAAAGTTGACATCACTTGGTAAGTTTTATAATTTGAAATTAGATTCTTCTTTTTCTTGTGGATTTATAGGTTCTAATTCTTAATTTTCCCATTTTATTACATGAGCAAAAGCTGATGGGTTTAGTGGATCAATTCCTTAAACAAAAACTGGCTTTTTAATTGAAACTTTACTTTTTTTAAGCATTGTTTTTACTTAATTTTTTATCTAAGAAACACTTATAGGATGAGATTAAAATAGATTTTATTACGATTAACTACTTTTGAGATTGGAATGAGCAGGTATAAGTTTTTAAGCTAATAATCTTGTATCTTCAATATCAATTTCAAGCAAAGCAGCTTATAAGAGATAATTTCTAGAGGTATCATCAAGATATCTAGGAAATTAGTCTAATTTTGCGTTTTCATTTATTTTTTTCATATTCTTAATAATTGAAATTAATCCTTCAGGAACTAAAGATTCATTTGCCTCTTACATTTATTTCAAAAATATATCTTTCAAAAGCATTTTACATCTTCTTTTTTTTTATCTGTATTCATCTAAATCCTTTTAGATAACTTATTATTTATCATTATTTTTATGAATTTCATCTTTAATTTATTTTATTATCTTCTATATATTATTGATTTCTAAGTCTCTTTATTATCTAATCTTTTCAACAATATCCAGCAAATTCCTTTTTTTACCTTCTAAATCAGGTATATATCCAAGTCTTGCTTTTTCTTCTTTTACATAATATTTTCTTCTAATTTCACTTATTTCTTCTTCTTTCTAATTAACCTATGAAACTAATTAATTATTTTCTAATCTCATTTGGTAGAGTACTTATTTGTTATCTTTTATTTAAGTTTAAAACTATTAAAAGGATTCCATCAATTATTTAGCTGAAGATGATGTCTATTGTCCAGTTTATATTAATTCAACTTAAAACTAATTTGGAGGTCTGTTGCTATAATATTTGGCTTTAGATAACACTACATCGTAATCGATATATTAAGCTGGATTACTAAAATATTCCGTTAAACCTTTGAAATTATTTAGAGTAGAATTTTTTAATGCTTATGATTATTCTCTAACAACTTAAGCTGTTTCCTCATCCATTTTTTGTAAATTCCAAGTAGATCTGGATTTTCTGTTGATTGATAGATCGTCCAACTTCTTTGTTACTTTTTGCAATAATAACGAATTTAAGATTTATTTATTCATTTCAATTCTCACTTAATCAAGAGTTTTTAATACTGGATTACTTGAATCTCTGTTTGGTCTCAACATCTAAAATTTAACTTAGACCTAGGCATTTTGTTCTTCATCTTATAATTAACCTTTTAATTGTTGCTTTTCTTAAGGTTTCATGATAGAATTCAAAATGGCTTAATTTAATTATGGACCTCCATCATTAGTAAACTCATTATCCAATAATTTATTGTCATTTTATTTGATCTATTCAAAAGCGAAAGTTCTTCTTTTTGAAACAATTTACTCATGCCATTAATCTAATTATTCAAGTAAATTATCATGATCACTTTGTTTTCTATAATTTTAAGATGATGGTTTATGTATAGATTCTCCTCCATCTCCCAAATCTACAACATTTCTCATTCTAATAATTTTTCTATCTCTTATAAACTGTATAACTACCTTTAGAAGTTGGATCAGCCTCTTCAAATTAATTACTTGAGCGATTCCTTGGTATTTAAGTTGACGCTTTAGAATCATAATTTGATGGAGAATGCATATTTGATCTAATTAGTACACTTTTTTTATTTTTTTTCATTAAAATAATGAATTAAATATTTACAGAGAGAAGTGTCTAAGGTAATAAAGTATCAATGATACCTGATGATTCTGAAATAAAAGTTGTTAAAATTGAAAATTCAGTAAGATCAAGAAAAGAAAGCAGAAGCTTTGCTAAAACTTAGAAACCTGAATCTAATATTTTAAATGATGGGGAAAAAAAAAAATCTTCTTTTGAAGACAGTAGAATTACTATGTTGTTATTTGAGAAATATAAAACTGTTGAATTAGCTAGATTTTTCATAATTACTGCTACTATAACGTTAACAGTCTTAGAATATGAATACTCCTACACTACTTAATTAACAAGAACATTAGATGAAGAAATGAAATTGTTTCTTTATTTAATTATGTTTCTAACAATTCTCAGCAGTACATAATTAATTGATAATTAGTTATTTTGACTTTTATTAGTTATCAAGTTTTGATGGCATATTAAAAAGAAGCACAAATGATCACTCCTTAAGCAAACTTATCGGAGACCCCATTAATATGGGGTATTGCATGGGAAATCATTTTATTAATTCTTATCCCAACTCCATATACACGTTTCTAAAAAATAGAATTTCAATAAAGATACTCTGATACAATGAGATTCTATTTCTTAAATGAAATTTTAACATTTCTTGCAATGTTCAAAGGATTCTTGTTGCTAAATATTATTTTTAAATTTCAAAAATATTCATCCTCCAGAATAGGCAGAATTTGTAGATTATATTCAGCTGATTTTAATACTCATTTAATGTTGAAATTATGTATAAGAGACAGACCATTTGAAACCTAATCAATATTATTTGCAGGAGGAATGTTTGTTTTTGGATATTCGTTAGAAGTAGCTGAAAGGGCTCTTTTTAGATTAGAAGACTCAATAGATCCTTCTTATATTTCTAATAGATTCTGGATTAATCTTATTACTATTTTTACTGTGGGATATGGTGATTTTTTTCCTTACACTGATTTAGGAAGAGTAGCCATGGCTTGCAGTGTTGTTTATGGAGTTGTTGTTACTTCACTTTTTACTGCCACTTTATATAATTTATTAACCCCTTTGAATGGTGAATTTTTAGCATGGGCATTATTAGATAAGGCTAACGTAAGAAAAACAATTCAAAATGTTAGTGGAAATATTTTATTTAAATTAAATGATTTATCTAAAAAACACTCTGGTTAATTTAAAACCATATAAGAGTCAATTGTAGTTAAAGATGAAATTGGAGCTCTGAGTGCTCTTTTGTAAGAAGTTAGTACACTTAAAAGATAATACAGAGATATTGATGGAGAAGAATTCATGGCTATGGTTAAAAGAAAGTTTAAAGATATAAATGGATAATTTGAAGATGTATAAGAATATTTAGAGAAAATTTAAAAATAACAAAAACTAATAGTTTCAAATTTTGAAAAGCCATTTGATTTTTCAATAAAACAATCAATCAAAGCTAAAGAAAGTAGTAAAGATGATGAATTCTTTGATAATTTAAATGAAACCGTAAATTGTTCTCACTTAATGCGTTTCGAAGAAGACTGACTAATTGATTTATAATTTATAGATATAATTAATTTTAATGATAAATCAACTCAAAATATTTAATTAATAAACTATCTTAATAAATTTATTTAATATAAAGATAACCACTATTAGCATTTAAAGATCTCTCATCATAATTATAAAACAAATTAGGTCTGGACATTGAAATTATTAAAAAGAATTCATCCTTTAAACTTTAGTAAAAATTATCAGGATAACAAGAATAATTCAATTATATAAATTAAATGTAAGATGTGTAAATATCAAAATAAAAATAAAGAGTTAAAACTTGGATTTAAGAACTGACATCCTTATTGAATTATCATTTTCAAGTTGATATAATAGAAAGAAATTGTTAAAGTACTGTTATCTAATAACTAAAAATTAAAATTAAAAACTCATTCCTACAGTTTGCTACTGCTATATGTATTCAGATAAATTAATATATTATTAAATGATATATAATTTGATCTTTAAATATCAAGTATTCAAAAGATGAACAATGTAATTTGATTATGAATAAGAATATAAAACTGCTAAATTATTTCCTTTAAACAAAGAATAAAAAAATTAGTAAGATGATGGGTTTATTTATATCTTATAAATAAAATTATTTTGATTTTTTATAGATATAGAAATCAAAACTAAATCAAAATATTTTCGTAAATTAATTATGTTATTTTCTTGAATACTATCCTTAAAATTATTAGACATACTTACAAAATGATTTTAGAATATTTAAAGAATTCTTGAAAAAATATCTTAACGTGAATAGTGTAATGTAACCCTTAGTTTGATTATTACAATTTTACTAACACCAATATCCTAAACTTTATTAAGATAAAAAGTTGAATCAGATTACAAATTAATGAATTCTTGTTTAAATATTTAAATTACTTATTTATAAGAGATTTAGAAACGAATTTATTCTTATAATTCTAATAGAATACATAATTTATGTTAATTTTTCAAAATTTAGTTAAAACCTTTAAATAATGATCTCTAATAAATTCAAATATTGCCTAAAATTACTTTAGAAAGTTTCCATTTCATTAATTTACTTACATGATGTTGAAACATCTTTACTATTCCATTTCTGGAAGAAGTATTAAAATTATAATAATATTTTATGCTTTTACATAATTACTTAATTTAATATTATTTTTAATATGAATTAATCTGTTACTTAGGTAACTAATTTTAACTTTAATAGAAAAGAAAAAATAATTAAAGATATGAGATAAGCTTTTTAAATTATTTTTGATTTTTATTAATTAAAATAAAAGAAAAGTTTCAAAACGGTTGAATGTCTTAAGAAACTTTAGCGATATCCTTTTAATTTATAAAGTCATTTAGTCGAAGAAATGATGAAAAAGTAAATATTTAGAATTAGTTTTAGATCTTATAGGATTTCGATAATAAAGTATTAAAATGGCATTGATAAAATTGCTATAAAGTATTGATTGAGCTCAGATATAAATTATATTATAAATCTAATAATTCATAAAAACAATAAGGTCTTACTATCCATTAAAGTTTAACCATATCAAGAATCAACTTACAGTAAGGCTAATTTAGCTTTCTTTAAAGATATTTACATAAATTAGAATTAGAATAAAAACTCTACAAAGACGACAATTTTTAAAAATTAAAAAAAATCAAAATATAGATTATTATCTAATGAATTTTCATGATTGATAAATAATTGATAGTTAAAATTATATTATGAATATATAAAATTAAGGCTCTGTTGAGTTGTCTGGAAATCAAGTTTCAAGGGAAAATGAAGATGAAGCAATGCAGTATTAGAAAAGACTATCTGTTATCATCTTAAATCAGATTGAAAGAAAAAGAACAAAAAAAAAGTCCACAATTATATAAAGCTCAAAACATGATGCATTTGAAGACAGCAGAAAGACGAGAGTGTATTTTGAAAGATACAGAGTTATAGAACAATGTAGATTTTGGGTAATTTGTGCTACTCTTGTTTTAGTTGTTTTAGAGGTATAAATATATATAACAAAATATAAAGTATGAAGTTTCTTTTATACATCAATTAACAGACATTTATGATAATGAAATAAAAATATTACTCTATTTAATTATGATCTTATCTATAGTTACAAGTAATTAGTAAAATTATTTAGTTATTATGACATTTATAGCTTATTTAGCAGAACTTGAATTTAAGAAACGTTCTCTTTCGATTCCAAAGGATTCAAATCTATTTTAAACTAACTTAATTTTCCTTTTACTTTTAGAAACTATCATTTTATTACCTTGTCCTACTCCTTACACAATGGAATTCAAGGTATTCTTCACCTAAAGATATTCAGATCAAATCAGATTTTATTTTATAAATGAGATTTTGACTTTTATAATGCTTTTTAGATCCTTGTTGATTCTAAACATAGCATTCAAATTTCAAGATTTCTATTCCAATAGAGTAAATAGATTATGGTATATAAATAATCTAAAAATTATTAGTCGTATTTATTCAGTGGATTTTGGACCTCATTTTATATTTAAAGTTGCCATAAGAGAACATCCTTATAAGACACTATGTGGACTATTTTGTATAGGATTATTTATTTTTTCTTATCAACTGGAGATTTCAGAGAGATCTTTGCTAAGAACAGAATAAGAGGTTTTATCTTACAATATTAATAATTCTTTTTGGGTATGTATGATAACAATTTTCACAGTTGGTTATGGTGATATATATCCAACAACTGATCTTGGAAGATTTTCTATGACTTTAGGTTTATTTTATGGAGTAGCATTAACATCATTGTTTACAGCTATTCTCTATGCTGATTTATAGCCATTTTCTGCAGAAGTACGTTCAATAACATTGTTAGAAAAAGCAAATATAAAAGTCTCAATAAAATAATTTGCTTAAAAAGCTATGTAAAATTTGTTTAAGCTTCAATTTTATTTTTAAAAAAACAAATTAAGAAATATTAAAAGTAATCCTGCAGTCAAATAAAGAGTCTCTCACATATAAGGTCTATTACAAAAATCTGAAATTTTAAGAAGGTACATTATATGATTTATTTGAATCAGAAACTATAGAACTATTGACACTGAAGACTTAGTAATGATGGCTGAAAGAAGATTTTAAGAATTGACACACTTTTTCTATGAGTATTATGCTATGCTTGAATAGATGTAATATTAGCAAGAATAATTGGATGATTTGGATACGCCAAGAATCAATTCAATATAGAAAAGTCACACAGTTACATCAGCTAGTCGTGAAATTAGAAGCAAAGATGATCAATATTTTGAAGAACTAATTGATTCTTAATCTGAAAACAATTAATTAATGTAGTTTAATGACGAAGAATGATAAAAAAATACGATTTAGGTTTCGTAATGAAGATAGAGTTTATTTTTCTATTTAAATTTTATCAAAATTATTTCCCTTTTCCCCCCCCTATCTTATATATTAATCTAATTATAGTTTATTTAATCAAATATTTTAAAACAATTAATCTTTGTTTAAATATAATTTTTTTATACATTATTTGTATCTATACGAATTTAGAATGTATGAATTTAAAATAAATTATAAATACTATATCTAAATTTGTTAAAATTCTCAAGTTCTCAAATAATATTTTTTTAAATCTTTAGCAATCTCTCTTCTTTTAAAAATTATATTATAAAGTAGTAAATGCTTTAAAATGATCTAACATTAATATATATAGGGTATTTTATAATTTAAGAAATCAAAATAATCAATACTTATTTACAAAAAAATGATTTTCGATTAAATAATATCTTTTCTCTAATTTCATTCTAGTTAAAATAGAAAAATTTTACTTAAATTATTTTAATAAATATTTCAAAAAACTTAAAATTTTCTTTACTTGGAGTATCTCCTCTATTCTTTTCATATTTTAGAATTATAAATAATCAAATTATTTATATTAATTCAAAATTGTTTATTTGAGATTTATAAGACTAATTTGCTTCAATTACTATTATATGTACTCTTAATAAATTTGCCTTTGGAATTTTACTGTGGATCTACAAAAGTTTTTTGTTTGTAATATTATTTTATTTAATTTTATATGTCTATATTTTAATATTTAATATTTTTTAGCAAGATGAAATATTTTTCTAAACTTGTTTATTTCTTTTTAACGATTGGATCAAATACTGAGAGAAGAAAATCTAAAATAGATTATGGGAATATGGCTATGATAGTATTTTATTTTATTTAATTACTTGGATACATCTATAGTTAATTTGAAAGTAAATCTCAAGTGTTTTATGAGAATGATTATTTAGCTTAAATTGGTTAATATTCATCGTTACCTTTTATGATGATTGTTATACATTATGATCCTTTTACTATTTTAGTTTATTACTGTATATTTGGGACGATGTGTTCGATTTATGGATTTATTATATATCAGATTCTTTATAAAGTAAAATAATTACTTAATAACTAGCCATTTCCCTCAAACTTTTTATTTAATAGGTTCATCAAGTTTTACTTTCAAAATTTTTAATGGTATTTTTTAACACCTTTTCATGAAGCCATGATTGGAATTCTAACTTGTGGACGACTTTCTTATTTGTCTTAACATGCAGACTTTAATCCTCATCATTGCTTTACTGAAATTTCTGCTCATTTTTTAATAATTAGTTTTTTAGGATAAGCTCTAGTAGTATTATCAGGATTTCTTTCATTATATTGTTTTAGAAACTATGAATTTATTTAAGGAGATCTTATGAGAAAATTCAGTCTTTACAATTTTTTAACCATTTTACTCCATATGACATTGTAAATGACTTCATTTTGGAAAGAAATGTATGACAACTTTAATATTGTTATACATGTAACTTTTAATCTGATAATCATTGTAATTTCACTAGACACATATATTAATTTCCCGTTTGGTTATTCTTATGAAACAGTGTACTTTAGTAAATGCTTAATGAGTGCTTCTTTTTTTGAAATTTTAGTTGGAATTTGGATCTTCTCAGATTTGGATGATGGTCATATATTTTTAACATTTTGCATATTAGTGCCAGTAATTATTATAATCTAATGTAGTTAATTTTTGGTATTAATTAGGCTTTTTATGATAATTACATAGATTATAAATGTTAATAATTTTTAAAGTCTAAGAAATTTAAAATTAGCGAACATCCTCTAGAAATTATTTGCTAATTATGTCATTATGATATTAAATAACAAAGTGATTTTTTAATTGTTGTAAAATATTTGCAGATACATTGCTAAAATTGCTCTGATTTAATATGTCCTTGCAAATAAAAAATTAACAAATTTATCATTGATGATAATTAGTTAAATATAAATCAAATATATTTATGGGTATAATATGAATTTTAATAAATTATTAAATCTATTATGCAGAATCCAGATTAATTCAAATTATTTGAATAAATTACTATAAAATTTGTGACTTTTCTGTAAAAATACAGATAAAATTAAGTTTTATCATTTAAAATAATATAAGATGTAATTTACACATTCTAAAAATTGAATTCTGGTAGTTCCCCATACTTTTTTTTGAATTTGGCTAAACATATACAATACTAAAATAAAGTTGAAATGGTAAATCTTAATAAAGCTGGAGCAAAAATAACAAAATATGAATATGTAACTTTATAGGAATTTAATGTATTTTATAGTTATGAGGAAAATTTAATTAGAAACCTTAATGATTTATTAATAAGATAAAAACAATTATGGATAGAGTAATTAAGAAATTAAATTTAGTAAGAATAGATTTTAATATATTCTAAAGATATAATGAAAAAAAACTTAGAGGTTAAAAAAATAATCAACAATTTTTAGAATTCTAAAGATATTTAAAAATTTGATTCTATATTAACTTTAAGAATTAAATTAGTTATTAGTCTTGTTTGTATGGAAGATATAAATATTTCAATTAGAATAGTGCGTCAAATAGAAAGTTAAGAAAAAGAATTAATTAACTTAAAATAATAAACTTTTAATTCTTTATAGTTTATATAAGGATAAGCATTGTCAGTAATTTCAAATATATCTACTTAAAAATTAGGTTATATATCTCAAAATGTAAACGATTAATTTTGCAATTTTTTCGGATTTGAAAGTGTAGATTTGGCATAATTTACTAAAATAGAATAATTATTACCAAATAAGATAGGGAGAATACATAACGGGTTGATTGAATCTTACTTATAAAGAGGTAAATCAAGTATATTGTATTAAAACTCAGAATAATTCATAATGAATTCTGATAATTTGATTGAAAAAGTTAATATTTGTCTCAGTTGTCTCTTTCCTTATTAAAATGGTTAATATTAGTTTATGATGATTGGTCATATATTAAAATAGATGAAATATGAGAAAAAAGAAATAGATCATAATAAAAGAGGATACATGTTGGTTGATTCAAATTTCCTTATTTTCGGATTGTCTAGAAATATTTATGAAAGAATAAATTATAAATATTATTATAAGAATTAAACAGATATAGATTTAATAATCCCATAATAGATTTATGATTAATATTTTATTTAAACTTTAATTCCTTAGTTGTCTTCAATATTGGAAGAGTATTATAAATTATTGAATATAAAAAATGAGAAGAAAATATTAAAATAAGATATTATTTGTTAAAAAGAAATAGGAGTATTTTAAGTTCCATATCATAATAAATAAAATTAGAAGACCATCTCTTCAGAAATAACAAAAAAAATCACAAATAAATCTATGATGAATAATCTAAAATCAATAAATTTAAGTTTGGCTAATATACCCCATATTTCTTAGAAATAATATCCAATAGAATATAATGTTAAATAAAAGGTGTTAAATTACATCGAAAATGATGCTAATTGTGAACTCTTATATTTTATAATCGAACTCGATTTTTTAGAAGATCCAAAATTAATTGCTTCTCAATCTTAAATTGCTGCTAGGACTCCAGGTTATTCTGAAATAGTAAGAAGACAGAGAAATCAAATTGATTAAAATAGACCAGATTAAAGTAATGTTATATTATCTAATAATGATAATAATGATTAAATAGAATTAGTTGCAGAAATAACAAATGCAGGAACAAAAAGAAGTTCTAATGGAATAAAAGATTAATTGGAAAAGATTATAATTTACATTAATGATACTCTACTACCAAAATCAATAAAAGGATTAATTGGGTAATTACTTCTTCAAAAATTAGTATTTCTCTCCATCATTTTTATACTATCTAGCCTTTTTTAATATAAAAGGTCAATTTAATCGGACTGTATAGAATAAATTACTTATGATTTAAACTTTTTAGATGCTTATAGTTAAACAATGTCTGGATCTCGTCATGTCATTTACTATAGAGATTTTTATACACAATTAAATGACACTCTGATTCTCTTTAATCTAAATGAATTAAACTTTAGTAGATATGATAAAATTTATGTGGCTTGGTAACATATTTAAAAAGGAAATATCAGACTAAATAATATGTATGAAAATTATACGAAAATAGCTCAAAAAAGTTAAATTAAACTGTTAACTATAAATTTTATAAACTTTGACTTAAAATCTAAAATTCAATAAGAAGTTTAAGATTACTCAACCTATTATCAAATAATGCATCAAACTTTCTATCTTTAGTATCAATCATTTTCCTCGTCTCCTTAAACCTATCTGTCTGGTAATAATGATTCTTATTTAACTTAATTAGCAAGATCTTAAGTTTACTATAATTTTTTTGATGTTATTGAAAGTGCTAATTTAACTCTACAAGATTGTGAATCTTATAATTTTGATATCAATAATTATTTCGATACTGTTATTATATTTTACTTTATGGGAATGTATATTATAATAGTGTTAATATTGATTTCAATAATAATCCATTACTTTAGAGTCTTAAACTCCATTAAAATCTATGTAAAGCTTTTTAAAATGTGTGATCAAGAGGATTGCTAACATATAATACATATATGTGAATCTTTGTTAAGTATGATCAATTATGATAGAATCTTTCTGAGATAATAAGACTTTAAATCAATTATGGCACAACCTCGTCATATAATAGAAAATGTCAAGAAGACTTATTCTAATACAACAATAGTATTAATTAGAAAGAAAAAGAATAATGAAAGTTCAATTAAGAATAGTTCAAGCAAGTAAAATCAGTATTCAATAATTTTGATCATCTTAACATCAATAGCCTTATTCGTTTATATATTGTCGTTTCATTTATACTATAATGTTATTAAAAATTCTATAAGTCCAATCAGCAACTAAGCAATATTGGCTTAAGAGTCTAGATTAAATTTCATCGCTTCAGTAAATCGCTTCGATTTATATCTTATAAAATTATATTTCGAGACGTATACAAAGCTTAGTAAAATAGATGAGAAATATTAATACACTAGTAGTAACATATAAACTGATACTTAAATCTTATAATTGTTAAATATTGATATTGAAACATTAAATTAAGATTTAAATAGACTTAAAGAAATTAACTTTGTTAATTTAATCTTTAACAATGATTAGACTTACTCTGGATTAGATAATAATCAGGAGGATTAAATGTTGAAAAGTGATGTATGCATATTTACTGGTTGCAATATGCAAACTGAACTTTTCTTTGATAGATTATTTTAAAAAGAATTAGTTTCCTTATTTCAAACAGGTGTTTTGAATTTACACACAAAAGTATTATCAATAATATAAGATGCCTTTTAGATTGCTTAACAGCATTTAACTGATTAAGAAACAATAATTATGTTAGAAAATATTTTTAATGATAGTGATTATCTAATTTACATACTTTGGGGTCTGGATGTAATACAATTTCAAATATCATAATTTAGTTAACACTTCTTAAATATATCACAATAAACGATCAATCAACTTACATAAAATAATTAAACTATAATAATTTCTATTGGAATTCTTTTACTGATTCTAATTTTGATTTTTTCAATTATATTTGTCAATTTCTAGTACAAAAGATATGTTTAATCAAAAGCCATAATAAAATGCATTCCTCTTCCAATTATTTTTTAGAAAAACATTCCTAAGCATCTGGAAACCTTTCGTAGAAAATACGAACAGTGATTTTATTATTTACATAATTATAAATTTCCTTTTCTTTATTTTAGATAGTATATTAAAATATTTATTCATTTATGATATCAAGGATATTAGAATATTTATTAAGACTTTCTTTATCAGATATTACAAGGAATGAGATAATTTTCTAGTTTCCAGAAAAATTGATTTTATGTGTTTATTTTAGTCAGTTGAATGGATTCTTGATCAATAAAGAAATGATAAACTTTCCAATGAATTAAGAAAATTAGTATTTATTTGCACTTTTTGATTATGCAAATATTGTTAAGCACTTAAATTAATATATAACTTTTGAGACTATGGCTTATATTTTAATTCTTCAATTTATCATGTTTTATTTGGGGAATATTGCTCTGATGCTAATATAAAAAGTAAATATTTAATTTCATTATTAGAAAATAACATTAATATCTATTTACTTTATCTTATTTAATTGGATTATGATATCTCCATTTCAGACAATATTTATTATGGCAGCTATCAAAAAGGAATACACTCATGATGTTATTTATGACATAAGTTCAAAAAAACAGATATTTATGCTAATTATTTTTTTATTAGGAACAATAATGATAACTATTACTACTTTAATATCAAATTTTATTTTTCAAAAAAGAGAAATTACTTAGTAGATACTTCTTAGATATAATTTTAAAATAATTTACATCATTGGTCCTTTAACTTAGTTATATATTATCATCTCAAATTTAATATGCAATCAATAATTTTAAATCGTTGCTCATGTATTACACTTTATAATAATGATTGTGAAATTATTTTTAGCATTTCATTTCCCTTTTGGTCTGTCTTAATCATCACTTTTATTCAGTTAATTGACTATTCTAAGCATCTTTATAAATTGCCTTATTTTTATTTGGAAATCTTAAATTCATAATGGTTAATTTGTCTTCTTAACTTTATTAGTTATTGGAGTGGTAATTATCATAATATAACTTTATAGTTGTTATGGTACTTGATTGATGAATTATTCTAAAGAAAACTAGATAAGATTGTTTACAATTTTTGTTCTAAAAGAGAAACTTTACATTTGGTTCAAGTTTTAGAATATTTTACCTAAATCCAAACTTACACTATAAGAAACTTAATATAATTAAATATTCATAGAAGGAATTGTTAAGATATACATTGTCCATGTTAGGATTGTTAAGTATTAGCAATAGATAATGTTACAATTGTTTAATTAGTATAGTAGTAAAGGAAGAAAAAAAAATTTGTTATTGAATAATGGATTCTGCATTAATACAAAACTTATGTATTTTAGTCAGAATTATCTTAAAAGTAATATGATTTAATAATTTTGAATTATTTATCTTTTCAAAAAATGTTTTTATAGAATCATGTTTTGATTTGTAAGACAATTTATTAATGCATTTAAAAATTGGAAAAAGCTAAATTACAAAAATTTAATGTAACTAAAATTTTATTATATTTGACGCAACAAAATTGTAAATAAAAATTAATAAAGTAGACATTATAATAGAAGAAAATTACTTAATAAGAATTTATAATTATTACTGACATTAATATTATGTATGAATTATCAGATAAAATCATTTAACATTTATCTTAAGTAATTAAGAAATAAATTTAATTGTGGGACAAATACTCTAAGAATGAAATATAAAATTTTGATTTATTATTAAGGGTTACCTTGAATATCAAAGAATAAAAAAAGAAGTGTAAAGATATGTTTGCGAAATATTAAAAATTTAGAAATCAAACTAAAGAGTCTATATATTCTTTAAGAGTAAAGCTTCTATTTTATTTAATAATTTAATAAGATTTAATTTTAATGACAAAAATTTAATCTTAATTGATGTAATTAGAAGATTAATAAAAAAGAGATTTAAACTAAAATGATTTTAATAATTTGTCTTTTTTAAATGGATAAGCTTTATCGATTATATCTAATATAAGTCCAGAAAATCAAGGTAAATTAGAATAAAAAATAACCAAAGAATTTTAATCCTTTTTTGGTTACAAAAAGGATGAAAAAAAACTTACTCACATAAAATAATTAATGCCAACCAAGATTGCAGAGGTTCATTCTGGACTTGTTGAAAATTTCTTTTTTAAAGGATAAAGTGATAGAATTAATAATACATCATTGGCATTTATTCTAAACTCAAAAAATTTAATAGAGTAAATCAACCTTTGTTTAAGTTACTATTTTCCAGTTGAATTACAAGATACATCATTTTATATGATAGCTCATATTTAAAAAATATCTAAATAAGATTAAAATACTCATGATGAAAATTTAACAGGATATCTTTTAATAGACAAAGATTTTAACGTTTTTGGAATGACTCAAAACATTTATGAAAGATTAAATTATAGATACTATTTTAAAAATGATATCAATGCTAAGCTAATTTAACCGTAGGAGTTTTATGATGAACACAATTTATTTTCATTGTTACCTTCTATTTAATAGAAATTATAAAACTATTATGAAAGTTAACCAGATAGAAATTTGAGAGATAATGAAGTTATAATTATGAAAGAGAGAGGTCTATTAAAATTAGATTTTTTAAAATAGGAATAAGAAAATTCAGCTTAAAAATAATTAAGTAAATAGTTTTCTTTAACTAAACTTACCAATAAATAAATTTTAAGTTTGATGCTAGAAAAGAGTAGTGAATTCAATTTTTAGACAAATGAAAATATCAAATATTTTCCTATTGAATACACTGTATCATAAAGAATTTTGTATGCTTAAAATTAAAATAACAAAATAGAACCATTTTTATATTATTTAATTGAGATTGAAATGCTAGAAGATTTTAAGAAAATATCTAATTTAAATAACAGTGCAAACTTTAATTATTTAAAACAAAAACAGTAATATTCATCAAAAAAGATAGAAATCTATAGGTAATCTATGGTCTAGTTATTTTAATTTTAATTTGAAGCCATAAACTTCGTAACAAGTGATCGTTTGATTTCATAAAATGGAGACAAAGAAGTACTTGCAAAAGAAACTTAATAGGATAAATCAAATTAGAAATAAAAAATGTGTCAAAAAGGAATTGTTCTTTTATAAACCGATGCTCAAAGTCAAAGGTCTTCAATATTGAATCTTCCTAATAAAGTAAATAAATTTTTTGAATTTCTTTAAACCAATAGATATCCTTCTATATTTTTTGGAATGATCGGATTAATTATCATTCACTTTATTACAGTAATATTTTCTTCGAGTTTCACTTCAATTTTATTTGATTAGAAGAAAGAAATTTAATCTAATTGCATAATTTATACATTCAATGATGTAGATTATTTTAATGGTTTCAGCTTAATTCTCTCAGGATCAAGACATTCAATATTTAATTCAAATTATTTAAATATTTTGGAGCCAACTATCATAAAAGTAGATAAATAAGAAATATAATTAACAAGTTAAGATCGTCTAATCTTATCATGGCATCTGTAATTAACTGGATAATAAGAATTAGTAGGAAAATATGAAAACTACTCTCAAATATTATTGAAATACGAATAAAAATAAATAAGATACTATTATCCTGATTAATTGAATTCTAAAATCTTAAGTTAGGTGTTTCTTGATCAAGCTACTTATTACACTACAATGTATCTTTAGTTTTATTCCACCTACCATAGTATTTTATCACATAATACGTATATATCAGGTGGGGATGACAACATATTTTTGTAATTAAATTAATTTAATTTAGAGTGAGAAATAGATACATACTTTATTTCAATTATCAGGATGCCATAGGATTAACTTAAGACTCAATCTAATCATGCTATGATTATAACAACGATGCTAATGAATATTTTGACTAATTCACTTAACTATGGTTTATAGTTTCATATATAGTTACACTTGTCATTCTTTTTTTTCATCTTTTAGCTATTCGCAAAATAAAAAAAGTAACATAAATTTATTTAAAACAATTTATTTCGATTGATTTTGATGAAAGTTAAATTATTATTTAATAATATGAATTTATGTTACGAAACTTAAATTAAGAAAATATCCTATAAAAATATTAGGAATTTGAAATTATTAAATAGATGCCATCAAATATACTTTAAATTTTGCAAAATTAAGAAACCAAATAAAATTTATAAGACGAAAATGAAGTAAACAGTAGTCGTAAAAACAGGGTTACATCTATTAATACAAAAAAAGTAAATTTTGCAACTCCATAATTATCTGTTAAGAAATATTTTCTCCTTTACATATTCTTGATGTTGTTTAAATTATCCTTTTCAGCTGTATTTTAATTCTATTATGATTATGTATCGACAGGAATAGGGCCCTCTGCTAAAAGAGAATTGGAGTCACAAAAAATGAGATTAGATTTTATTATGACGATAAATATGTGGGACACATATCTTTTAAAATAATTTTATAATGCTACTTAATATTTAGTGAATACCAATTCTAAATATAGTTATTCGAATTAGAATATTAGAAATAACTAATAATTGTTCAATTTATTAGAAATTGATAAAGATATTCTCTTAAAAAATTTAAACATTTTTCATTCTCATGACTTAACTGATTTTCTCTATCATAATGCAGATGAATAAAATTAAAACCTACTTATCTCTGAGTTAAATAAAGAAATCTTGTTAGGATAAGATGTTTGTAAATTAACAGGTTGCAGTATGAAGGACGACTTATTTCAAAATCGTCCTCTTACTGAAATTTTGATAGATTATTATCAAGTTGGACTAATCTAATTGTTTAAAAATGTCTTGTAAGTGATTGTAGAATATAATTATTTGATAACAGATGAAACTTTAACTCCAGAGTAAAAAGTTGAAGGAATAATTTAGATGTATTAATCATTTAATTATTTCTTATATGTATTTTATGGATTAGATGCTATATAATATTAGATATCGTAGTTTTGTAAATATTTTTTGGATTAAACTTTGTTCACTTTAGAACGTTTAACTCAATCGAATGTTGCTTATGTTTTAATATTTGGAATTTCAATATTCATAATTACTGTGTGTATTGAATGCTATATATTCTACAGTCTCTTCAACAATTTTGAATTAGCAAGAGAAACCATTAGACAAATTCCATTAGAGACATTATTTCAAAAGGAAATACCTAAAAAATTGAACAACATTATGGTTAAATATAATTGAAATCGCACTTTATGTTTTAATTAATATAAAAATTTAGAAAATACATAAATATAGTTAGATCATAGTTTTTAGAATACTTCTTTGTTAGTATTAATTATTTCAATAAAAAGTTTAATTAGTTTTTCATGGAACTCAATATGAATTTAATTCAAACAATTATTATAGGAATTCATCCAATCTTAATTATCAGGTAAAAGTAATTCTTACTTAATCTTGATAAGATTATCTATCCCAAATTAAGATATCTTTTAAATTTAATATAAAATCCCTTTAATAACAATTTACAGTTCATCATTATTTAAATTGTATTGAGTTTGTTCAAAGATAAATTCTTAAAAGGCTTATAAAGACGGCGATTCATTTTTTGTTACCTCATCACATAAATCTTAGAGGAATTTCCTAACTTTATCTATATATGTATTAAGTATTTTATCTTAAATACTAGAATCTTATTATTTAAGGATAGTTTAAGGATCGATTGAATAAATACAGTCGAAATTCAAATTAGAATTATTAATGTTAAACATGTCCTCATGTTTTGCATCAACAACTTTCAGAATTACATTATATGCATTTCCTACACTTCTCCAAATAGGTAATGGAAATCTATCACCATTATGTATAAAAATATCGAATCCAATTATTTTTCCTAAACTAAAAAGTCTTTCTTGATTAAATATTTTCTTAGCTCTTTCTCCTTAAAAGCAATAAAGTTGAAGTCCAGGAATGTACTCAATCATTTCAAAATAAGCAACTTTCAATTTTTGTTTGAGCCTATGCGACAAAACTTCATCTATTGTTGCTGCAAATAAAATGTCATTTCTAATTTCCTACATTTCTTAATCACACCATTTTAAGCATTTCATTTAAGTTGTTTTAATTTCAAGAGCTTATGCTAATTTATTTAGAAAAAGTTCTACACCCACTTAACCTGATAACTTAAGAACGATTGCACCTTAATCTGAATCAATAAATATCACTCCTCTAGAACCAGAATCACTCATTTTTATTGATTTAATGTTCTTTAATCTTATAAATTCAAAATCTGTATAAGGTTTGGCAGCATAATCAAACTCTTGCAATTAAATTTGGGATTTATTTTCATTTTATTATTCTCTTTGCTAATCAACTAATTCTTAAGACCTAATATGAATGTTTTTGATGTATTTATTTTATTTCATTAATTATTAAACCTTAAATCTTCATCCTATGTTTTTATGTTTAAAGGAATTCTGTTCAATGCTGAAGAATATTTATGGTGATTATAATTATTTTTATGGCTATTATTATTTTTTTATAATAAAAGCAAAATAAATATTCATTTTTAGTATTTATATCATCAATAACAAATAACGAAACTTGAATATATGATTATTTTTACAACCAAAAACTTTTTCTATATTCTTTTAATAAATATTATAAGTCATTATAGAGATAATAATAATTTCAAAAATTTTTTATTTCGCAAAGTTCAATCAGTAGTATTATTTAATTTATAATACTCACATATATCCTTTAATTTACATAAATCACATTTAGGTTTAGGTAAACAGATTTGCTACCCAAAACCTACCAATGTTTCATTTATTTCTCCCCATTCTTTATGCTCAAATTCTGATTCTAAAAACTTTCTTAATTTAGTTGGCGATTTTTCTTTAAATATTGGAATTCTATTGCAAATTCTAATCATATTAACATCAATTGGAATTCCTTCCACCTTATCAAAAGCTACATGCATATATATTAAAGCTATTTTTTCTCCAACCCCTTTAATCTTTAAGGTTTCTTCGAAAGTTGTTGGCATTCCTTTATAAATTGCTAATTAAGCTAATTCTTTAATTCTCTTTGCTTTAGTTAGATTAAAGTTAACTTCATAAATTAATTTTACTAATTCTGATTCATCCATTTCTGCAATATCCTTCATTGTGAATTCTAATAATCTGTTTGCACATTTAGATGTAACATCATCTTTAGTTTGAGGACTTAACATTAAACTACAAAGGATCTAAAATCTTTAAGTTTCTAAATCTTTTTTGCTATCAAAGCATTTTTATGGGCCAACAAGGTCAACCGGAGCATTCCTTTCAACCCTCATTTACTTAATAGTTTCATATATAAATTTAGTTCCACAATTTCCTTCTTTTTTTGTAGATTCAGTTCTAGAAGATTGCTATTTTGATAAACTCATTTTTGATTTCGAATTCGGAGATTTCTTTTCCTTAAAAAACTTATGCTATAGTAATTCATTTAATTCATTAGTAGTTGCTTCCGAAAAAGCTAGCATAATTTTTTAAGTTTATCTCATTAATTATAATAATGACTGTTATATAATATATTATTATCAAATACTTATGAATTACATTATTAATCCTAACCAAATTTCAACTTTATTATAATAACTACTCTTATAAAAATAGTAATTAAATATTTGTTATTTTATAATTAATGTGCACAAAATAATTACACGAAGATATTGAAAATGCAATTTATATACGGTTTTTAAAAATAATAAAGTCTGAGATAATTAGTTTATTCATTCCGAGAAGTAATCCACATAAAATATAAAATTTAACTGGTTTTAAAGTTGTAACACTAACTAATTGTAAAATGTTTACACTAAAAAATTATTTATTTGCTGATAGATTCCAAAACAAATTATAAATAATTGATTTTGCTTTTTATTTTTATAATGCTTTGTGAAAAATAATATTTTATTTTACAATTCAATATACTTTGGCATTTTAGTATTTATCTTAAAATATAATATTATTGATCTTTGGACGTTATTTCTTTACTATAGTTTTAAAGAAGTAGAGATCCTAATTGCTAATTTGGAAAAGAATTTATCATGAAATCATTTTAAATGTTAAACCAATTACAATTTATTAGATCTTTATCTAACATAAATCTTTTCATTTATTTGCTATTTCAATTGTATTTTTTAGAAATAAGAATATTATCTAAGTTCTTTAATTGATTACCTAATCATTAAATAATATAAAATAATAACTAATTTAGCTCACTAATGGGAGAAATTATTTAAATGAATTTTGGAGACACTGGAAATAATGTCGGTCACTAATACTTGTAAAAATTAATAGACGATCACTATCTAAATGATTAGGACGATTTAATAAGTGATTAACATAGATAAAAATTACATGTATCATTTGAAGAGTTAAGAAATCAATAATATTAATTTAGAGGAATATTTGAAGATTCTAATGATTGTATAATTATTGATTATATTAGAGTATTAACAAATAAATTATTGATTTCTCCTGAATCTAGATTTATCAATAATGATTTAATATTATCGAATAGAAATTGTAATAAATCTGGTACTTTTTCAAATTGTTAAAACTATTTTAAAGATCAAATTCAAGATTAACTTTTTGAAAGATTATCCCATCATTTAGAAAGATGCGATAAAATGTTTGGATGTAATTTTGTTCATGCTACTTATGACAATTCATCAGGATCATCTTCTCAAACAATAAATCAATTTCGTGAAAGATTTCCAGATAAAATTTGTAGTTCATTTTCTTTACTTCCAAATGTTGAGACTACAAATACAATAGAAATATATAATTTTGCCTTTTCATTGCATCAATTGATTGAGAACTGTGATTTTGTGATGCTTTTTGATTATCAAGCTATAGAGAATTAACTGGTTAAATTAAAATAGTTATGCACTATTGATAATTGCAATAATCTTATAGCTGAATGTTTATTATAACTTAACTGCTCTTAACGTTTTCCTGGACATTAGAATGCAGATTTGAGAAAGATCTCAACTAATCTGATTCCATTTCCACGTTTACATTTTATGTCTTGTGCTTTAAGTCCATTTAACATCGATTCCGATTGGACTTCTTAGTTAACAAATTTAAGCATACCGAGTAATACCTATTTAACATATCATGGTGTGACTAGAAATTTATACTTTACTCAAGCATTGATTACTAGGTGCAATACAAATAATTTAGACTTTCATTAAATTCTTTCAACTTTTAACAATAAAGTAGAATGGATTGATGATGGTAGTCTTCAAGTAAATTGTAAGGTTGAAAATAGAGCACTTGGAAAAACAGTTATGCACATTGGAAATCATAGAGATCTAGGATAAACCTTTAAAATACATTCTGAGATATTTACAGCAAATTTTAGAAGAAAAGCTTTCTTGCATTATTATCTCTAAGATGGTATGGATGAAATGGAATTTACAGAAGCCGAATCAAATTTTAATGACTTTGTATCCGAATACTTTTAATGCACTTGTGGAATGGAGGATGATTATTACGAAGAATATTCTGAAGAAGGTTTTTGAAAATTATTATAATTAATTCTAAATTATAATCATATTAAGTGAATTGTAGGAGGCTAATAAGTTAAAATGAGTCATTATGATTCAGATGACACGGGTAAAATTTAACTTATAATTATCATATAAAACTATAATTCATAATTTAAAATAAGTATTTTAATTGATTCAATCTTATTTAAATATTTAACAATTTTTTATTAGCATTACTAATTTTTAAAATATTGGAAAATATATATTTTATTATTAATTTTAATTTTTATAGTATAAATCAAAAATAGGTAAATTTAATTAATAATGATAATACCTAAATTTAAGGATTCCTTAAGTGATGGATCTCATAGAAACAATTATGATATGTTAATAAAGCGATTTAATAAGAAGGCTAAATAGCAGTAAAATTTAAGAGGTTTCATGTAAGAAATTAAGATTACCATCTATTGAAATCTATAAAAAATGAATATTTTATAGTAAAATAATTTTACTTCATCAATTAGTTTTAACATGTAATTTATAAAAATGAAACTAATTTTATATTTTCACTCATAATATTATGTTTGATAAATCATACTATTGTTATTATGGCTAGGGATCATTTAATCCAATTAAATCTATTGTTTCTTATTGCGGATTAAGAGGTAATTATTAAGACTATATTTATGTTGTTTGTGCTCCGAATTGTTGCTAACTATTTCCAACCCAAAAGTTTGTTGATGGTTGAGTTGATTAATGAGATTATTCCGTATAATTAGTTGTCATATCCCAAGCACTATTAACTGGTGAAGTAGAAAATGAATTAATTTACGTTTGATTTCCTTATTATTATTATTACTATTATTATTATTATTGTTAGTATTATTATTATTATTAATGTTATTATTAATGATGTTATTATTATGGTGGATTAAATTAACAATCCCATTAAAATGGATTTGGACTTGAAGAATGAGATGTGGCTACAAATCCAAAATTATCAAAAGCTGAATGGTTAACCTACTATTAGTTCCATTGGTTAGAATTATCCCAAGCATTGTTAGTCCCAAATCCTTATTAAGGATTATTAAATTAAGCAAAAATATCTGTTGAAGATTTTGATTATTATTATTATTAATTAAATCTAGAAAATGGTTCAGATTATTAATATTATTATTATTAAAATTATTATTATTGTTATTACTATTATTAAACCTACTGTCTTTACACATATTATTGTTAAGGCTATCGGATTTATTATTATTATTTGACTTAGGTTTTTTCTGTTTAAATCTTTTTCTATAAATTCATCAATTCTTCTATAGGAATATCTCCATCAAACTTTTTAACTTTGAAACTATTTTTATTATATTATTCCATTTCTTGTTCTAATTTATATTCTCTATTTTTAATTTCTATTGCTTATGCCTAAAATACTCTTCATAAGTATTACATTCAATTATATAAATGGTAATGAATGAAACTATGCTAAAATTCTTTCCACATCAAAAATAGATGGTCTGAATTTTGGATCAGGAGTAAGCATAAGTCTAATAAAATCAATCAATTTATCTGAATATCTGTGTTATTTAGGTATATTATAAGTAGCAGTAGATATTGCTAACTTTGAGCTTTCTTAAAATGGATGAATAAAAAAACACAAAGTGTATAATACACATCCAAGCATCCATACATCGGCTTTTTCTCCTACATCGTATCTCAAAAATAAATCAGCCATTTCTGGAGGTCTATACATTAATGTTGTATTTTTCTCCCATTCTTCTTCATAAATAACAAAATCTGACTATCTGATTTGACTATCATAAATAGAATATTAATCTAACCTTAAGTCTACTCTTTGGGTACTGGCAGATCCAAAATCACATAATTTACATCTTCCATTTTAAAATAAAACATTCTCAATTTTTATATCTCTATGAGCCATCGGTGGTTGTAATGTATGTAATGACTTAATACCCTAAGTAATTTCCTAAAGTAATTTCTTTTTATCATAAAATACTTTTATATAACCCAAAAGTTATTCTTCTGGAAATCTTGCATTTGGATCCTTTGCCATTAAATCAAATAAACTTCCACCTCCACAAAATTCCATTAAAATCAAACATACTTATTGTCCTTTCTCTTATACAAATGTGCCTCCCAAAAAATTGACCAAATTTGGATGTCTTGGCAATCGTTTCTGATTAAAATTTGAATTTTTGATACCATAATTTCCAATTCGTTCCTTGCAACTTTTGTTCTCTCCTCTCCCTAACAATATGATTTCTTCAACGCGAAAATCTCCTTAGTATTCACATCTATTGCTTTCAGTATGTATCCATATCCTCCTTCAGATAATAACTTTTCTTCTTATATTGTACGACCATTTATGTTATATCTAGATAGCATATTAAAATTTATAATCATTCACATTCACTCCAATTAGATTATTAGAATCGCTCATTAAAATTAGAATAGTTTCTATTACCCCCAGATCTAGCTGTACTTGTATAAAATCCTTTTGAACTAGTAGTTACATCGGTATTTCTAAATTCAGCAAATGATTCATCATACTTCCTCAAATTTATCATAAATGTCTTTAAAGGTAATTGCATTTTAGCTGGTCTTTTTCCTTTGTATTTGCTTGAACTTCCAATTGATATATCATCTGATAAGTTGTTATAACTCTAAGGAGAATATTCTTCACAAGAGTAATTGTGAAAGTTCTCAAGCAAACGAAACTCATCTCTATCTTCTAAATATTGAGTCATAGCCATTCCAATTCTCTCGTCTCTCTAAATCACTAAATCTATTTTCACATTTATTTCAAACAACTACCTTTTAATTTTCCTTTCTAACACTCATTTATCTAATTGCCTTTGCATAGCATATATATTTTATAAAATAACTTTCCCTCAACACTTTCTATATGCTCCATTTATTAATATAATAATATTAATTATCTTCGTGTACTTCAATATTGAATATTTTTTTATGTAAAAATTTGACATGTAAATCAATGAAAGAAATTATAAATAATTGTTATAATTTTAATGCAAAGATATTTTGAAATTAGTTCCAATACATCTGTTCCTTTATTTGAAAATTCGATTGGAAAATGAAACTATCTAAAAATAATCATATTTAATTAATAAAATAAGAACTGTTTAAACAAATTATAATTACCAAATGCTAGGCATTTTTTATAATTAGATTCAATTAATCTAGATTTCCAAACATTTCTTTCATTTTATTATTTTCAAATGTCTATCTAATCATTTTGTCATTTCAACAATAATCTTTTCCTTTTTTGAATTTTTTCTTACATTTCGAAATATCTCTTAAAATTCTATTTTACCATGTACCCAATTTTTTTATAACTTTTGCCATTGTACAAAGACTTGTTACCATACACTCTAAAATTTTCACTTAAGAATCCATCATTTTTTAACTTTTTTTTATTTTTCAAAATAAGCCTAAGAATAAGATTAGATTAATCTAGATTAATTTACCTTTTCCATTTTTAGATTCGCCTTTAGAAAATAACAGAAACCCACGTTTCAATTAATTATCATAGGTTTTGAAACTGGAAAATTAAAAGAAGCTTTAGAATTGAAAAAGCCTATAATTAATGATTAATTATCAATCGAATTTATATTCAATTAAATCAAATAATCTTAGTTTTTTATTATTAAATAGTCTAAGATCCTCTTAATCTGCTGCTTCCATTAAGTAAGTTGCCAAATATTTAAGTTCTTAATCATTTTTATCATCATGCCACTCTAAAATTGGTATACCATTTTCAATCTAAAATCCAAATGAATGAGCAAGATTATCAACAATGAGCATATTCTTTATTTGCTTATTTGCAATAATTCTTAGATCTTTAATATAAAAACCATTTTTAGTTTCTAAACAATTCGATCTTGATAACACACCAGATATCCATTGTCCCTTTGGATCTAAATATTTAACAATCGTATTAGCATATGCACTAGATGAAGCAGTGTAAATATATATAGTATAGAGTAAACTCATTTATTATAAAAACCATTAACAAAATGGTCGAACATTTAGATATATCTATTTCATAGAAGATACTAATTTACTCTTGCTTCCTCTCCTTATTCGCTAACTGCCATTACGCAAGTTTAATATTTTTCTTTGGATGAACAACTATGGATCAAGGTTTCATCTAAATCTAAGAGTAACGTTTTTGCTTTAGGAATTCGAGCTTCTGGTAAAATTTACATTTTAGTTTTAATAAAATTATTTGTTGGCCCCTTAAGACATCGAGTAGCATATATTAACCCTCTTTGGGTAAGCTGTAAGAATTTGTTAAATGCGGTTTAGCCAATAGATGGTCCATAGATAAGATGTCGAAAAGGATGATTCAAAAATAAACATTGAGCATTTTGTTTTGTTTTTGAAGATTCAAAATCAGAATTAACATCTCTATGCAATTTCCTTAGATTATATAATATCATACACTTTATTAATCTATTGATTGCTGTGGGACTCTTTTTACTTCTATTGGATTTTGCTTGCTTAATTAATTACATTATATGGATCTTCGTTATCATTTTGAATTTTATTTGTTTGATTTTCTTCATCTTATTCTTCTTCTGCACCCTCTATATCACCTTCAATTCCATTAGCTAGATTCCGAAATTTTGACAATTTTTAACCTATGATAAAATGGTATTTTACTTGTTGGTCCTTTCTTAGAATGCTTGGGAGAATCCTTATCAGAATCATCAGTTTAGTAACCGGGAAGATTTTGACTAAAATGTGACATTTTGCTAGGTGGCTTGCTGATTTATTTTAAACAAAACTCCTCCTACTGCGTTGTTTCGGTCTATTCATCCTCTGAATAAAATTATTTATCATTATTCAAATGTTATAAATGTTAGACTGATGTACTGGCTCTAAATTTATATATATTATCCATTTTTATTTAATTATTATTATGGATTCTAAATTTATTGAAGAATTTGATTACTTGGATAAAGATGAGAAAAATCAAATGCTCAATAATCTTAAATAATATATTAATCAATTGCAATCTTAAATTCAGGATTTAGAGAGAAGTGCTATTGAAATCATCATTGAAAAGGATGAGAAGATTTTATAGTTAGAAACTATTCTCAACTAATACTCACCATCCAAGTAAAGCAACAAAGAAGATGAAATTATTTAATTGAAAGCGTACTTTAACTCATTTTAACTTAGACATATATCAGAACTCTACTAAAAAATCGATATCTATTAAATTTAACATTTCGAAGAATTATAAGAAATGGATCGAAAATGGAATCAATATTTATTAGATTAGATCCAATTGAGTAGTCAAGATGGACAACAAGAAAAAATTGAAATGCTAGAATCATTGTTCAATCTCGAAAAAAAGAATCAGAAGTATGATCAAGAAGTATACTTTCAGGTAAATTCTAGCTGAAAATAAAAGAAAATTAAGTTATGATTGACAAGAACACTATCAATACCTTAATTAATAAAATATAATAACTATAAGATGAATCCTAAGAACTAAATTAATAATTAATTAAAATGCAAAGAGAAAAGGATTTGTAAAGAGAACATCTCTAATCTGACAAAAATGCACTCGAAATCAGAATTAATGTATATGTTATATTTCTTATTTAAGAAATTAAATATCATTCAAAATTAGAAGGAAAAATAAATTTAGAGTTTAAAGTCTCTGAATTCCAAATTTGTTTAAACAAACAAAGAATTATAAACCTAAATCAATGAATTAAGGGAATAACTTGAAAGATATGTTGAAATTAAAGAACAACGTCATTCAGAAAATTATCTTTTATAATAAACAGCAAATACTATCGACTAGGTGCCAAGAGAAGAAATCAATATTACAGCATTTGAAATCTTAGAAGAAAGTTATAATGATGAAAAAGATTAAATGACAAATTTAAGATAAATTTTAGATGAAAAATCAGAATAGCTAATTTAATATGAAGAATGCATAAGATAATCAACCAAATAGATAAAGGAACAACGAGCTCAATTATAATTACTATAATTTTAAGTTAAATAAATCAGATAATAGTAATTTAATTAAAAAAATCTAAAAGAATACATTTAAGTTTTAGAGAGTGATTTTTTAGTATCCAAATAATTATTAGCTGAAAAAGCAGATCGCTATCAAGAATAAGTGATATTTTTGACTCAAGAAAATTATAATCTTAAACAAAAAATTAAATGTTTCCAATCTAGATATCACAAGAAAACTAATAGAAATATCGACTGATGTAATCATTAATGTATAATTTACTTTTTATATTAATTATCGAAAATACATATTTAAAATACAATAATTTTAAATCAATTAATCCTACTTTCGATTTATATCTTTTTTCGCAATATTTTACATAGTGATCATGAAGAAAAAATTAAGCTCTAAGAAATAATTAACTTTATTGTTATTGATAGCAAATATCAAAATATTGAAGCATTAATTAAAATAATATAATTATTAAGACTATGTTTAGATATATTTTGATCAATTTCATTTATGGAAAAATTTATATTAGGTAGCTTAGTTAAATAAAATCTAATTATTTCTTTTTAGATATTTTGGTTAAAATTAGATTGAATTATTATAAAATATTTTATAATTATTTTTATTATTAGCGAAAGCGTTAGGGTAAGAGTTATGAATTCTGTATTAATACTTTGAAAATTATTAAGTTTAGGTGTATTTAAAAATAAAAGAATAAGATTGTAGCAATGTAAAGGTACTTAAAAAAATCAAAAGCAAAGATATATTGAACTTTAATTTAAAACTTGAAAAATATGAATCTTTTTTCGTATGAATGAAAGAAATCTTTTGCAAAACCAAAGATATATTTATAAAATCACAAAATATTTATATTCAAAATCTTATCTTAGAGGCAGGATTTATAATTTTTGAGTTAATTATATTAATTAAATTGTAGAATATGAATCTTTTTTGAGTATTGATAAATAAATAGTAGCTTCTTATATATGTATTTAAGATTTCGGAAAGCAATCTCAAATCGAGGAATCTTTATTAATAGATGACTAATATATAATTTTAAACTTTGAAAGAATTGGTTGTTAAGTTTTTGAAATATTTAATTGAGAAAAGGAATCAAAATTTAGCTAAATGAATTTGGATAGAGATGTGATTATATTTTTTAATCTCATAAATTAATTAAATGAGAAAATAATAATAAGATGAAGCTGAAGAAGACTAAGCATCTCTATTGCCAATTAAAAATCATATCAAACGAATTGAAGTAGTTGTTTGATTTAGGTCAATATTAGGAAATGTTAATGCTTTTAAATTAAGATCTTGTAAATGATGTTAAAGAGATTGAAAAGAATAGGCAAGATATTAGAAATTTAGGAGAAGCTCAGAATAAGGAAAGAACAGAATTACATAATTCATTGCTTGATCATTGTCATAAAATTGTAACTGATATGCGAGAATTAAATTAACAATCAAAAAGTGAAACATATAATCTAAAATAATAAGTAATGTTATATTTAAATTAAAAGCTTTCGTGTCTAAATCAGGATAAGATTAGATTATAATAAAATTTAATAGTACTCGAAAATAAAGTAATAGAAACTGACAAAGACATTGGCTTTAAAAGAAGGAATTAATAATTAAATAAAAAAAAATGAATTAAGAGTTATAGTCATAGTTAATCAAAATGCTCTGATGTTGTTCTTATTGAACCAACTTAAAAATCCCTTACTTCATCTTATTTCTATTATTCATTCATAAATTCTTATGAACTCCCTATTTCTTATAATAATCTATCATCTAAATTGATAATCTAAATTAAATCTTAAGGAACATAATGAACATGAGTATCCCAATTATTCCAACTCAATTTTAAAGGACTAGAAACCTTTTCTTCCTAAATAGGAAATATCAAAGGATTTTTGCTTCTTGGTAAATATTATTATTATGTTGATATTTCTGATGACTATAACATTCCTTCATTTTTTCTGATGTTCACAATATCGCAATCATCGAAACTTTTTGATGACTTCTTTTATTACCTTTTATGAAGCCAAGGATGCAATACAAAATCTTTAAATAGATTATATATTAACCTTCAGCCGAAAGTCTCTTTTCTGGATCTTTCTTCAACAATCTCTTTAGTAAATCTTATTCTAATGGATTCAACTTTTTAAAAGCCGTTGTATTTTTTACATTTATTTCTGAGTCTCTTATCATCTCAATTGTATCTAAAACAGTTTCCTATTAGAAAGGCAACTATCCAACCAATAATTAATACAAAATTATACCAATAGACCAGATGTCAACTAAACATTAGATTTAATCATACCTTTTTCGTTATAGCCACCACCTAAGAATATTTCAGGAGCTTAATAAAATAATGAACCAGTTCTTGTCCACATGTCTATATTTTTTGTTACCTTTCCTTTTACTAAAAATCTTTTTGAAACTCCAAAGTCTATTAATTTCAATGCCAATGTATCTCCAATTAGTATATTATCGGGTTTTAAATCTCTATGACAAACTCCTCTTTAATGTAATTATTTTATAGATTAAGCTAAATTTAAAGCCACTATTTAAATATCTTCCAAACACAATTTTCCCATTCTTTATTCTAAACTCAAATATGGACAATATTCCATAACTAAATGATGCTCTTCTTTCTTTGAATTGATAAAAAGATCTAATGCTTTAACAACACAATTGAGATCATTTAGTGTACGATTTATTTAAAATGTTTCTCTAATTGTATTAATTATTTCTGTATCTCCAGTTCTAAAGATTTTAACGGCATAAGTGGTTCTTTCTGATAAATTCAAATTGATTTAATCTCGCTTGTAACATTTCTTTACAATCCCATGTGCTCCTTCGCCTAATGATAAATATTCATATCACCGATCTGATGATGGCCATATTCATAAATATCACTAAAATGTCTAAATTGTTAATTTGTGCTTTTTGGTTGATTATTTTTTATTGGTGGAGATGAATTCTATGGTGGAGCGTTTTATTTTAAATTTCTTCTGTTTTAACTAAAAAGCGTATTCTTTAAAGAAGCTCTGATACTCATCTAATTTTTCCTATTCATATAAATAAAAAAAAATTAAATATTTTCATAGAAAAAACTAGAATATATATTTTAATTCATAACTGTATTTGCTCTTCTTAAATATTTATTTTATATTAAGTAAAAATACTGTAATATACCTAATACAATATCTAATATTTTATTATTAATAGATATGATTATTCATTAAACTTGTACCAGATCTGAAATATCACTTTACACAATTTACTTTAAAGATTCTTCATATTATTATATGGTCTCAAAATTAAGTGTATCAAATATTGGTTCTACTTTATTTTTTGAACAATCATCCAAGTAATCTTTAAAAGTTGAAAATTGTTTCAAATTCTAAAATATATCTAGCCTTTTTTCTATCAATTGAGAGCTATTCCTGAAATCAAAATCTTAAAATTTATAATTCTTGTGTTGCTCAATTAAAAAAGCATAAATTTTCACAATGTTCTAAAATAGTGTAATAGACTAATCAAATTTGAATTCTTTAATGAGTTAAATCTAGATAAAAATACCAATATTAATACTTAATATTCATAAAACTCAAATAATTGCTTCTTTTATGAACATTGAATTTTATTATTTTAATAAATCGAGCATTCTATCAATTCGATAATCTCTTAATGAAAATATATTTTATATCCTTTCCATAATTAATCATCATTATTAAATTACCGTAAAAGATAATTTATTTCCAACGAGAAGAAACTTATATATTCCTAAGATTTAAAGGATTCTTCCAAAGCTCTCTAATTTTATTAGTATTTTTCAAGCAATTCCATCAATTATATTAAGTCAGTTTCATCATTAGATTTTGTAATTATTTACTAAACTTAACTTTAAATTGATTCAATAGTTGAATTGTAAGAATCTTGTTACTTTTATTATTAAGAAGTTAAAAATTAATAAAATACTTAACTAAATTTATTTTAATGACAACTACACAAGTAATCATAAAACAGATTGAATTTCAGGACGAAATACTGATCTTGTATTTTTAATTCACCTAAAAATAAATTATGTCTGCATAATTTAAAATCTTTTGGTTTTAATTCCAAAGCATCTAGCACATTTAAATAATTATCCAAAAATTTCTTAAAACTATTTACAACAGATTTTTCTTCCATATTATATTACTTAAATAACACTCCAAACCCTGGATTCACAATTACTAAATTATATTTTTTCAATTCATATGTTTTTATGTCAGGTTAGATGTCTTAATTTATGCTTTTAATTGTTTAATACAAGATTGTCTTCTTATGGTATTCTTCTTTGTTTATCAAGATAACTTGTGATCTAAAAATCAGTTCCTCACTTAATATTCCATATATAGAAAAGTAATCTTCTCCAAATTGATAAAATTCTTGCACTTCCCCTCTTCCTTCCTTTTTACCTCCCAATAGAAAGTATAAAATTCCACTTAATTAATATTTTTTTTTTGGAAACTTTTCAAATGGACATATGTTACAATTTTTTTTCTCAAATTCCATTTTTTCAAGATTACAAATGACAGTATGTGGGCAAATGAATTATATATTATCAGGTAAATTTAAAGTATTGCAACGTAAAGAATTAAACAATTTGTAAATCTGATCAATTTAAAGTGTAGGCAACTCATTAAAATTTGCTAATTATTACATCTTTAAAAATTATTAAAATAAACTCTAAATATTTTATTATAAAATGATATTCATTATTTTTTTTCAATTTGAAGTAAATTCTCAAAATCAATAATTGTTAAATAATTTCAACTATTAAACTTAAAAGTTTATCTAAATTTTTAATTATTTGGATCATTGATGGCTTCTATTTAAGAAAAATCTTTAAAAAGATCTTGTCTAAATAAATATAATTAAGGGAACTCATTTCATTTTAATAATCAATTCCTATCGCTTAATCTTGAATTTGTTCATTTTAATCTTAATAATCATTGAGAATATTCTATAGTAAATTATTATTTTAGAATCTTTAATAATCATTAATAATTTAACACTAAAGTTAGAATTAAATTTTACTTGTTAATATTCTAATTATTTCAAAACTTTAAACAATTGATTAGATTTTATTAATTGAAAAGCAATTTTATTTTCAATAACTTCAATCATTTCCTGCATAAAGAGAATTTTATAATAATTCCAAAGCATATTTTCTTACACCTTTTATAAATTATTTCTTAAAAGTATAGCATAAAAGCTAAGATTTAAATAAGGCTCAATATAATATTACATTAGTCTTTTTATATTCTTAACATCTCTTAAGATATTATCATATTATTTAAACTACTACAAATAGTTTTAGGATTTATATCTCTCAATCAAATCTATAGAAAATCTTATTAGTCTAAAATCAACATTTTTATATTTAATATTATATTAATTCATTTCCTATACTTAAGTTCCACTTTACACTTCCCCTGTTAATAAAGTATAAAGAAATGTTTCCATTTTAAAATTATTACATTGGCATATAGAATTTGTTTGGAATATGTTAATTCTGAAATTGCAATAATTATGATTATACCCATCAATAAATAAATTATGTATATATGGGGTAGGTAATAGATTATCAAGACCTATCTATTATTGAATCTCTTTAAGATCAATTAAAAGTTTTTAGTAGCTTAATAAGTAGAATATGCCAGATTTTATCTCTCTTTTTATAGGAGTTCCCAAATAAGGAGTTAAAAGAAAAACATGATACTAAAAAAAGAAAAATTCTTTTAAGATCTAAGGTTTGTTTAACTTAGGAAGCATATCAAAAATTCCTGCTTTTTATTGATAATCCTCTCTAGTCATTATTTAAAGAATAGATCTAAAAGTATATTAGTCTAAAATATATTCTTCATTTATCCTTTCAAAAAAAAGAATTTTTAATTATTATAAAATTATTTTAAATTCTCCTTTCCTTCCAATAAAAAATATATAATTCCACTTATCATATATCTATATTAATATTTAGAAGAGATTCCTAAAAATTCGGCCTAACTACAGATATTACAGCTTTAAGGTTTATATGTAATACCACATCTTGAACCATCTATCTTTTCAATAGTATGAGGGCAAATAAATATATTGCTTTCGTTTAAAAATGCTTTATATGTTTCGTTGATTACAGACCAAGTAATTGAATAAATGTAATCTATTAACAATGAATGTACTGCTAAATCAATTAAGTACACTTTCAAGTTCATAATTTTATTTAAAATGTTATTTGTAACATGAAAATAAAAATTATTTAAGAATTAGAATGCAAGCTAATTAGTTTAAAATATAAGAATCCAGTTATCACATTTATATGTGATTTTGAAAGCTTATATATCATTTTGTTATATTTTAGGTTTCCTTAATGTATTTGTTTCTCAAATATTGTAAGGATTCTTTGTACATTTTGAAGTAGCTTAAAATACTTTTGTCCAATAATTAAGCTGTTCATTTTGCTTCATTTCACTTTTGATTGAAATATATATATCTCTTTATGAAATATTTTATGAATTTCTCATCTACGTTATAAGTTAAATAAAACCCTAAGCTCATATCTGCTAATAAATTTAAAATTGAGCTTGCCATTAAAATAATTTATTATTAATAATGAGTAATAAAAGATTAAGTAATTCTTCACAATAATAACAACAATAAAAGAAGCCAAGTTTTAATGATTAGCCCACTGTAATCCCAAATAAAGAAGATGATAAAAAGAGTGTGAATGGTAGTTAAATTAATGATTCGTAAGATGGAATTTAAAAATAATAACAACATTAATAACAATCTAAATTTGATCTTCCTTAAATTCCTAAATTTCAGAGTCTGCCTTTAAGAGACTATTTTGACAGCAATTTAAGTGCAATTTTGTTGGAAGGACTTAAAGAAATTGGAAGATAGAGGTAAATATATTCAATCATATGAATTATAGACCCGAAAATCCAACTAAATTTTTGGGAGAATATTTGCTTTAGTAGGATAAATAAAAATGAGTATTTCATTAAGCTCAATGCTTTAATAATATTTTAAAAAATATATTTGTTAATTCACTTTTTCTTGCTAGTTTTTTTGTTATCTTATTTTTATTAATCTTTTTATTATTCTTTTGGTTATTCTTTAGTTTATTCTTTATTTGTTTCATTTTGTTTATTTGATTATTATTATTATTATTCTTAATCTTATTACTTTTATTATTATTCTTATTATTTTTATTAATCTTTTTATTCTTCTAATTTTAATTCTTTTAGGATAAATTGTTCATTCTAATTTTATTTTTTTGTGTCTTTTTTTTAATTTTACACAGATCCCTTTTTATTACTATTACTATTACTATTATTATTTTATTATTATTATTATTATTATTATTACTATTATTATTATTATTATTATTGCTATTACTATTACTATTCTTATACTTGCTGTTATTATTAATTTTATGCTTATTATAGTACGACTTATTAGGCTTCTTATTTCAAAGCTTTCCCTTCTTGTTTAGATGGTGATTATTAATTATCTTATTATTTTTTTAATCCTTTTGGTGGAGATTAATCATCTTTATTATTTTATTAATTTTTTTAATCCAAATTCTATTTTCCTAGAATTTATTTTTGGGCAGGCTCTTAAGAGAGAGACTAGTTCTATAATTCTTTTCTCTTCTATTCTTCTCGAAATGCTAATTCATATTTTGAAACTTCTTCTAAATTTTTCATTTCTTTATCTTACATCTTTTTAACGAATTTTTCTAAAGTAAATTTTACATTTTACCATGAGCATCTTTAGCGGCTTATTGAGCCTTAGTTTATATATTCTAATTTTTTAATTTTTTTTCATATTTCAGAATAGTTTATGCAGAAAATTCATATACATTTCCAGTCGGTAATCCTTTTTTGCATAATTGCCTAAGTAGATCTAAGTATTAGATAAGATTTACATTCATACGCTTCTTATAAACCTGAGGCTTATATAACATTTTATTATTTTTCATTTTGTTCTTTCTTAGACATTTAATAATATTAATTAATAGTAACTTGCAAAATTAAGATAATTGAGTCTAAAATTTTATAAAAATGTTTTAAATTATAATTTTGCATTTTGGATATCATATAATATATCAAAAGTCTTTTTCCCATCCTTAATCTCCTTAATTTTAACCATCAATCTATCTTACAGCTTATTCTTACTAATAGAATTATAATTATAAATATATTTACTTTTATTTCATCTTCAATTAATTTTCCATTTTATTCAAGAGATTTGATTTCTAATTCTGGTAATAATTTATCTGCGGGGGGCAAATAAGGAGTCTTTATTTCTTTATCTGTTAATTTGTCCTAAAATTTTAAAAAAATCACTTACCCAATCAAAATTTTCAAACCATGGATTTCCTTTAAGAGAAGGATAAGAACCTCCCAATCTCACTTCAGGAACACGGGAAAGTAATCTTATAATCATAACTTTAAATACTAGTCCATTAGTTTTTTAGCTTTTTTATCTTTTAAGTAATTTGGGTATGTGATATCTTTTTTAATGATCTCTTCATAAATTTCATAGGGGTCTTCTGCTTCTTCTCCAAAAGGTACCATTCCACACATAAATTCATACAAACAAATTCCAACCGACCACAAATCCACTAAGCAATTGTAACCCTTACCACAAATAATTTCAGGAGCCATATCTTATATTAAGAATATAATAATTTACAATGTGGGGTTCCTATGATTGTATATGTACGATTAACTCCTTATTTTCCTTTAATAATTTTAGCTGTTCCTAAATCAATTAATTTAAGAAACCCTTTATCATCTACCATAAAATTTTCTGGTTTAATATCTCTATATATTATATTTTAGTGATGTAAATATTCAGTTATTAATATCATAGAGGCCACATAGAATTGAGAGTCATATGTAGATAACAAGCCTAAAATATTTAAAAAAACTGATTTACCTATATCTCTGATTACATCAAATAATTCCATTCCTCTAACATATTCTAAAAGAAAATAAACATCTAAAGCGTCTTTGAATGTCTTCATAAACGAAATGATAAATGGATAATTCACAATTTCTAATACTTATTTCTCTTATTGTAGGTACATAAACATAATATTAAATATTACTTTTCTAAAGTCTATTCATTTATTTGGTTTTTGTTGAAAGCCTTCAAAACATATAATTATTAATTATATTTTGCTTTAACTAAATATACTGGTCCAAATTGACCATATGCAATTGTTTTTATATGTATCAATTCAGACTTTTTAATATTTTATGCTTCTTTCTTTTTAGTTTAATCAGACTTCTATAATTTCTTTTCTAGAATTTTTTCATTTTTTTTAATCACTTCTTCTAATTCTCCTCCAATACAATCTATGAAATTATCTGCAGTAATTTCAGCTATAACTCCATCTGTCTCCATTACTATATCATCATCCAATCTATATTAGGGATATTAATATGATTTTACATTTTTGCTTTATTTGTCGATAAGAAATATTCTTCTCCCCAAGCTTAAGCTTTTGTTGCAACTGTTATACCAGATTTACTCTTTTTTAAACTACCTTCAATAATAACAATGATCTTTTAGTTAGCCTATGTTCCTTTTTTCAAAATAACATCTCCTGCCTTGCATGAAGAGATTTTCATCACATCCAAAACTTTATCAATTTAAGCTTTGGTTAATTTGCTCAATAGAGCATTCTTTTCAAAAGCCCACTTCTATAGATTTCTAAATGTAACAACATGAACTTAATCTCCTAAAATTTTTGTCAATGAATCTCTTCCTAAAGCCAAACATTTTACATCATCTTCAGCTCTAACAGTCATTTGTCTTACAGTATTATAATATAAGGCTTATTCACCAAACGAATCACCTTTGTATAATTTTCTTACTTCTTTGTTACCCTTTAAAACAGATACTGTTCCCTTTTCAAATTTGATGTTAAATTCTTACTTCTTTAATGATATAGAATGATGATCCAGGATCTCCTTCATTAACAATTATTTGGTTTTTATAAAACTTTTAGACAATCAAAACTGCGGCTATTGCATCCTTTTATTCATTTGTTAAATTGTCTATACTATATGATTTAAACAATTTTACGAAAAAATCTAACTACTTCCATAAATTTTCTATTTTCTTCATACTCTTTTGTAATCATTTCTTCAACCGCCCGTCTAAACGTATTTCTATCAATTCCCCATAGATTGCAATTTTCAAAACACTTCACAGAGGCTGAACGAGGAGCATTATATAACAATGCTAATTCTCCAAATCCATCTCCTGTTTTTAATTCTCTTTTTGCCTAAATGTTATCAAATTCATAAACTTACTTTTTCATTTACAATTACTTCTAAGCTACCTCTTTATAAAATAAAAAAACAAGTTGCATGGTCTTATTATTTAAATATATAGGTTCCTGCTGCTGCTTCGCAATAAAACATTTTGTTTACTATGTTCTCTCTAGAAAATGTTTATCATATATAGTTACAGTTCAGCTTCACTTAAATTGTAGAATACAAAATGATTTTTTAAACAAGTTAAAATAAATGTAGTATCATTAAGGGTTTTTTTCATATCAATTTTTTTAACATTCTCATGGATTACCTCACCTCCCTCATTTATATTATGTTTAAAATTTTGTAGTTTGTCCTAAAAGTTAATCAATTATTACATTTTCATCACCTCCTGATCGTTAATCTTCATCCCCATCTTAATGAATTTAATTATCAGAATTGTTCTATGATCTTGGATCCATAAAAATTAATTAATATATATATATTAATAATATTTTGATAATATATGAGCTTTCAAATTCTCTCAATCCATAAACATACCTAAATTATATAATACTTATCATTTAATACTATTATTATGAAATAAATATAATCATCAATCATATACTTCAAATAATTTTGTTAATTCTTATTTTTATCCATAGCAAAACTATAGCTATAAAATTTAAAAAATTTTGAATTCATTTTTCAAACTTCTGCAATTATAATAAATATTATTTTTTACGATTAAACTTAATTTTTATTATTACTCAATTTTATTATATTGATAAGTAAGAAATTATTTTGCACTTTTCGTTTTCACCTTCCCTTTAATCATTCAAACTCTTTAATTTAATAACTCTTCTATGTTGATTAGAAAGAAGAAAAAATTATTTATTTAAGACAACTTTTGATATTATAATAGTTAAGTTAATTAAATTTAGTTCTTAGAAATTCTAAAGAATAATTTAAACAGAATATTTAATTTCTTGAATTAAGCCAACGCAAAACACTCTAATTGATGAGAAATCATAACTTATTTTTTTTTTGATTTTTGCTGAGTCATTTTGAAAACAATCGATTGATATATTTATGTATTAAAGATTTTTTGAAGATATAAAATATATTATCATTCTTATCATATAAAAGAAAGTAATTCAGTTTCAAAGCCAAATAAAGTCATCCTTCCATGATTTTTTATGCTACCTCTTGCATTCAAAATTCTCTATAATTGTTTTTGAATGAAGGGATTGAATTATTGTAATTTAATTAGACGAAGACATTGTTTCACAATCTTCTAAGGGTTCTTCTATTGCTATTTCATCGAGGGATTATTTTTATAATTAGCTGAGAGGATTTGAGAAGTAGTGCTTTTAGTAAATGACAATTTGTTCCATAAATATTAATAAATTAGATGATTCTCATTAATTAGAAAAATTTAAAATAGTCATATATAATAATTAAGAATCTTCTAATATTTCGATTAAAAGCTTTCTAAATATTTGTGCATCTAAACTTATTTTCGAAACTTATTTTATATATAAACTAAAATTACATTATGAAATTAGTAATTAATAGCTATTAATGGAATTTCAATTAAAATAAAAATTAATTGGATTATTGAATAATATATTTAGATAATATATGATTATTTAAAAAGGTTTCAATTTTTAGGATTTGATAAAATTGTAATAATAGCTTGTATTAGACTATACATTATTAATAAAATAAGTGTTGCTAGTCTAAAAGTTTAACAATAAATAATGATTTTTATATAAATTAAAACTTTAAAAAGAACATTATTTCGGATTAATAATACAAATTTTAGTCATAAAAAAATTTGAATCATCAGATAATATTAAAATGACTATCTTTTAAATTTTTATTTGGAGCTTTTATTATTCATTTACTTTGCAAAATCAGTAAATTTATTAATTGGAATCAAATAAATTAATATAAGGATTGTATTTTTATAAAGGCATAAAATAATTCTGAATTATTCAATAAAAATATATATTTGAGTATAGAATTCGTATTCTCTACTTTGAATATCAATTATAGAGTATAAGCTGAAAAATTTTTGTTTGAAAACTATAGATATATATAATAAAGATGAATTATCAGTATTGATGTAATTGTGGGAAATTATAAATTAAAAAAGACTTGCAAAAGTATTAATATTGAAACATTGTTGTTATATAAGTAATATAAAAGAAACAATAAATAAGTCGAAAATTAAAACAAGAATATTTGAAATGATGTCTATATAAGCGTTATAAATAGCTATATATTTGAAAAGTATATTTTGAATATTTATGTGTAAATGTGTCAATAATCAACATTCAAAGTCATGGCGACTCCTTAAAGAATCCAATGACTGATGTGCTCTTGAGTTCTTAGGTCAGCTTCAAAAACGAGACCTACTCCCATGGCATTACGTCTGGATTAAGTGACGTAGACTGGTGTGGCTAATGTGTCTAGAGAAATTAGAATATATATATTACCTTTTAATTTTAATTTGTTAGCTTCAACAGGAATTACTTGAATGAGGGGCATTTCGTAAATCAATTCTTTAGGATTTTATTTTTTAAGACAATTGTTCTCAACATCCCATCTTGCTCCTTCTAAATACAGACCTTCTATATAACATCCAAATTCCATTCTTTGACTAATATCTTTAGGCTTGAATTTCTTAGTTACTTAAGTATAGAGTCTACTCTTATCAAGAGCCCAAGTTTTGGCTCTGCATGTAGTTTGAATCAAGGCAGTGAGATAACTTTCAGGAATATGAAGACCAGATAACCACATAACATAAGGTTCTTCTTTGCTTGCCCAATATGTATATTATTAAACCCTTCTCTTAAAATGATTCATCCAAGATCCAAGCTTCTTTTCAGTTTGTGGTGCAAGTCTTCTCCACATAGCTGGTAAGAATCCATTAAACAATGCTAAAGATAATTCATCTAGATCACTACTCATACCTATTTCACCCTTTAAGGCACGTTTAAGATTAAATAAGGATTCGTTTATTTTAACAATTAATTTATTGAATCTTTCAAGTTCTTAAAATAATACAACTTAAGTCGGAGATATCATTTCTCCTGCTTCTTTTCTTAAGGCTATAACATCCCAAATAGCAGGTAATTTAGATTAAACATCTTCACTAACATCATTAACATACTTATCTTTATCTACACCTCCTGAGACTGCTCCTCCAGATGCCCTTAATTATAAAAGATTATCCCAAATAGATTTAGCACTATTAGTGAAATAAGTAATTTCTGCATTAGGATGTAATCCAAAAACAACTGGGGAATTTATAAGTGGCAAGTGATCAATCATAGTTTAGAATCCTTCATGATTCAATACCTTTGGAACTTCATACTTGAAATCCTCGCTTTATGCAAAAAGGAATTCTCTGTTTTTATCAAAAAGGAAATCTCCCATATATTCATCCAAATATGTAATTAGGACCCTTCTGTCATAAGAATCAGTCACTCTACCTCCATACATAGCTTCTCCTATTAGATATTTAAGAGAATTCCAAGGAATAGTTTCATCTTTTGCATCAAATGCTTTTCTCAAATACATAGATAAAAGACTGCTACTAATATTAAAATCTGATTCATTAAAATCGTAACTTACATTCCATCCTATTTTACCATACTTTCTTCTATCCAAAATGATTGAATGGAAAAATGAAACCACATATACTAATGTTTTATAAGCTACGTGAGGACAAGAATTCAATGAATTTTCATCTATCTTACTCATTATTGCTTTCATGTTTAATTTCAAACCATCAGGTGGTTCTGTAACCACTTTAAGTGACTTTTATAATATACCCAAGGGAAATCTATCTGTGGGTTATGTTGTTAACCATAATCTAAAGTCTTTATGTGGTTTTTGCATCAATTCTAAAGTCTTTTCCAAATAACTCTTTAACCATCCTGTCAATAAATGACAATTTGCTAACATCAACCAATGTCCTCTTTATGATGCTGCTTCAACAAACTAAGATGCTTCTTATTCACTACCTTATCCCAAAGAAAGATTTCTGAATTTAGCACCTGTGAATCCTTTTGTATCACCTAACTTCATTACGTCTGGTAATGGATCTGCTCCTGGAGATAGAATAAATACTATTGGAGATTTTTCGTTTGATTGATCGAATATTTTTTCATAGTTTATAATTGGAGGCTGAACGTAATTAGAATTACCATAAATATCTTGAATATATTTTTTGACTCCATTAATAACTCTATCAGGTCTAAACACTCTCAATAATAATAGGATTTAAAATGAATTTAATTTAGTGTATCCTTCAGGTAATGTTTCTAATTCTGGTCTTTCATGATCATACCATTTTTTCCATTCTTTGCCATGCTTTTCCAAATCATCTGCTAATAATCTATAACAATCAGCTAATTGCATTAGTCTCATTATATCTTTCCAACCTGAATCAGGAACCCAATCGTAAGGTTTGGCTCTCTAAACTTGTTCAAGAGAAGTATTTCCCTTTAAAAAGAAGTCTAATTCTTCATGATTTAATAATTTTTCTCCATCCTGGATCATGATGGTCATTTGGAATGCAAACATCAATTTATGTATTTCAAATATACCCAAACATGTATAATCATAAACATTGCTTGTCAATTTATCAATAATATTTCTCAATCTTGATTCCAAAATGGTATCTTTTCTAGCATCTCTTAAAGATTAATTGAAAACTTATAAATAGGCACTTAGAGAGTATTCATACATTTCAGAGATTGAACTTAATGAACTCATTGCAAAGAATAAAATAGCTCCTCTTTTAGCTACTGTAGTGTAACTTTGTCTTGCTTGTTCAATTTCTTAGCTTGTAATTTAACCATCATTAATAGCCTATTAAATTTCTTCTGATTTAGCTTTTGTTTAATCTAGAGTATTAATCAATAACACATTATCTAATAAAGATCCTTAAGCTTCTGACAATCTTTATAATAAATCATCTTCTGCTTCCTTTAACTTTTTCTTATTTTCACTCATACTTTAGATAAGTTCCAATCTTTATTTCTCTTTATCTGGTCTTTCAAATGAAACTACAACATTTAACAATTAATCTCTCAATCCATTTAAAGTGACTGTGTAGTTAATAACCATTGTCTTTGACATAATTTCTGGTGTGTATTTTGGATTAGCTAATTTGGTTGTGAAATACAATCTAAAATCATCATTGTAATCAATTATGTTTTCTCCAAGCTTTATACTCTTCATACCAGCTTTGATAATGAAATTCTTTTCTAAAATTGGATCAATTGTAGGATCTAATTCTTCATCAACATTTTCAAATAGGAAAGGTTTTCCATATCTAATACAATTCTCTAAAGGTTTTAAAAATACACCAGCTCCTTCATTCAAATTTAAAACCTTAAAGGCAATATCTTTCTCTTCCCTCTTCTTTATCCAATTTACAGCTTACAGTTATGGATCAATACATAATGGCCATCTAGATGCTCTAGTAGTTAGTATACCATTCTAAACTGATAATTCATCAGATGGTAAACCTTCAGAATTCCATTAAGATATTTCTACTGCACTACTTAATAAATCTTCAAATTTAAATTCTGGATTCAAAGGTAATTCTTTTTCTTTGATATCAACCATCCAATTATCATAGAGCATTCTTCTTCTAAATGAATAGTCAAATGGACCAACATAACTTAGAAAAGAACTTGCTAATAAACAATCTCCAATCAATTATCTTGTCATTTCTGCTAATTTTACTGTATCTTCTGTCCATCTTTTCTTTTCACCTCCTAGACCTTCAATCAATTTCTTTGCAGCATTCAACTTCTTTTCCATTTCTTATGCTTAAGCAGTCAATTCTGCTAATCTTGCAGATTTGGCATCACTCTAAACTTGTAACTCCGACACTTCTTTCTATAATTATGCCAATTTAATTGCAGTATTTCTTAAATCTTCTTCTGTAATCTCTTTCTATTTAGTCATCTATTCTAAACGTTATTTAAGTGGTTCAACCTTTTTATAAACATCATAGAAATTTACTGTGGCTGATACCCATGTATATAGACCAGCAGCAGCTTTGGAGATCTTTGAAATTTCATCTAAACGATTTTCTGGATCCTTCATAGCACCTTTTATTTTTTCAATTTGATTTCTTGTAACCTTTCCAATCTTATTACCATAATTTTACAATTGTTCTAACAATTTCATTGGATTATTCATCATTTATCTTGCTGCATTCCAACCATCTCCTTCAATGCCATCTATTGGTTTGAAAATGAGTAACATTGAGGCAACTGCTCCAACTGGTTTAGGTGGTGAATTCAATGCTTTTAACTCTACCAATTCTTTCGAATCAATTTTACTAAGAGCCTCTTTAGCAGCTTCTAAGATTGGAATTGCATCTTTCAAAATTTAATCAGCTTCTTATTATTTCTAATTTATCTCTACACTATCTTTTTCTAATTGTTTTTTCTTTTAAGCAGCCTCTTCATTATCTCTAGTTGCTATTTCTTTTTTAGCATTAATAATTTTTAACAATTCCTCCACTTCTTTACTTTCACTCATCACTTCAACTTTCTTAATTTCCAATTCCTCTTGTAAAACTTTAACTTGTTCAGATGCTTCATCAAGTTTTAGAACACCATTTGTATATCTCACTATTAAATCTTAATATTTCTTTCTGTTTACAGCCAATAAACGCTTATAATTTTATAAGAAATCTAAATAATTTTTAGGTGTGCTGAAATTCTTTCTTCTTAATTACAATTCAAAATCTCGAGAAAAAGTTTAAATACTTTCATGAACTTTTGTAATGTGTTGAATAATTTTTGGTCTATATGCTTCATCTTCTACATTCTCTTCTTTCAAATATTCAGTAGCCACACTCACTAAAGCCTCTTCAGGCCATGGGAAAAACCAATTAATTTAAGTATTACTAACTAATCCTGGGAAATTACGACACCTAATTCTAAGAGTATCTCCAGCAGGACTCATACATAAAACAATATGCATATTATCTCTAATTTTCTCAAGGAAATAATTCCATAATTCATCTTTTGTTTCTAAAATTCCTTTTCTTTTTGCTTCCTCTCTAATTTTATCACACATCTTCTTTTTTCCATCTTCATCAAATAGAGCTGGTACCATTCCTATTGTAAGCATATTATTGATTAATTCCAAGAATCCCTCTTCTAAAACATGAGCATCAGTGAATAAGAAAATTGTTGGTTTTTAAGTCAAAAGGTCATACAAAGTCTTTAAGTCTTCTCTGAATTCCTTCTCCTTATATCCTCTTGTTAAAGTAATTTAGAATATATCATAACTAGCAGTAAAAGCACTTAATCTTGTTAAAGATTATTTACCACTACCACCATAACCTACTAGTAAAGCATGCCCTAATGGAAATCTAATTATTCTATGAATTTTAGTCAAGTGTTCTAATGCATCTTTAAACAATACAAGATTCATTTCTTTAACTTCTTCATTATAATCTTATAGTAATGAATTGAATTTTTAACCAACTTTTTCGAATCCTCCACAATCTTCGTATAATTTAGGATCGACAACATCTGGATCAAGAGGATTTGCAGTTAAATAATCACCAAATAGCATTGGATCTTAAACTGCATATTCTAGAGTGTCACTGAAATGCTCTCTAATTAGACTTGGGATCTTATCAACTGTAATAAGTTCTCTATCTTAATCATTAATAAGACGATCTACAAAAACTCTGGTTACTTCATTCCTCCATAATCTAATAAAGGATTCCTTCGTTTAAAATTTATCAAGTGTACTTCTACATAATCCTTCGTATATTCTACTTAGATCTCTTAAATTGAAAATGTAATGGAATTTAACAGGAGTACGAGGAAGTTATACAACGATAGCACTATAAATTTGTAAAGTTGCTTAGGTTATTTTAGCAACTGTTGATGACACTTCTTCAGGGAATCCTTATAAATGTGCCTTCAAAATAGAATTGTAAATTCTCTCCAAATTTTCATTTGAAGGGAACAACAATTAATAACAATTAAACAAACTTAAAAATCTTGGGTCTAAAGGATTAGCACCAACATTGGGTGGTAAAACTGCAGCAACAAATTATGTATCTTTAATGATTTTTTGATCTAGATTTTAACTTCTTTCATAACAGAATCCTTTTTCAATCAAAAATTTCAACCAAGCAATAGGTTATTATGTACCATAAATATCAACTTTAGGCATATGAATATCATCAATAAAAATGATTAATTTCTTACCTGAAATCTTTGGACCAAAAATACGACCTGATCTTTTATCTATATTTTCATCCAATGCAGTTTGAACATCGATTGATTTAGTTCTTGATGAAAAATTAATATTCAATTTCATATAATTTTCAGATGGTAAGGAATTCAAATAATTTGTAATAATAACTGATTTTGCAGTACCACTATCTCCTACAAACATACAAGGTTATTTGTGAGTAATATTCTATCCTAAAAGATAAGAAAATCTTTTCGTATCTACTGTTGGAACTAATATTTTAGAGAACTTTCCATCAACAGGTGGTTAATATTCTGTAACTTTCTTTTCCCAAGCAACCCAGGCTTTATTGTCCAATGTATAGTCAAAGAAAAGATCGAATAATGAACCTGGAGGAATGTGTCTTTATGCTACTCTTCTTAAGACTTCTTCAAACTTCTTACGAGCATCATACTTTAAACATGCTCCAAGAGACCAGACTATAGCAAAGATATAGGCTAATTCTAGATTTTCTTATTCAAATTAAGGATCTTCTTCATTAATAATTGTATCAAGCATTTTTGTCAATTAAGTAATACAATTTAAATTAGTTCTGGGGATTGAAAATTCTAAGACATGTCCTTGTTCTTCTCCATCAATACCTTCAAAAATTAGATTCATCAATGGTGGGATATACTTAGAATAAAACTCTTCTAAGTTAGATTTCAAACCTTCTGCCTTATCTCCCTTCTTTTACCATTTAGACAACCATTTATCATAAAAGGGTTTGAATCCTAAATTCTTAGGATCAACATAAACCATACCACATCTACTAATAGTGGCAGGTGATGCATATTAAAGATCGTATACTTCAAATAATAATTTACAAAATCTTTCTAGACGAATACGATCACCATTTATAAGAGTTAATAATTTGTTATCATCCATAACTGAATTCATATTTTCAACCCAAACAGCATCAACATCACCATCTAATAAAATCCATCTTTAATGTACTTCCTATTGACCAGAAGGTTTTTCATTAGCAATACGGAATATCTTACTTAAAATTCCATCTTTCCATTCTCTTGTTGTCATTTCCATAACACCATATAATTCATTAACAGTAATTGATTTAGGATTAATACAATAATAAGTAGCACTTTCTACTCTTTTTAAGATTTCTATAACAGCAGATTTTCCAGATCCAGTAGGCCCAACTACCATTGTTGTATGTCTAGTCAACATTGTTTCATATAATTAAACGACTTTATCAATTTAATCATCCAAAGGTCGGTATCCTAATTATTCAACAATCTCTTAAATTCTATCCTTCTTCTCATATGGTTTTCTTTTAACATCAATTTTAGGGAATAAATCTGTAATTAAACCTTAAAATAAGGGAACATCTTCAAATATGAATTTAGGCATATTCATGTCTCTCAAAGCTCTCATCAACACAGTATCTTCAGGTAAATCAGCAGCTTCTCTTTTGAGAGAACCTGCCATAACTAACACACTTTTTAATGCTCTCAAACCAAAATCATAATGGTATTATTTACTCAATTATTCACTACCCAATTTATATAACACTGTCATTTTTTTGGCTAAAACTCTGGCTGAATTGAATCCCTAACTCATCAACATGATTTCACAAATAATATTTGAATCTGGAACTACCATAACAACTGGTCTAAAAAGTGCTTTTAAATTATCAGGCAATTCAGTTCTACCAGCATAACCAGGATTCATTGTTACAAATATTCCTACAGTTGTTTTCACTTATACTTCCTTCTTTAACAATTCAATAGTCTTTTTCTCTTATACTAATGCTTGTTATATTGTCTTAATCTAAACACTAACAACACTTAGCACTTCTGCAGTAATTCTATTAAATTCATCGAAGCATCCCCAAAATCCTGTTTATACTAAACCACTAAATATAACACCCATTGCTTTGTAATCTAAACCTTCACCGCAATTTGTAACACAACATCTAATTGCTAAAGATTTTGCAAGATCTTTTACAGTTTCTGTTTTTCCAGTACCTGCAGGTCCAGCTGGAGCTCCTCCCAATTTAAATGTCAATGCTGTTGTTAATGTCATAACACATCTATCTGTTAATGGAGTTATAACTAATCTTCCATTCAATCCTTAATATTCATATCCGTATGTGAATGTACCTGTACATTATCTAATTCTGATATCATTATCTTCCAAAACCCAATAAAATCTTAATTAAGATTCCCATTCAAATTCTTTTGCATCTAAAATTGAATCTTTTACAAAGAAATCAACAATATCTCTAGCATGAACATCAACAATAATTAATGTATTAATCTTTATACGATCAATCATCTTAAGATCAGTTCTTACTAAATCAATTAAATCATCTAAATCTTTTGTTTATTTTTTTAACTCTTCTTTCATAGCGTACTTATTACCTTCCTAAACTTTTCTAAATACATCTTCTACTCTCCAAGTCCACCATACTTATGTGCCAGCAATAGAAATCATACCTATTTGACTCAAGATCCAAGGCACTCTCTCTTTATTAGCATAATGAAAAATTGCTTCTTTTGTCATTTTCTTTAGTGTTGATTACATTTCTTCATCAACTCTTGTCATCCATAATTCTACTGGACCATCTGTTTTCTAGGGTTCTTTATAAGAAAATTCTTCTGCTTCATCTGATGCCATACCAATAACCATTTTATTTCTAGATAGCAACATTTCTCTGCAATTATCAAATAATTTTAAGGTGTGTGGTTAAACAGCTGAAACATCACTTGATCCCAAAATAGATAAAAGATCATCATCTGATAAGAAATAAAATCTTGGAAATACATTTCTTTTTGTATCTAAATAGTCTGATAATGATTTCTATCTTTTATCTAATTAATCAGATAAAGCTTTCAATTCGCTAAGTCTACCGTCATTGACAACACAACTTGCATATATATTTGGATTCTTGGCAGTTTATTCCATGATCTTTTTATAAGCTTTGTCATTTTAATCAAACTTTTTAGAATCTTCTCTTAATTATTATCTAATATCTTCAGATCCCATAAAGATACCTTCTAAATCTTACCATTTTTTCTATACTTATAGCCAAACATCAATAACTTCACTAATTCTATTTAATGCCTATTCCCAATGTCTAATTCTTGAAATGAAAGCAGCAACATATTTACTACTTGAAACTGTTTATAAATTAGCAAGTTAATCTTCTAGCAATTATTTTATTTCATCTACTGTTTTTATAACTTAAAATCCTTTCTTATCTTTATCTATTATAAAACTTGCTGTTTTCCAAGCTTATTCAATTTTACTAATTTCTTCTTCATTTTTATGTTCTTAATTAGCTTCAGTGCAAATTTCAGTAACTTTTTCAGGGAATCTTGCCAAATTCAAAGCAAAAACTTATTCTAAAGTCATACTTTTAATTGAAGTTTCAAATTTAACTCCTGTTTCTTTCATCAATTTCTCCCAATGTCTATCTGTTATAGCACCACTTTTTAATTATTAAATTAGAGGGATTGAATCTTTAAAATCAGTGATTTTCTTTGCCAATTTTTCATATACAGTATTCTTTTCATATTATTTTGCTAATTTTTTCTTTTGTTTATCAAAATTATCAGCTCCATTCTTCAATAAATCAGCATCTAATTTAACCCAAAGCATAACTGACCATTCTTGAATCTAATTTTTGACTGTTCTATAACAATCATATAAAATAGATAAAACTTTATTTTCTTCTTCAATAGCAACCAATTCAGGAAAAGATGATATTGGTAAATTAAATAATTTCTCAGCTTTAACTAATTCTTCTCTTCTTGCATTCAACTCTGAAACAACAGTCTTATATTCTTAAAGAGATTCTAAACCCTTATCTAAGGAAGTACTTTCTGCACCTGGACCACTTGCTTTAAAATCTTTATATAATAATTTAATGTTTTCCTTAAATTATTCAACTTCTTTTTTTGTAACTTCAGCAAATTCTTTTTTCTTTTCAACCAATTTTGAATCCTTTTTCTTTGCATGATTAACTAATTCATTCCATCTATCATTCAATGAAAAAGCCTCTTCTAATTTCTCTTATTCTACATTTTATTGATACATTTTTAAAGTCCTAAATCTTTCAGTAACATCACCTATTTTAAATTCCATAGTCATTGTCATGTTCTTAATTTCTTAAATCAAATTTAACAATTTTTTCAAATCTTCAATATCTTTAGGTTAAACTATCAATTATTCTCTGTAATCATCAATCTCTTTCTTTATTCCTTCCAATTCTCTCATTCCTAATGTTTTTAACACTATTCCATGTTTGTCCATCCAATCCTTTGCTTAAGCTTTAAAGCTTTCTATGACATTACCAAAATATTCAGATATAAAGAAAGCTTTTCTTTCTCTAGGATATTCTTCAAAATCTTAAATTAATCCCTTATACTTGCTCATCATTATTTCTAATGAAAGAGTTGTTGGGTTTTTATCTATTATCTTTTCTACTGCATGTTTTGCTTTCTAATCCCATAAAGGCTTCTTTTTATCATCTTCCCACATTTCTTTAAAATTATTAACTTTATCACTAGCCTTTTCTCTTATTATACCAATTTACATGGCAATTCTGGTAATGATTGGATTTCTTATAATTTAACTATAGAATGTATGGTATTGGATTTCCTCATTAGCACTACGACTTTACTTCTTTTCGCAAAACATACAATATCCATCCATCCATCTCCAAAATCCTTAAGAAGCTTCCTTAATACTTGTTGAAATCTTTTCTAAAACAGTTGTAACTTCAGGAATAGGAGGAATAGTATTTAATTAAGGATGATTATACTCAGCTGTAATTTAAAATAATGGAACTTATTTTCCACTTGGTTGCTACAATAAATTTTTAAAAGTTAAAAAACCTCTTAATGTCATTTTTACTAAAGCATTATAAATTCTTCTTTCCCAATAGTAATAATATTCTCTCATTCTAGGTTCACCTTTTGTTGAACTGTTAAAAATTGATTCTTCTATGTTTCTTAAGAAATTATCACCAACTAATTTATATTTCTCTACTAGTTCTTCTATTGTTTTATTGAGATGTTCTTCAAAATAACTTTAGAATTCATTTAATTGAGGTAGGGATGCATTTTCCTTTCTAGTTTCAAAATCATACTCTCTTAAAATTTAAGCCTCTTCTATTGATTTTACTATATCTTCAATCATTCCTGTCGATTTTCTAACTTTCTTCTTGATATCTCTAAATTCATTAATTGCTTTTAAACAATTATCTATAAAATCAGGAATTCCCAAAGATGCCAAATTCAATGATTCATGTCCAGGTTCTAAAACCCTATTTAATTTCATAATCTTTTCCTTTAACAATTCTTTCTCAATAGGTTGTAAAGTGTGAACTGCTTCATCATATTCTCTTAACATTATCTATAATCTATCAATATAACCATAAAATTCTTTTTCTAATTTTGATATATTGATAGTAGTTTGATTTATCTTATATCCCATTTTTTCTAATTATTTAGTTTCTTTTATCAATGTTTTAAATTCATCCTAAAAGAAGACTGTATATCGACGATTCCAACTACCTTCTTCTTTAGTTTGCTTAGGCTCTGCAAATATTCTGTTTTTTTAGTATTTTAAGGCTTTTTCTGTAATTGTTTTCTCCCAGTTTTCAAACTAATTTTTTTAAAATAAATCTAAATTTTTAGCTATTGTTCTGTATTAATTTTTTGCTTCGTTATACTATGATCCTAGATCTTTAGGATTCTTTCCCTCCTTATTTTCTTATTTTTCTTACCCATCTTTCTTTTCTATAAATGTTTCCTCCCTTGTTATAAATTTAAGAATAGGTCGTTTAATTCTATAAAATATCGATCTTGCCCAGCTTATTGATCCTGCCACTGGAGGTCGATTTTTTGAAGAAATTAATGACACATCAGTTGCTAATTATCCTTTTTCAAATAAAGCTCTATTCAATTCCAATTCATTTTGATATTATTTAAGAACTTCCAAATATTTTTTTTATAAGGTTGTACTAATATCTTCTAATGTGTCAATGCTTTTAAAATTTTGTAATAAATCAAAAGCTCCTTCAGCTGATCTTAAAGATTTAAAGGTTTCATCAATTAAATCAATTGTTTTTCCAACAATTTATTTTTAATTCTCTTAAAACTTTTAATAAATTGTTTTCCATTAACCAGCATTACCCTTTTAAAAAAAGTTGTAAGGACTACTAACAATAGGAGTAATTAGTTGTTTAACATCTTCAATCCTTTTATCAATTTCTTAAGCATTTCCTGTAACCTTTTTCAAATTTGGACCCAAAAAAACCAAAAATTTTCTAACAGTATCAATTACTTTTCTTAACTCATCCAATCTATTTGCCATATATTCAATTCTCTCTTAAATAGTTCTAACTGTAAAATCCCAACGATCAAGATTCTCTTCTTCAATAGCTAATTTTGTTTTGTGATAAAGATCTTTCCAAGACTTAAGAATTTCAGAACCTTGCATAATCAGATTGATGCTGGTTTCTAATTATTATTCATATGGTAAATCATCTCTTAAAGTAAATAATTATGGTATTTTTATTTGAGATTCAACTTTATCAGCTATTTCTTCTGAAATCAGTTACAAAAGGTTCTACATTTTATCTCCTTCTTTATAATGTCGGGAAATAATCCAAACCATCTTAAGTCCATTCATAAGAGAAGGTAATGTTTCTTTAATACCATTTAATCCGTCTTGATCAAGATTTTTAAATTATCTTTCAAGAGTTGTTAGAAATTTAACGTTGTCTTTTGCCTCAGCCTGAGCTTTGGTTAATTCTGCAAATTGGCCATTAAATTCCAAAACAGATGATTGATTGTCCTCTAAATAAGTTTACAATCTCTATCTCACTTTGGCTACAATAGGATTTTACTATATAAGATAATATATTGCAATTACAAGTTATTAATACAAAGTACTCAAATTGGCTGATCTAGATCTCCACAACATGATATCAGCCAATGCTGAATTCTTTTCAGTTTTTCTACTAGCTTCTTTCAATATTGTTTGTCTGATTGTTTACGACCACTTCCCTATATAGTCTTCATATTTCTCCATAAGTTCATAATTTTTGAGAGCAGTTTCATCATCAATTTGATCAACAACATCTGGAAGTTCTATTGTAATAGTACCTGAGACCTAAAATTATTAATTGAATAGCTACTTGTTGACTAGAGTGTTCTATTTGACTAGTAAACTTCTAGAGAGTGGTCCTCAATTCGACTTTAGATTCTAATGGAATGTACACTCTTTCAACAAGCAACTGAAGCATTTACAGTTGCTTGATGTTGGTTGGTTTTGCACTTTAAAGTGCACTTTTTGAATTCATTAAAAATAATTATGATTAAGATATTTAATTCTGATTTGTTTAATAATTGCAAAGCGAATATATTATAAAATAGATAAAAATAATACAATTCTTCAGTTGCTTATAAATTATTATTTTATTTGAGGAGTTTAGTATTCTGATAGTAAAATTTATTATTTATTATTGTCTTCCACTTCTTCAGATGGCTATTGATAGTGAAGTTTGAAGTGTTATTATGTTTTATTTTGATAATCTTGATTAGGTTTAAATTCAGTTTCTTCATTAATAAATTCAATAATTCTTTATAATGTAGTGGATGGTCTATTGGAATTATGGTCTCCATCACATATGTCCAATTTTTTTTGCATTAAACAATTTTCATATAATTTTAAGGTATATTAATAGGAAATGAGAGTATCAGATTTACCAGCAATAAAAAAGAACTTTTTATTTTGAATCTATTATTTTAATTTATCAATTGGATTGAGTAGATTGATATCAAATTATGCTTAATTTATAATTTTCCTTCTTAAAATAGGGATGGCAAGATACAATATGAAAGAAAAAACACCAAATTGTCTATTACCAATATCTTACAATAATTATCTAAATTCAGAAAAAGCACTATCAATAATGTAAGTTCCAATTTTAGGATTTTCAGTTAATAGAAGTGCAGTAACTGCTCCCATACTTCGACCCCATAACATAAATTCATCAACTCTTCCAAAATTGATTTCAATATATTTCATTAGTTCTATAACATCTAAACTCTCATATACTCCCATAGTGATATATTCACCTTAAGACATACCACAAGCAGCAAAATCTAAGACACATAAATTTATATCCCAAGAAGCCAAGATTTCAGCATACCTTATTCCTTCCAATCTGCAACTTGCATTTCCGTGTAAATAAATCATACATCTATGAGTTTGTGCTTAAGTCAAAAAATAACTTGCATTCAATTATATGTTTCTTGATTCAAATACAAAATCAACTCTTACTAATGCTTTACTTTGTAGAATTCTAATTTTTGGTCCTTTTTATAATGTAATACATGTTACCAAGATCACTTATCATATATTGTCTTCGAGGAGGTCTAATAATTTGACGACAATAAGTATCAAAACAATTCATAATAATTATGATAGTAGAGAATGTTAAAAAAAGTAAATTCTCTTTCTCTCGAAAGAGTGATTCTGAATAATAATGTAAACTGGAATAGTTCAAGAATAAACTATAAGGTACAATATTTTTATATCTTTAGGAGATGTATTACAATTTCTTAAGAACACCAAATAGGATGATTAATCATTACAATCCTTTTTATAAAAGATAGGAATAGTCTTAGAAGGTGATGATGAATAATATATTTTGGATATTAAAGAATATCATAATAAATATGTAGAAGGAGATGTATTAGGTGAAGGTTGTATTGGATTAGTAAAAAGTGTGAAAAGAAGGAATGATGATTTTGAATTTGCATGTAAAACAGTGAAGACTGATTCTGAAGAAATTGTAAAGAAAGTAAAAAGTTCGATTTTATCTAAAGATGGTAATGGAATTTAAAAACCTAAAGAAATTAAATCACCCTCATATTGTATCAATGAAAGAGATATATATTTAATGGAATGAAGGATTCTAATCAACTGGAATGGTGTGTGTCATTATGGAGAAAATAGATGGGAGAGAGATGTTTGAGATTATTTAATAATAAAAACAATATAGTGGTATTATTGTAACTAAGAAAGAGACCATCGCTAGGGTGTTATTCATATAGATTTTGGAAGCCATTAAATATATGCATGAAAACTATTGTTGTCATAGAGATTTGAAACCAAATAATATATTATGTGCTCATGATGGTAAGTCCATTAAAATTACTGATTTTAACGTATATAATTGAATGAAATCATAGGTTTCAAAATTTAATGATAGCTATAAAGAATTTGGAGATCTCAATTAACATGGTAAAATTGAAATGTGGACATATACTGGAACCGTAGCTTTTTCAGCTCCTGAGATCTTTTCAGGAAATCTGTATAAGTAATTAAACTTATGTAATTAGTGAATAAGTTGATTTATGGAGTGCTGGTGTAATATTATATGTAATGTTGAGTGGAGAATTACCTTTTAGCTCTGAATATCTCAATGATCTTATAGAATAAATACGCCAATGCAAATATGAGTTTGCTGGAATAGTATGGAATAAAATTTCTTAATCTGCTAAAGATCTCATTACTAACCTTTTACAATTAGATCCTGATAAAAGATTTACACCAGAATAAGCTTTAAATCATCCTTGGATTACTCATGAATAAAGTAATTCAGATATACCAAGACATTAATTACAAATTAATATGCCTCGTATCTTGAGAGTCAAAAATATAAATCAAGAATCAAAAATTAAATAAATTTGTTACCTCTTTGGAGCCGGAGATATTTGGAAGCGACATTCTCTAGGTTAAGATACTAATCTAGATCTATACGACAATCTAAAGAAATATAGATCTATTGATATATCTGATAGTTGGAAAAATGCTGAAATTAAAGTAACGAAAGACTAAAGCAAAAAAGGTGTATATACTATAGATTATCCCTTTAGCGATTCTGATTGAATTATAAATTTAATAATTAATTTATATCTTTAGTTTTTTGTAAATTCTTAATTAATAACTTTGAAATTTAAATAATGTTATTAAAAAAAGAATCTTCTATGGATATAAATAAATGAATAAAACATCTAAGTTAAAATATAATTATGAATAAACATTCTCTTCAGCTAAATCCTTTTACATCTAATTTCTATTAAACTTCTTTTAATTCGATTTCATTATTTCTTCTGTCATTTATTAATGAATCCTTTATTTCATTTTATGAATTTATATTAATTATGGATGAAACAATTTCATCATAAGAGATTATTTTCTATCCCCATTATTTGTATTAGTAATAAATTCCAAAGCATGCTAAAATAATAATGCAAGTGAAATATATATAGTATCTATAATCTGAATTCCCTGAAATGCTTTTAATCTCAGAAGGAAATCCTCCAGCAATCAATCCAACTGCTTTAAAAACTAAATATGACTAAAAGAGTATATAAATATATTTATACTCCTAAAAAGCTGGTACTGAAAATAATTAAATGATTGAATAATCTAAATGATAACATACTACACCCGAAACTTAATATTGCCATAATTGCATATAATATGAATTCTGAATTGATAAATTAAACTAACAATGCATTCCATAGTAGTAAAGATAAGACTACTCCTAACCCAACTCCTACTGCTATGATTCCAATCTTATCTAAATGCATTGATAATCCTCCTACAAATGCTCCTAATAAAACTGCGATTATCATAGCTACCCATAGATAAAAAGGATTATCACCAATATCTAATTCGCTTGATATATACAAAGTGAATAAAAAACCAAATAAATATCCAAAAATGAACAAAGTTGGTTTTAAGATTCTTTTACCCATCAAACACTCTGTTAATCCTACTGTTATTAAAATTGCAGATAGAAATTTTTTATTATCATGTAAGAATTCAACTATTTTAGAGAATAAAACTGACTAACATCCATCATCTGCCTCCATATCTATTGTGTATAATTATTTGTCTTTTTCATATGAAATTTCTAAAATATTAAGATCCTCTTATTATTCAGAACAATAGAGCACATACTTCACAGAAAACCCATTTTATATGCTATCATTTGATTATTTTAATACTTTTTGAATTCAGCTTATACACCTATATTAGATTCATCTTCATCAATAACCTCAAAAGCATCAGCAAAGTGTGAATCCGTGTTAATTAATGATATGCATTATTATCCTTATTTTCCTTCATTATGTATTATTACAGCGAATGTATTAATTTCTAATTCTGGACATTTTAAAATGGGTTAACAAAATCGAAAATATAATGTACTTGTTTCTAAATCATCTAAAAACAATACCATTTAGAATTTATTGATACTCCTTTGTTTATAAATCATCAAATACATAAATAGCATCAGAGCTCATTATTTTTTTGCATTTGCTTCCTTCAATTCTTATTAACAAACATCCTAAGAATAGTATAAAATATTTATAATTCATTATTATTGATAACAAATAATCAAAATTTCAATAATTATTAATCTATGTTAAATAATTAAGTAAGAACAAAAAAAAATAAAGTATAATACCTTTACTAATATAGTATTTAAAAGTATATTAAGATATTCATAACATAAAAATAATTTTCATATATAAAATTAATGTGAAGTTGTATCAAGCTAGTTAGTGAATGAAAATTAAATAAAAAATAAAAGATTAGAATTTAGGATAATAAAAGAAATCAATCCAGTTTAATGTAAAATAGTTTTAATAGTTAGAAAAAGTAATCAAGATTTATTTCCAAGTTTTTTTCCTCAATATAATTCAAAATAGGATGAATTTTTATGAGCAAGTTTTCATTTATATTTAAATTGATATATTAAATCGATATTAAACCATCCCTATCTGAATCTAACTATTTAAATAGTTTTTCAACAAAATCAACATTATTTACAATTTCTCTTTCTTTATTTGTTTATTTAGTATTATTTTTAGTATTTAATTTTATCATTTTATTCGCAATTAAATTTGCCAAGATCTAATCTTATTTTTCTACTTTCTTTTTAACTAATCTATAAGTTTAATCCTTTTTAATTAAAGGTTTGAAATATGGTTAATTAGTAACTTTATCTTTTTATATAAAATCTTATGCAAATCTTTTCTATTAAATTTTCAGTTTTTAATTTTCTTATTCTTAAATCAATTTTTCAGCATGATATATTTAATCTTATTTTGTAGGTTTTTTATTCATGACACCATTCGGATGAAATGGATAATTTTAACTTATAATTCTTTCTCTCAATTTTTATTTTCTTGCATCTATCAATTTTGCATCTTAATATAATTTGAAATGAACAGGTTCTTCAGAATGACCTCTTTCTTGCACAATTAAGCGAGATATACTATTGATTCTTGGTATTGCATAATTTAATTATTACTATTCTTCCTCATATTCTTATAAAGCAGTTTTTAATCTTTTTTTCTAATTGCTTGCATCTGCATATAACTATTCAAATACATCATTCTCTTTTATTATTAAATTTAATACCTGTTTTATTTCTGTATAATTTTTATACAAGTTACTATGTATTTAAAGACAGAATAGAAGTGTGCCTAGTTTTTACCTGAAATCTAAAATTCATTAATACCACTTTTAGCTATCTTTTGATCTCGGCAATTATAAATTATTTTCCTTCTTATCTGATTTTGTGTCTATCACAAAAAAATTGTGTCAATAACTCAATATCATCTCCTTCATATATGCAAATCTATTCTATTTTCTCCCCTATATCCAAACTTACGATTGCTAGCAAATTAATCATTAAGCAATAAAAATTATTTAAATTGTGGGAAAATTAATTCAATTCAAAATTCTAATATTTAGAAATCCTTGTCTTCAAAAGTATATGTAAATAAAGTTATAACTATATCGATTATTAACTTTATAAGTAATAGAAATATGTTGTATTCTAAGAAGATCTACTTATTATATATATAGTTTTATAAAATTTTAATTGATTAATAATTAAATATTTTGATTAATTATTCTAAGAAAATATATATTAATTTCAACAAACAAATGCTCCAAAAGCAAGAGTAACATGTAATTTAATGGAAACTTTTTTTCCTATTCAATAAGTGTAATAAACGAGAAAATAAATTTTAATTTTTCTTTTTAATTATTAAAAGCCATTATTCCAAAGCTGATTAAAAAATATCAATCGCAAGATTTTATGAATTAGCTGCCTACGATTATATATTAGCTTTAAATTTGAATAAATTTAGGTAAATAATTCTAGAATTTCTAATTTCTCATTAATTCTCTTGTAATTAATCATTATGTAAAATCGTTTCAATTTGATTATATTTTACAGCTTTCTAAATTTGAATTGTTATCTTTTTAACTTGAATTGATTATATAAACAATTATCTCATAAAGGTATTCAAATTTTGATAACAAATAATTTAATATTCATTCAAATTATTTGTTATATTTTATCATCTAATTGTTATAAAAATAGATGGAAAGTAAGGGAAAAACTAAAATATTTTATAATATCTGTAATAAAATGAGTTAACGATCGATATTTTTAATAAATTCTATTGAAATTAGAAAAAATAATGCTAATGTATTTAAGAATAAATTGACTATTTCATACTTTTTATAAAGTATAATAAATTTTGTAGGAAATAAATGTTTTTCATATAAGATTAGAGTTGATTTGATTTATATTTTGAAATTTCTTTTTTTTGAATTAAACTCTGCATTAGATTATAAAATTAGAAAAAAAATTCGTTGAGATAGATTAATTGGATTGTTGATTTAGATATGTAAGCGAATGAGATCACAAGATTTTTATATTTTTAAATAACAGAATAGGTATTTTTTGTAAAATGAAATAAATGAAAAAATGTAAAATTTGATTTTTTATTTTATGTTAATATAATTGTCGTAGTTTTACTAACTATTTTAGCTATCGAAAGATTAAAAAATTTATTAAAAATAATGAAAACAAGAAATTCTTAGAGATAATGTTAAAGGGAAGACTTATCAGTGACTTGTTAAGAGGTATGAACAATAAATTTCTCAAATTTCTCAAACCTTATATATTCATAATTTTTTAAGCCTTATTTTAGAATGTATCTATGAGTGATTTTCCACTTAACAGCAGTGCTCAGACTCCAAGAAAGAAAAGAGGACCGATTTCGAAAAAACATAAATGTGTACGTCTTTAATTTAAATATAGACCACAATAAATTTAAAAAAATACAAATCCTCTAAATAATTTATCTGCTATGAAGACAAAGATTTAAATATTCCCAAGAAATACTAATCAATCTTATAAAAACATGTAAGAATTATATTTAAAAAAATTAAAAGAAATCAGATAATGATAGAGAATCTGATGATGAACAAATTAAACACGCCATTAACTACTTATACAAAGACTTATTATAATGTATTGAAAGAGAAAAGAATTGAATTATATAAATTTTATAATGCTCAAAAAGTACTTATTTCAATATAACTCTAAAGACTACTTCCAATAAAAAAGAGTTCACACCAAAGACTCTGAGCATACAAGAAATTTTGAGTAGCACGTATGTCTTATTTAATATCAGAAAGAATTATTTAAAGAGAAATATAGCAACTGAAACAAAACCAGCATTAAAACCAATCGATATGGAAGAAACAAGAAAAGAAGAGATATCTAAGTTTCGTTCCATTTCACTTTATAATAAGAAATAAGTTAGAATGCCTTCTTCAGCTGAAAAGTGTCGCTCTAATGAAAAAATCAAAGTGTTTAATATATTCAACAATACTCCAAGAAACGTAAGGCCTAGTAGATCTCAATAAATGTTAAACGGATTTAAAGAAAAGGTTGTATATTCATCTCATTGTAGAGTAATTAAATAATATAATATTATTAGTAATCATCTGCTACTAAACCTCCAATCTCAAGTAGAATCGATGAATCATTAGAATAATTTTAAAAAGCAACTAAACCTAATATGATTCCTTTAAGGAGATTTTTTAAAGATAATCAAGTTTAGCAACAACAAAATATTAAATTAGAATTAGAAAAACATACTAATAACAATATTTTAGATTTACTGCTCTTAACCACTGGAGAATTAAAAAAAAAATTTGAAGATGAACATAAATAAAGAGATAGTAATAGTAGATAAAACTCAGAGGAAAGAGTTAGAATTAAAGTTAGAAATAGCCATAAATTTCCAAAGGATTTCTTTCTATGATTATATTATTTAATTAATGCTCAATGTTCTCAAATAACTTTAAAATGAAATGACATCAAAGGATGATTCAGCAAGAGCTAAAGCAACAAAGAAATTCAGAGAACAATTAGAATAACTATAAGTAAATCAAGAAGAATCAGAATTTTTGATTGAGTTTTTCCTCCACAAATTAAGTGACCCTTAATCAATACTTGATACAACATATATTTTATTAAGTTTAAGCAAATGTCAGAAAAATATTCATCCATCACTTATGAAGATGATTTAGAACAAATAGCTAATTATTCCATCTTTTTCGAGAGAAGCAAGAATGAATTTTTATCAAATTTTTCTTCTTTATCCTATAACTCTTGAACTTGCCTCTGCAATACTACAGAGTATTATAGGTGAGAAGGATCCAAGAAATATTCTAATTGCATTTTAATTATGTGATGCAGTTCTTTAAGAATAAAATGTCGGAACTTAATATAAAAAAGAAATTTTTGAATTTTTAGATTGCTATTATCCTATAGAATTTAATGAGAAAGCAGATCCAAGGTAAAATATACTATTATATTAGATTTTAAATTAAAAAGGCAGAAATTGAAGATATTCTAAACAAATGTCTTTTTAGTGAATCATTATTAAATGATTCTATATTACTTCTATAAGATAAAATTATATCTGCATATGATAGAGCATAAGGAGCGGCACTCAAAAGTGTTATGTGGATAACTAAAAATTAGAATAAAATTACTTCATAATAAATTGAAGAAATATTTGAATCAATCTAAAAACTTACAGATTAAGTTATTATGGATGATGATGTAATTTAATTAATTCCAGTTGCTTTAATAGAAATTTGCAATAATGAGAGGTTTACTAAAGTGAAATAAAAAATTATAAAGACTTCTTTGAAAACCATAGAGGAAATCCCTGCTACTTAATAAGGATTTATTTATTTTAATTTCTTGAAACTTTTAGTATAAAATCGTGAAGAAGCTGTTTTTAAATACATTGTTCAAATATTCAATAAAAAATTTGATACAAAAAATATTAATATAAGTTAAAAGAGATTAGAAAATATAATCTCTACTATTGCTGAATATAAAATCAATAATAGAGATTTCCTTTCTGAGTTAGATAATAATGATAAATCTGAACTATATAATACTTTATAGTAGGGAATAAATCATAAAATTCAAAATGTTTTTATACTTACCCTAAAATGTCTAACTGATATAATAAAGCATTATTAAGATAAGTAAAGCAGTTTAGAAATATTTTTATTCAACTAAATTAATAATAGAGAACTTATAGAGTAATAATGCATTTTAGATTATTTTGCTAAAACTGGAATACTTGATATTAAATAATATTAATAGATTATCATTTTTTGGTAATAAAACAATTAGATGTTATATGATTACAGTTTGACTTGTTCATTGTACAACATTTAAGATCATTTTTCATAATTTACACTAACTTTAATCACTAATTAGTAAATGTAAATTAAACAAGATTAATTATCTGCTCTTATGAGTTATATAGATAATTCTATTATACCTTATTCAGAAAGATAGAATTAAGCTTAATTAATTGTTAATCATATTTATAATCCCTCAAATAAGAGTAGAAATAACAAATTAATTAAAAAGCTAATCAAATATTTATTAAAGTAATTTTAAGTTGGTTAAAATATAACAAAGTAAATTGATCTTGAGTTTATCCTTAAACTTGAAGATAATCAATTATATTATTATATTCCATTAATGGATAATAATGAATAGAACGAATTACTCATATAATCTATATTAGACCTAATATATAAGGAAGAATTCATATAAAAGGATGAGTAAAGCAAAGGATAATATATATACAAATTAATTTAGTAAAATTATATGTAATAAAATTAGCACTTGTTTATCAAAATACCAAAAAGAATAAAATTTAGATTTTCCAAACATTTCTACAATGGAAAAATCATTTAATCGATATTAATTAAATTAATTAAAATTGTATTTAATATTGTTTAGATAACAAGTATTAAAATTAAAAATAATTTTAGTTTTTATTCAATAATGAAAAAGCTATTGATAAATTAAAAGAATTATCTTAAAGTTATCCCCAAATGATAACCCAAATCATAAAACATAAAGAAATATTAAATAAGGAAAATCTGCAAAAAGCTATTGTTGAATTAATTAAGTAAGTAAATCATAAATAAACAATAAATTATTTAATAAATTAAATAGATGAAGAGTTGATTAATAATTTAGCTAATAATTAATTACTCTAAATAATAATCGAGCATTTTAATGATGTAAAAATTGATAAACTAAAATAATTGGCTTTAATTGTGAATTGGTGTAATTTGTTGAATGAAAAAGTAATCAACTAATTGGTTAAAATAGAAACTACTGATATTAAGGCTTTATATACTTAAATTAATATTATTATGAACAACTTTGAGGAAGCTAAATATAGTTTAGATCTTTATGATAAAGGAATCAGTTTGTTTAGAAAATATTTAAATTATCCTAAGAGAATAGTTAGACAAGCTGCTTAAGAAGCAATAAATGAATGGTGTATAGTATTTTGTAAAGGTTTATGATATTAAATAAACAATTCATTATTTCTTTTGTAATCTTGCTAATTATTGCATTAATTGTTCATTTAGTTAGAGCAAAATGGCAGTATTTGTAATTTATTCAATATTTGGTTTTTATGCTTCATCCTTCTCTGTCTCTAGTATTGTAAATTTTTACGACAATGATTCTATTATTCTTTTTATTATTTAATCTGCTCTTATAACTACAAGATTATTGTTAAAAGATTTGATTAATCTCCATCTAAAGACTCTATTCCCTCTTCAAAATGATTCACTTCTGTTTATTATTGAATTTATCTTTGTGAATTTACTGATTTCATTGGAGTAAAATATAAACTTCGACCACTCATAGGTTATCTGTAAGTATGATTTCTATTTTTTTTTTGAATTGGTTTTGAATCAAAAAAGTCTGTATCCTCTTGTTCTGATTTATATCTGATCGATTTTCTTTTTAACATTCTTGTTAAATTTTGTGAACTACCTTTTGAATGTTATGTTAATGGAGGAAAATTGTCATAGTACTAAGATTATATTATTTAATATTAAAATTAATTAAATAACTTATGTGAAAATGTAACCATTTTATTTTAATTAATCGAAATAGAATATCAAAAAAATAAGGAAATGAGAATCTTTAAAAAATTCTATGGTTTAAATTCAATAACTTAAAAATTTAGTTTTTTTATAAATTTTTCATAGAATATTGAGAAAAATAATAATTATAATTTAGAACTTTTTATGGAGGGGTAATTAAATTTAAAATAATATAATTGCGAATTGTTTATATGAAATTTAAAATTTAAACGAATAAATAAATTATTAAATGGATTAAATAGTAGTAGATTAAAAAAAAGAAGTAATAAAAAAGGAAGAGATTTAAAATTTATTCTTTCCTAATAAAAAAAACTTTCATATTTATGTTGAATTGTTGAAATCATGCCAAAAAAAACTTATAGTTTGTATGTATCAAATTTCACATAAATTATTGGTCAACATTTTAATTGAGCTTTCATTAAATGGTAGGGATATTTAAATAATTACAAATTCAAGTAATGATGATGGGAAAGAAAAATAAACACTTTTGATGATGATTTAAAGTTCTTTGGAAAAGATTAAAATTGCAGTATTTGAGAAACAACTTTGTCTAATGCATTCAAAGTATTGTGTAATTGATGATTAAATTATAATGACGGGTTCTGCAAATTGGACTAATAATGCTTTTCGTAAAAATATTGAGAGTGTAGTTATTTTGAATAATGAAAAGGAGGCATAATTGTATACTACTGAATTTGGAAGAGTATGGAATCAATCCTAGCTCTTAAGATTAAAAGGGTAGAATATCGACATATTGCCTTTTATGAATACGGAATCAATAATCTTTATTGGAAGCAAAAAATAAAAAACTAAATTTAATAAAATAATTGATTTAGAGAATAGTCATCTTAACATAGATGATAAAGACGAGGAAGTTAAAGAGTAGTCAGATGATAGTTTACAATACTAAAATTAGAAATTCATAAAAATAGATAGTAATTCTAAGAACAAAAGAATCAGAAAATCCTAAATGTAGATTATGAAACACAATTTATAATATAATGAAATTTAAGAGGGAAATCTAGTAATTTAAATAGATGCATCAGATAAATAAACTATTACTTAAATTGATGAAATTGAGATTATGTTATGATTAATAATTTTATTAAAAAAAAAAAAAAATATTTTTTAAATGTAGAATTTAGAAATAAATGGCTTGTAAGTGTTAGAATACGATATATTTGGTAAATGCAATGATATGATTGTAAAAATGAATTCATTATTTTTTAGAGCTTTATAACTTTAAAAAACTAAACTATATTGACTGATTCTTAAAAAAGTGCGGTAGCAAAATTGATAAATGAACTTATTAAATTATTAAAAAAGACAGACATTTCAAAGATATAAACTCAACCAGAGTATTATGATATTACATATATAATGAAGAATAATTTATAATAACAACTAAATTCATTTACAGAAGAAATCTAATAAATAAAAGCTAATAAATACAGTTTGGAAGCTAAAAATTAAAATTTGGAAGAACAAATTAAAAAATTTGAAGGAAATCTCAAGAATAAAGAAAATTAAATCAAAAAATTAGAATAAGAGGTAAAATTTTAGTTTATTTTAGAATAAAGCTTAACAACATTAAATTGAACAAATACAAGAATTACAAAGCTAAGAAATAGTTAATTTGAATAATGAAATCGAAGATTTATTAAAGGATAAGTTTACATTAGATAATAAAATCTAAGAATTAAAAAATGTAATAGAGTTAAGAGAGAAGAAAATTCAACAAAAAGAAGGAGAAATACAAAAGTTGTAATAAGAATTTTAAAAATTGAAAGATGATAAAAGTCAAGATAGAAAAAATGATGTGTTTTATTAGTAATAACAAATATTTAATGAGAATTAATTACTAAAAGAATAAATTAATTAAAGATATTCAGAAGTTAAACCAATCATAGTAGAAATTGATGAGGAAGAGTAAACACCCTAGAATGAATAGAATGAATAAAATGAATAAAATGAATAAAATGAAGAATAATAGAATATAAAATTGAGAGGATAATAAGATGAAATTTAGAAAAAAATCTTTAATTTTTTTGATTAATTGACCATATAGGGATTTGCAGTCAGTGCTTTAATTGGGGCTTATGTAATTTGGTAATATTACAAATGAAATATAATATATTAATAAAATAAAAAAATATCTTCCATTAATCTTAATTAAAATAAAATGATATTGTATACTAATCCTTAAATAATTTACAATAATATTTCTAAGAAATTGAGATTAAGATATAAATAATAATAATGATTTTTATATATGATTAGAACATTAATTTAAATATTTATTATAATTTAATATGGTAACTTATGTTAGATATTGTATAGCAACCATTAAATGACATAAATGTTGATGAAGTATTAAAAGGATTATCTGCAGTAGAAGGAGCCAATGGTTATGTAATATTTAATTAAGACTGTAAAAAAAGATGATTATTATCATTCTTAGGTATACCACTAAAAAGATCAGAAAAAAATATTAATTATGAAAAAGCAGTTCATATGTCTGCTTTAGTTGCTGATTTATGGAATGTTACTAAAAAATGTATTCAAAGAGAATTAAGAAATGCAGATGTAAATTTTAAATTAACATAATTAGAATGATCTTGAAATTATTAGAATAAGAACAAGAGCTTAATCTGAATATATAATATCCTAACGTAATTTTATTTATTATCAATAAGAGGGTGATTTTACTATGATAGGAATATAATTATGTGGAAAAGCAATTGAAGAAGCTAAATTAGCTGCAGCAGCTGAGGCTTAAGCAGCTGCTGAAGCAGAAAAGGCAAAGAAAGGAGATAAGGAACAAAATTGATTTTATCTATTAATTTAATATTAATCAATCATAATAGTAATAAATGTCATTTAATTTTTAAAATATTAGTTTTATGATAAATTTGATTCCAATTTATAGACAATTAAATGATGAATTAACAATAGATAAACATTATAGTAATAGGCATTATCAACTTAAGTGTTGGTTTTTCTATTTAGTTTTTAATTTACAGAAATAACAATATTTTTCCATTTTAGTTATATATGTTTCATAATTGATTCATAATACATTTTAATTAGATTCATTATTCAAAGATATACAATGAGAAAAAAAAATATAATATTGAAGAACTGTTGCTTCAAAAAAAATCAATCTAGTTAATATAAACTTTTTAAATGAACTAAAATTCTAGAAAAAATGATTTTTTTATGGATTCCTGTAATAGTTCAGTTATAAGGAGCAAAGAAGATATAATTGATTTTCGAGATAAAATTTCTTCTAGAAAGTTAAATTTAAATACCCTAATATTTATGTAAAATTATTTTCTAATATAAATAAATGATTTTGATGATAATAAGATTTATTGAGTAAATTTGATCCAATATATGTTAAGTAAATATAGTTAAGTATTAAATAAAGTCTTTAACTATTTTAACTCATTAGTTTATATTTATCATATGATTAAAATGATCTAATTAATAGTATAATTAAATTATTTAGAAATATTCTCGAAATATGAAAAGAAAGGTTAGAGAATATGATGAAAATGAATTCTCAAAGGCTGATTTGAAAATTATCCTTTTAGGGGATTCGGCAGTTGGAAAATCGAAATTGGTAGAGAGATTTCTTTTAGATGATTTTGAAGAAAGATAATAATCTACATATGCATTAACTATGTATAGACATAATGCAAAATTTGAAGGGAAAACATATAAAATAGGTATTGATTATAAATTTATCATATAGATTTATGGGATACAGCAGGATAAGAATGCTTCTAAACTTTGCATGCATCGTATTATTATGGAGCGCATGCTTGTATTTTAGTAAATTGAATATTTAAGTAGTGTTTTGATGTCACAAGAAAAATAACTTATTCAAATTTAAAGAAATGGTATGAAGAAATGAGATAAAATTGTCCTACAATTCCTTGTTTATTGGTTGCCAATAAAATAGATTGTATTTAAATTTATAAAAATTCTAGTGGATCCTAGTGTGACCGAAACATAATTTAAATTTGCAGTCAGTAACAATCTTCCTATTTATTACACATCTTCAGCAGACGGAACAAATGTAGTTAAGGTATTTTAAGATGCTTTGAAAGCAGCTATAGAACATAAGAAAAAACCAGGCGGATAATTTATGGATGATTTAATGGATTATTTATAAGGTTGAAAGGACATTTATAATATATAATGATTCATTGATTATCAAATTCTTCATCTGTTTCACAATCCTCAAAATCACTATATGGAATTTCTAATTTCTTATCTAAAGTTTATTAGCGATGGATCACGACTGTTTAAACAACCTAATATTATTCTAAGAAATCGTCTAAATAAGTGAATTTTATTTCTCCATCCACAATCAAATCATCTACATCGACTTATTATTATTATTATTATTATTATTATTATTACTCCAATTCATTGTTATCTTCTTCTATATTCATAAAATTCTCCTCATCTGAAAACACTCCCTACATCTACTATTATTATTAAAATTTTAATAGGTTTCTTAAGAAACCCATCTTCTTATCACCCACTTCATTTAGGTCTATTATTTATTAAGCTTTTCTAAATACTATTTATTTATCTTACTTTAATAACTAATGATAATCTTCTAAAGTCTTTTTTGGCACTCCTACCTTTTCTGCAGCCTACTTAAGACTGTACTTTATCTTATTTCCATTTTAATCTAATTCTCCATTCTTGAATAGGTTTCTCCATTCATCCACACTATTTTTTGCATCCATTATTGAACGTTCTTTTACTCTTTTGAAAATATGTCGTGGCTAATCCATTAGTTTATATTTGATTATATATATATTAAAAATTTATTCTTATTCATCCTGAGTTTTAAAGTTCCAGACCAATATAAATAATATATTAAGTAGGCCTATCTAACTTTTTAACCAAAGACTATAAGATTTTTCATCAATTTTCTTTTTTTCATTTGACTTCAAACTTAATCCATTATAATCGAACAATTCTCTTTTTTCTAGATTTCTCTTCATTTATTCAGATTATTTAATGTATATTCACACATCAAAAAAAATCATTCAAATATTCATTCACATACTTTCGCTTAAAAATAGATAATATTTATGATTATTAATTCTATCAGATATTACTTCTATAAAATAATTCACATTATTTAAAATTTATATTCAATTATCGAAATTTCAAAATTACTTCCAAACATCCTAACTACTGAAATAGTGATAATAAACTTAAGGAAACAATCTAGATACTCTATAAATTAAGTTCTTTAAATCTAAAGGTTATTATGGCTTAATACTAGATTCATTATGATTATTTTATTTTAATTTTCAATAGTAGTGAATAAAGAGTATAAACAGGATCTATAATAATAATTTATATTATTTGTTTAATGAATGGGCTCAGCTGTAAGACTTATCCTAATTATATAAATAAGATATATAAATTTTAAATAAATTCGTATTTATAGGAAAATTATAGTAGAAAGCTGTTTGATTATAGAGGTCTATCAAAACGTTTCTGATAGTTGTAGTTATGATATAGATTACTTAGTTTGAATTCTATATTTATATATAAATTTTTGAAAAAAGTATATTTTAAATATAATTTTTTTGATTTTTCTAAAATACAATTAAATTTGGACCGATTTCAAATCATCTGGAATTGAATTTTAAATCTCAAAAATAAATTCAAATATTTATGAAAAATGAAATAAATTAGAGGAAGATTGATTTCTTAGGTTATTTACAAATTGGAAAAAAAGTTCTTTTTGTTATTTATATTTGTATTTTATAATTTGATTTTTATTGAAATAAAAATGGAAGTTCTACAATAAGAAGACAACCAATTTAGATATAAACTTATGAATATATTCTTTCAATATATAAAAAATGCTTTATTCCTCCTGCTTATTGGTTATGAGGGAGTAAAACTAATTAATCTTGATCATGATTGCTAATTATCAGAAATAACCTACATTAGTACTTTATATCATGGAGGAATGATTCTATTATTCTTTAATGCAGTTTCAGCAGGTTATATACTTTATTAAAAGCATTTTGTAAGAATTGAATACTTTATTACTTATGGATTAAATATGTTAGTTTTTATCTGCATGTTACTATTTTCTTTACAATAATTTATTCAGGGAAAATGTAGTATTGGATAATTGTCAGTAAAGTATTATATAATACTATCAATAATAACACAATTAGATGTATTATTAATCATGATGTTCAAACATGAATTCTCAAACAGACAAACAAATATATGTTCAAATACAGCTGTTGTTCTCTTATTGTTGTTGACTAAGATTGATAATGATTGTGCAGTCAATGCAATTTCTTTAGAAATTCAACTTATCTCTGCTAATATTTTAACATTACTTTTTTTTACTGTTCTTAATTTTGCAATTAATTTATTTCCTAAACTAAGAGAATAACTTACAAATGCTTTTAAATTCGTAAGTGTTTTGGTTTTGTGTTTTCTTATTTTGAACTATTTATTAATTGTTTATTTTGTATAATCAGTAAATATTTTCATTATACAAATAGGGAGATATTACAGAAAGCTAGGAATGTATGCCTCTTGATTTTATTATAAGAACTTATTGTTTTCTGGCTCCTGTTAATTTATTGGGGATTATTCCAATTTTAGCTTCTTTCAAATTTGAAACAATTGATGATCAAGAAGAAAATGTTGAATAAGTATAACAAGTAGAGATGATGTCTCGATCAAAAGGATTACCAATATAAAATTCCTCTTCTCCTTTCTAATAATCAAAGTTATCTTTTAACACCAATACAACTCCGTACAAAATACTTGTAAATAATAATTAATTGTCTCCTGATGAGTAATTTTTGGTTGGTAAACATAAATAACCATAATACTGATTGAATACATACTGTATAATATTTTTATTTATGATACAACAATAAAGTAAATTTTTAATTCATTTCAATTTTAATTCCATTTCTTTTTTAAATTCCATAAATGATATAGTTCCATTTCTAGATCTATCAAATCTCATAAATAATAGTGCAGCTTCAGATGGTACAACTTTAACAGCACTATAGTGATTGAGTGCATTCATAAATTCATTTAATCCAATATTTTTTGATTTATTTGTATCCATCTTTTAATATACATATGACATATCAATTCCTTCTTATAATAATTAAGCTCTTGAATTTTCAAATCTTAATTCATTGGTTTGATAAAATCTCATAAGTTCATTCAAAATCGATTTTGTTTGTGGTCCAGGCAACTAAAAAATCTAATTTAATTAGATTACTATGTTATATCGCTTTTATCCCTTTGTAGTCTACCCAAGGGGTAAAAATAGAGCCTCAAATTATTGGAAAGACATTCTATCATTACTATTGATATCTAAAAATCTTTTATAAACCAACTAAAGCTAAGTATAATCTACTTTTATATCAATTTCTTAGAAACCTTAATACATTTCATCAAAAACTAGATATTAATTATTATTCTTATCCATTAACTAAATGTTTGAATTAAAAATCTACTTAAAATAATGAAGGTATATGAAAATCCTAAGCAATATTTAATTTTCTTTTAAGTTCTTCTATTTATCTCTCTATATTTAATTATTCTATTAATATAGTAAAAAAAATAACAACAGGATCCTTATCTATAATTATTTTAGTAAATTAATTACTTTTTATTCTGATATGTAAAGTTCTATTATGACTTCTCTAATTGAGTGGAGTCTTTTTATATGTTAAATCAGATGGAAAATCTAAGTATTCAATGTCTGTGATCATTCCATCTCCTCCGTAATGGTTTGAAAAAGGTCTAAATGAAGAATCTATAAAGCTGTTTTTCGATAATGTAGCTTGATAGGGAGGGTATGGTTAATCGTAATAAGTTGGCTGAGACTATTCATAATATGTTGGTTAAGGTTATTAATAATAAGATGGTTGAGGTTGTTAATAATTAAATGTTTAAGGTAATTAATAATAAGGAGGTGTAGGTTATTAATAATAGGGGTATTGTTGAGGTTACTAGTAATAATCTTCTTAAAAGTATTATTGATAAGGCGGCTCTATGTGTTTGATTCCAGAGCGCGTATAAGGATTTTTCGAATACATAATAACTGATAAATATAATAATATAAAACATAAATAATGGTGAATGCAAATTTAAATCTTTTTTTTAGATAAAAATTAAATGAAGGTATTAGAATAACCTATTTGTAGATCTACGTTGATGCATTCAGTGGAGAAGAAATTGTTTCTGACAGTTTCAATATGGAAGAAAAATTCGAAGGTGTTATTGGTGAAGTTCAATCTCAAGATATTGTTAAAGGAGCACTCAATGTAGATGTTGGTAAAAAATTTAAATATCATATCTATAGGTGCTGGAGGTCATTTTGGTGGCAAAAACGAAGATGAGGAAGAAGGCGGTGTTGAAGATTAAGCCTAAAAAGTTAACAACATCATTGATGCTTTTAAATATGCTGAAACATAATTCACTAAAGCCGATTATGTTACATACTTCAAAACTTATGCCAAAAAGGTTAAGGCTTATTTGGAAGCTAATAAACCAGATAGAGTAGCTTCATTCCAAAAGGGAGCTGGTGAATTTATTAAATGGGTTTCTGCTAACTTCAATGATCTTTAATTGTAATCTTATGAATTTTAAACTTTTAGCTATTGCCCTGAATCATATGATATGGAAAACCATATTGTTCTTGGATATTACAAAGAAGGATAAGCTGCTCCAGCTTTCATTTACATTTTAGATGGATTAAAGGAAGTCAAAATGTGATATAATCAAATAAAAAATAATTGTATCTGTTAAGACCGACATTCATATTCATCAGAGAAGTTTTTCTTTATTTTAATTATTTTTAAAATTATTCTTCACTTCATCTCCTTTCATCTAATATTTAAATTTTAGAATGTTTTTCAATCAATTGTATATAAAATTCTAATTTTTACAGATAATTTTTAATTATTCCCAAATTACGAATCACTTAAAAAATATACATAATTACTAGATATTATCAAAAAGTCTTCCAAATTAAATTGTATAATTCTGTAGCATTCAATCTAAATTTAATTTAATTTCATCTTTTACTTCTTGAAAACAGTTCATATTGTAAAAATAGGAACATGAAAGCAATCAAATATATTTTCATAAATTATAATTTGTTGATAGCAATAGTACTTTATTAGAATTCATATGTATTTTTGATAAAAATTAACCAAAACCCTTATACTCAATTGCTATTGATAAACCATTTGATCCCTTTATTTTTAAATTTACTCTTACTAGTTTTAGCAACAGTCTTATTTTATATACTTAGATTGAAATTCAATAATTTTATATAAGTCTAGAAATTATTTAATTTATAAATTAGGCGATATACTTGTCATATCAAATATGGAAACAATCGATTAATTTTATGATCATTCATCATTTATTAATAATTTATATTATCCTTTATACCAAAAGAAATCGTAATAATTAATAAAATAAACAAATTATTGCATATTTAAATTAAACTAATTTTCATAATTTATATTAATTTAATTTATAACTTCCAATTTCATTTAATATTTTTAAAGAGTGTAGTATAGATAAACATAGTCACATGCATATAAAAAGGAGTAATTTGAATATAAGATTAAGATCATTTTATTTAATTAATGAAAAAACTTTGTACAAAATATACTCAAATTAATTAAGAAAATGAGTATCAAATAATTGTTTTTAATGATTCCCCTCTTATGGAAGATGCTTTAAAACTATCTATGTATTCCTAATTTGTGTGATTTAACATAACTTAATCAACTTCAGTTAAAATTTTGGGTAATTTAAGAGATTTAATTATGGTTTATGAAGAAATCTAACTATCAGGAATAATATATTTTGGTCTTGCTGCAGCAGGAAATACCTTATTGATAATACTAATTGAAGAGCCTTTGGTGGCTTCCATCTAAAAAAATGCTTTATCCAAAGATAGAGGTTAAGTGTCTTTCAAATTGGAGTAAATAACATTTATATTTCTTCGAAAATTATAATGAGCTTTATTAATATGACCGTGACCTTATAGCATTTCATAGCCTGTAGGTTGAATAGGATTTGCAATCCTTTCAAAAGAATTTTTAGGTATTGTCTAATTTTGATTTTATTCAATAAAAGGGACTTCTCTATATTGAATAGGTTAAGGAATTTTTTAAATTTATTTAATAATATCTAATGATTAAGCTCTTTAACCTATTTTCTTTTAATCAAGTTTTTGTAATTTTTGAATAGCTTCACCCTTTTAAAAATATTATAAAAATCTTTATTTATCTAAGATAAAATATGAAACTTTTTGACTTACACTGATAGCTCTATACTCTCTTTTAATTCCAGCTAAAACTTCCTCATGTCCAAATATTTGTCCAGGAGTAATTATTGAAGTTCTTACTTTTTGCAATTTGTATTCATTTCTAGTAAAGAATTTCTTCATTACAGAATTTTTAGATTAAGATTCTGATTAATTTAAATCAATATATTTGGATAACTCAACTTCTCCTGATTTCAATAAATAAATGTGACTAGAATTATTTAAATGATAGATTACTTTGCATCTTCGTTTTCTTTGTATATTATTTAAAATAATTTCTTTTCTTCCTACTTAAAATGATAGTAAAGTTAATTTAACATTTGTTCATTCCACTCTGAAAATATAGCCACTTTACTTAAAAACCCAATATTAATTTTTTATTAAGCCTCGTAATAGACAGACAATAACTTATTAAATTGATCTCTTGTCACTGTAGCAAAATGAGTATCTTCAGCTGCAACAATAGTTGCTTATCTAGGTACTTATTTTGTTAAAGCAATTTCTCCAAAACTTTCACCTGAATTTATCTAACCAACCTTTTATAAGGTAGGAAATTAAGTTTCTAAAAATTCTTTATCAGTCATTGTAGCAAAGACATCATCCAATGTTACTTATGTAATGAAAGCTTAATTCTTCATTTATTTACCTTTTGCTTTTTTATTTCTTCTTGCGTTCTCCATGATTTCTTTGTTTTTTTCAGCTTTTAAATCTTATTCCTTTTTTTGATCCTCCTCAGTCGGACCTTAACCATCTTACAAGCCTTTCTTCTAAACCAATACCCATACACTCCCTTTCAAAATGATATAAAACTTTTTCCCTATATCTCCTAGATTGAAAATAGTTTATCTCTTTTTCTGTAATTCATAACTCAATTATTTATATAATCTTGACACCATTTCAGCTCCCATTTATTGTTCCAACTCTTAAAAAAACTTAAATCTAAAGAAAGACAATCTAATTTTATCAACATCTAATTGCGTTCTTTGATTTGGTTACTTCTGTAATAATGGTACTATTATCTAGATGAGGTAATTTCAGTGTAAATTTACATTCAATTCTTCATCATCATTGAATTCAGGATCTGATTTCTTAAGAACTTCTTATACTACATCTTTTATTGTCATTCTATGTACAGATATATTCCCCCTAACTTTATCAATTACTGCTTTCATTAAAATTAATAGTTTAAAATTTGATTTTTTTATATTTACATCCTTTATCATCTAACCCTCTAACTTATATTTACATAGTAAAGACAGATTTTTTAATATTTAAAATATATTGTGATACAAATATCAAATAGATACATTTTACATTAAATAAAATTAAATAAAGAATCATAATAAAGATTAAAATATCACAATTTGACCCATTTCGCTAAAATGAATAACAAAGCATCTATCATTATAGGTTTTTACAATTAATCATGAAAAGGCAACTTTTTTATTGCTTATCTACTATCTTCATCTTAAAATCCAATTAGACCAATTATTCTTGTATCCTTTTAATATTCTGAAAGTACAGCCTTAATTTTTGCACAATCAGAACTTAATTAGTCATTTGCAAACTCAACTCCAACAAATATGATATGATAACCTTTACAACAAGTTTTAGATTGTGAAAATTATTTTTTCAATTAATCAACAATATGCGTTCTCTACATAGTATAAATATATGGAATTTTGAGGTTGCTTAGTTAATTGGATATAGCATATAAATCAAAATCATTTTATTCACAAATTAATATCTTTGGACACTACACTCAATTATATATTTATTTACTTAACATTGGTAAATGAATTGCTATTGTTTAATTCGTTCCATTTTCTCAAAACAATCCAATAATTCATTTGGACCTAAATTTACTGAAGATATTCTCATTGAAGAATAAACAGATGAACGTCCTCCAAAAGTAAGTAGTGAATCTCTTTAATTAGATTTATATTATTTCTAAATTTAAGGATTTAACCTTTATTATATAATACTGACAGATATCTTTCTTGCTTTAGGTTCTTTTACATGAATAATAGTATCAAAAAATTAAGAAAGCTATTATTATTTTTCTATTTTGGTTACTTTGTCATTTATTTAAAGAGAAGATCTACTAGATATGATATCATCATCAAGTTCAGCTTTATTCAATTCATCTTTTGAATCTTAAGATGATTGACTCTATTACGAGTCATCCTATTCTGAGATTTAAGAAACAGAGTAAGATTTAGCAATTTATTGATTATCAGATTATTCAGATTATCCAAATTAAGGCAATAAATTATCCATTTTACTAGATATGGTTTCTTCTTATGATTCTCTTTTCATTTTTTTTAATTTTTCTTAAACTTAAAATCTACTAATTTCTGTTAATCTTTACGATTAATGTCGTTTAAATTAACTACTTTAACCAAAATTTTAATGAAATTATGACTTTTTTGCAATTAACGCAGATTATCTTTTTTGCGTAAGTTATTTATTAAAATTGGGATTTTCGTTTTTTATTAATAAAATAAAATAAAACTAAGTACCATCACCAGTTTTTATAGAATTAAATTCAAAAGGCATAATTGCTACAGCTAAAGATATATAAAATGCCGTTATAATAGATAAACAATATTATTTCGAATTTGCAACAATATCTATTACTTGTTTACTTACTAGAGTTTATTACTTTAAATATTTTAATGTTAATTCAATGCTATCTAGAATTCCTTCATTAATATTTTGAGCCATAACTTTAATAATTATTTCTATATGATCAGTCAATAAAGGTGACTTTTGACAAGAAATCTCTATATTTCCATTTATTGTTACCTAAATAGATTTTACTAAAATTTATTTATAAATCTAAATAATTACTTAACAAATTTAATATAATCTATCTAACTCGATTTGGATCAGTTCTTAAGAACATTGGAACATTTTATTTAATATGCACCTATATATTAAGTCCTCTAAATAAAGCTTGTGTTTTTATGATGTTTAAACAATCAGAAATAAATTCTCTAGTATGAATGTCCATTAAACTACGATCTAGTTTATTCTTTTTATGCATAGTAACATAATCTTAAATATCATTTGCAGTGCTGATTAATAATTTACATCCTGCCAATGCAGGATCAATATATTTGTTCTAGATATCTTGATTGACTTCTTTCTATTTAAGATTAACATTAAAGTAATTACTTATACTAATTCAAGCATTGATAATGTACAATTCAAAGGTTCTTTAATCTTTTATGAAATAGTTTAAATAATATCATCATTATTCTTTAAATACTATTAAAGTTATAGAATGAATGGTTCTTCGCTTAAATCACTTATGTATAAAATAATTTAAGGTTTGTTTTAAATTATCACTGGATTCAAAATAACCTAAGTGTATAATTTATCTATAATTTTAAAAACACAAGGTATTACCTTTTTTTAAATAAATTTTTAATGAAAAATCTAATCCAAAATTAGTTAAATTAAATTTAATATGTGAGAAAGCAAGCAAATGATCAATTAAAGTTTTCATTTACATTTTCCTACAAAAAAATTAGATTTCTTTTTTATCATCAAGTTGGAAATTTTAAAACTATATATTCTAAGTTCAAATATATTAATATATTAATACTCAAGAGTTTAAGTAAATTTGATAAAACTACTAATATCTTTGCTTCTATGAAAACTAGGCAATATCGTACATAATTCTTCCTAGAGTAATCCAAAATCATATAACTCAAGTTAAGTCAACTCTTTATTTAACTAATCATTATCTAACACAATATGAGACATGAATGAATTAATTATTCTTATAGATTATTAAGCATTTTCGAAAATGTAGATTCCACATTAAAAATTAATCAATAATATTTCTTACAATTCATCTTTTATTTTTAAATTATTGAGATTTTCAAAATCTTCATTAATGTTATCTTGAATGTTATTTTTCTTTGTTTAAGGTTCTGTAATTTCTCTTTAAGTATTTGTTAGTGCCGCTCTCTATGTAATCAAAGGAGTTAAATTTCTAGAAAGAAATGCTTCAGTAGAATGTTGAGTTTGGTATAAATGATAAAGCAATAGAGTTTGAATTAATAAATGTCCAAAAATAATCCTTATAGATCCTATTATTTAAAGTTTATCGGTAAAAGCAGGGAATCTAAATTGAATAGCTTTTATTATACCTAAAAAGAGAGTAAAATAAGGAAAAAAAAATAATAATAGTTCTGAAGAGTTAAGATTCAATTGAAATCAAAAAAAGTATCATAATTCCATAAATTTCAAAAAAATAACTTCTTTAATCATACTCGTTTGTATAAAGTAAGTCATAATTTGTTTCACACCATAAAATAATTAGACTGAAATATTTTAGCAATGTTATAATGTTTATTTATATTGTTGTATCTCTCCTTAATTTACTCATTGCAATATGAAAACTTATTATCAAAAGTACTTAAATCTACAATAATTATTAATTTAAACACCATAATGCGATATATGAATACTAGCTTTTATCCCTCTATATCATAGTTTAATGCTTAGGCTATGGTTAAAACAATGTCGAAACATTAATATAAAGATACCATCGTCATTGTCGATTTCCATAAAATAAAGTTCTTATATGTTTCTGAGCTTAAGTTAAAGTAATTTGATAACATGAACTTTATTACAATATAATTTATTTTATATATTTAACAATCATAATTTGACCCACTTTGCTAATATAAACAATAAAGCATCTATCATTAACGGTTTTGATAGGAAATCATGAAATGGCAGCTTCTTTATTGCTATTCTGTTTTCATCATCTTAAAACCCTATTAATCCTATAATTCTTGCTTCCTTTTTGAATTGAGAATTAATATTTTTAATTAAATTGCACTGTTCACCCAATTCTTCATCAACAAATTCTACACTAATAAATATTAACTAATATCCTTTGCAACAGGACTTTTCTATTTCATAAGCTGCTTTTAACTTTTCATGTACCTAAGTTCTTTACATTGTGTAATCATAATTCATTCCAATATTCCCCAATTAATGAGATACAGCATATAAATCAAAATCATTTTATTCACAAATCAATATACGTGGACACTGTAAATAAGATTAAAATAATTACTTAGCATTTTTAAGTATATTTTTATTATTTGATCCTTTCCATCTTTTCAAAACAATCAATTAAATCATTTGGTTACATAATACTAGCAGAATATCTCATCGATGAAAATATGCTTGATCTACCTCCAAAAGTTAAGACTGAGTCTCTTCTGCTAGGTGTTATATTATTATTATAAGTATATGCTATTGATTATTACATTACCACTAAAGGAGAACAATTTTCATTGATTTTCCCATTTTCATTTGTTTATTTATATAAAAACTAATCTAGTTAAACTCCTACATCTAAACTATTATGGGAACTTTCATTTTCACCTTTGGATTCTTTAGATTCTTACTCTGAAACAATTGAGATATCTGATTTAGAATGAGAAATCATCTATTTAATCTTTTTGCTTTGATCTTGAGACTTTATTGTTTTAAAAGTAGGTAAAAAATCAACGTCTATATCACCTTAAGATGTTCTAGGTACTATAAAACGAGATTAATTTTATTATCCAAAAGATGTTGATAATTTAAATGCAGAATCTTTTCTCTATGATTACGTAACTAAAACTTAAGATTAAGATTATAATTTCTATTATTATTGTTAAGATTATTGTTTTTATTTTTATTTTTCTAATTAACTTTAAATTGTTATGCTTGCTTTATCAAATAAACTTTATCTTGAAGATTAATGTCTTCTAAATCCTTGATCAATTTAAAAAGACTATTTAAAACTTTATTACTGTATACTCAAAGCAGATTATCTTTTACAATTTAATTATTATGAGAAGTTGGGATTTTTGTTTTAAATTTAAATAATAAAACAAAATTCCTCATGATCTAAATTTTTTTCATAATTATACTCAAAAGGAATTGTTGAAATACTTAAAGATAAACAAAATGCTATCAAAATTGATTAACTATATTTTCGACCTGCATTTGCTAAATCTATCATTGACGATGCCAATAAATTTTAAGATTAAAAAAATCTAACAGTTTTATCAATTGTTTTTAAAACTGATTGATTGATCTCTGTAGCTTTCACCTTTATTATGAGTTCAATATGATCCTACATCAATGTTGATTTAGCTGCAGATACTACAATTGTTCCATTTATTGTTGCTTAAATTGAACTTACTAACAAATTTAATAATATTTATCTCAATCTATTTGGATCTGTTCTAAAGAATGCAGGCACATTATGTCTAACATTAACTTATATCTATAATCCTCTAAATAAAGCTTAAGATTTTATAATATTTATTGAATCAGTTATAAATTCCCTAATTTAAAGTTTTAAATAAAAATATACCTAATATGAACATCCATTTGGCATAATTCTAATTTTCCTTTCTTTCTTATTGTAACATAGTCAAGTATATCATTAGCCGTACTTATCAATAATTTGCAACCAGCAAGAGCTGGATTTAAATATTTCTCCTAAATTTCAAATGGAACTGAATGCTAATTTAAAGAGATATATGTACAATAGTTATTTCCAACATTGATATTGTACAATTTAAAGGTTATTTTATTTTTTAGGATATATCTGATACTAATAAATCACTATTTTAATTAAATTAGTTTAATTATGTCATAAATGGTTCATCTGTAAGATCTGATACAAATAAGATTAACTAAGGTCTGTGTCTTTATAATATTGGAGATAAAACTACACATGTATATAGATTATCTGAGCATAAATATATTACTAAATGCTTTACCTTTTTTTAAATATATTTTAAGAGAAAAATCTATTAAATTTTAACATTAGTTAAATTTAAAATGTTAGAACGGAATCAAATGTTCAATCAAAGTCTTCATTTTCATAGATTTATGAAAAAATTGAACTTCTTTCAATCCAATATTACTATTTTCATAATTTATACTCTAAGCACAATAATAATAATAAATAGTCTTACTCAAGAGTTTGCATAAATTTTATAAAATTTCCTATGTCTTTACTTCTATGAAATTTTGGTAACACTGTTAAATTATCTTCAAAAGCAATCCCAAAATCAAACATATCATAATTTAAAAATTCATCACTTAATTGATCGTTTTTTAAAACTAAATGAGACATATATGGATTTATAGATTTTACTGTGCTTTATAAATTATCCAAAATGAATATTCCTATTTAAATATTATTTAAGACATTCTCATAAAATTAATCCAGATTTTACCTTTCAGTATCTAATCTGTTTTCTTCAGATAAACCAACCTCACTTTCTTTAATCTATTGCTTTAATCTTTATTTCATATCATAATCTTATTAATTTACGTATGTTGAAAGTCGCAATTATTAATTCATCTAAGATGGTCTACTACTTTGTATTGGAACATAATTTTTAGATTACTAACCCATCAAGACAAGCTAATTATTTAATTTCTGCTTCTGTTATGGTAATTATAACAAAAATATTTAAAATGCTACATGTATTAGAACTATCCTAATTGAAGAAAGTATTTCAATTTTAGTTTAGAATAATTAGATTCTAAGATTATATTATTAGTTTATACCGAAAAAGAGAGTATAATAAAGAAAACAATAAACATATTGTTTAACAAATTTATGATTCTTGCAATATCACCAAAGCTAATAACAATGTATATATTTCAGCTGTATAGCTTGTATAAGGTTATTTCAATTCATAAAATAAATAGTAGTCAGTTTCAGTCCAACAGATAAAAAGTGATATAAAATATATAAATGTAGCAACATTGAGAAAACCATTCCTTAATTTTCTTAAACATCTAAAAATCAACCAAAATAAAATAACTAACCCAGCTTAAACCTAAAATTTATATATTTTTATACGATAATCCTTGCTAACAACATAACTCTTTTTCCATCTATATTTTATGTACATGCATCCACTATAGTGATTATCATATCAAAAAGTTGGTAGATTGAAATTATATTTATTACTTTTGTATGTTAATGAATATTCGTATAAGGCTACGAATAAATGTAAAAATAACCCTTAAGATTATCTATCATAAGACTAAGAAGTTTATATAAATTATTTTAATTGATGTGATATTATTTAACATGAGAATAAAAATAAGTCAATACACATAATTTAATTTCTAACCATAAATAAAGTAGTGATAAGCATACTCTTTTTAATTTTCAACTTATAATATAATATATCAATAATTCACATAAGAACTGACTTCATTTTAACATTTTCAAAAAAATGTTTTATAATTAATTAATGAGTATATATTTACCCTAAATTTAACAATCTTTTATACGGTTTGATCAAAGCAAGAATCTAATCAATTTAAGAATACTTATTGAATATTTCTTCATTTAATTATATTTCAACAATTTATATACTAATTTTTTCGCTCAAATATTATACCAAACTTACATTAAATTATTCTCAAAACTAATTACTTCCCCTAAATTGATATATTATAATGTAATGTTATTTATAGATATAATTTAAATTTCAGTTTTTTATTTTAAATTTATACATAGACTTAAATTATAAAATCTAATAAATAGTTTTGTGGATCTCAAAAATGTCAGATTTCAATTGAATTTTCAGAATTTTAAAATAAATGTTTAGAATTATCAAAAATACATTAATTGTAGATAATTTCAGCTATCAAATTTTAAAAAATCAAAATCATATATCTAAGTATAATTAAAAAAATAATTAGATTGGAAAGTTGTACTTTCTTTATTAATAATTTATATTATTTTATAAACTCATAAGAAATTTCTCTAGAATCGAGTCAGAAACTAATGATTTAAATATTAAAAAGTAGAAAGAATGATAAATATGGAATTTATTATTAAGTAATAAAATAGTTTTATAATGTTAATTTTTTTGATTTTGATAATTTCATATTAATACAAATTTTTAATATGAAATTCTCTGCATTTATTTTAGTCAATATTTTAATTATTTGTCATGGATACTCAATTTTTTACTTGCAGCACAAGGTAAAATCTATTCAAATTGATATAGCATGAGTTCATCGTCTTCGTCAAGTTCGAGGAAAGGATCTCAAGAATGCTTTAGTGATTTTGGGATCGATAGAAAATCAAGGAAAAGTAAGAAAAGTGCAAATCGAAGTTGCTCCTTTGGTTTAGGATCTGTAACTGAAGTTTCAGAAGATATTGAAGATTATTTAGTACGATATATTATAATTAATTATTAGATGAGTCGTTTGCCACACATTTAGATGCCAAATGATAATAATGAATTTCGAGAAAGAATTCCTCCAAGATTAAAAAGGACTGAAAAATATTAAAAAAGAAGAGCCTCTTTAAGTCCTCATGGAACAAATGGTTTAGCAAAGGTTGAAGAAGTGATTGGAGAAGATGATGAATTAAAAAACAAATGCATTTTCAAACTTGGATTAATGTTAGATAAAGATGAATTTAATCATAAAAAAGGAAAATTTATGTAGACTAAAGATAGAATAAATATTGAAAAAGCAACAACAACAAATTTAACAATTTTAGAAGATGCTTAAGAGAATGTTAAGGAATTATAATAACATGTCATGAGTCCAACTTATAAACTAAAAGTTGATGAAGTTGATTTCGAATAAGAAAAAAAATAATGGTAACCTTAAGAAATAATAGAGGTTATAGAAGAAGAGAAGCCAGATAATGTAGTAAATATTAAAGAGAAAGAAATGTTTTAAAAAGGTATAATAAACATAATAAAATAGTTAAAAAGATTTTACATGAAGAAAGAGATTTCTTAAAAAGGATTTTAAAAGGGGAATTAATATAATAAGAAGATTTATTAAAAAAATAATAATTTCAATCTGAAGTAGGAGAATCCTATTGGAATTAATTAATTTAAGAAGCAGAGGAGTAAGTTAATAGTGACGAAGATTAATTGTGAATTATTTAATACTTATATAATGCCTATAAATCACATTCTTCAACTTAATCCTTTATTAAGTTCTTAAAAGTAAAAGGTAATTTTCTCTTATATTTCATATGAGAAATCAATAATGTTATTATGAGTCATGTTAGGGAATAATTCTATTCTAAATTCTTTTTACTTAGAAGATAACCTATAATGAATATTATTATCTTTACTTTTCTGAAAGAGAGACTGAATGATTAAAAGGAATAAGAGAATCATCAATTCCATGAATTAATAAAATGCGACATTAGATGTTTAATATTATCGATTCATTATCGAATCTTTCATTCATGAATTTACTAACAATATATCCTAATCCAAAGAACATTCCACCAATAAGGGATTTTAAGGATTTGTAAGGAGAGATTAACATTAAACCTTTGCATTTAACTTACGAAGCAACATGGATAGCAGGTCCTGTCCCTATTGATCTATTTCTAAATTTACATAAAATACCTTCCAAAAATGAAGATTTAAGAATCATCTAATTTGTACTATTCTTTTATTCTTTAATATGCATAAATAGAATCCTCTTATATTAATTCAGCAGTTGTTTTATCATGATTATAAATTCCATATTTTGGATATTCAATTAAAAATGTATGAAATTTTAAGGATATCATAAGTTTTCTTACAAATTCTACTGCGTCATCTCTAAAATATAAAATTAATTTATTTACATTGTTTCTCCATTTCCATGAAAATAAATGACATAGTAATTAGCATTCTTGAAATTTTCATTTTTTATAAAAGCGTATGGAACAGATCTAGTGCATTCTAAATTAATGCAATTTTAATTTTAAATCTCTTCTCCTACTATAAAAGAATTTCTACTATAGTTACTATTTTTCTTGACAACGTTAAAATAATAAATATCTTTTTCATTGATGTTCGCATATTTTATACAAGATTTTGCTGGAAAAATTAGTTTATCTAATAAACTCCCTGATCCGCAATTAAGTTTTTTAGATATTTTATCAAATACATTTGGAGAAATAAACCATATTAAGCAGCCTATAATTATCAGAAATGCTATTAAAAATGCGCAGATCCAGAGTACATTTAAATGTTCCATTAATTCTATTATAAATTTATAAATAAACCCTTGAAGGAATATAAATTAGAATTTGTAATAGAATTTCATGAAGAAAAAATTATCAATATTTTTTCTGTTATAAATCTGTGTAAGCCTCTATTATTGGAATTCCAATATCTTCTTCAATATCATATTCATTATGGGTCATTCCTGGTCTCAAATATAGTTTTGATTATTGTTGAATATTTTTAGATAAACTAATAATTTTTAGTATGGATACTTTTGAAATATTTCTAAAGAGTGATGATTTTAGATTAGAGGATCATCTAATCCATGAATCAACACAATAGGACATTTAATTTCTTAAGATCTTTCTAAATTTCTGAAAAAATTAGGCAAACAACATAAGTAATTTAAAATACAACCACATCCATAACAAAAATCATTTATAATATGTCTAACTGATTTATAAGCAGACATAGTTATTAAACCTTTTATATTTCTTCTACTAGCTAGATAAAATGCTGGCCCAGTACCAATAGACCTTTTTAATGATTGTAAAATACCTTCCGAAAATATAGATTTAATCATCATTTAATTTGAAAGCAGTTTTAATTTCGTCGTATAATGCTAAAGAATCTTACTCAACTAATGTTGAATTAGGTTAAAAGTTCTTATATATTCCATAACCAGGATATTCAGTTACAAAAATGTTTGCATTTATCATCTTCATTAGTTATTCCATGAAAATAGATGCTGCATACCTATTTATTTTAATTTCAAAGATTACATATCTTCTGCATTTCCATGAAAATATATTATATACAAATTCGTTTCTGAATATTTATTTTTTAGATAAACATAAGGAATACTTCTAATTTTTTCAAGATTTTAAGAATAGTCAGTTGGTTTTCCATGAACTACTTTTATATTAGTTTTACCCAAATTACCATCTTAATTATAAATACTTGCGAAGTAAAGTTTGTCTTCAAAATTTAATTCTTAATACGTAGGAGCTGGAGCTGGAAATATAATGTTGTTCACCTTTCCAAAACAATGTAAAATAATTAAAACCAATAAGTATAACCCAATTAATATGCTGAACACTATTATTAGTGCTAGATGAGAAGAATCCTAATCACTCATTTTTGTTAGATAAAATAAATATATTAATATAATTATTAGTTACTTATTAATTAAGCTTAATCATACACTTTATTCCTTAAGTAATTAACTTTATTGTACTCTATGTTACTAATTAAAAAGAATTAATAAACTAATAGCAACTGAAAAATTTTGATAAATTTTTAAGTATAAATAATTTCGATAATTAAATAAGTATAAAAAATAATTTTTCAACCTACCTGGATCAGAGTCAAAATTCAAAAGACCTTGTAAGTGCTTTATTTTTTTATGTTGAGGGTCTTAAACCTGATAAGTTGTAAAAATATTGTTTAGTTTAATTCCATTCCTTATCATATTACTATTTTGAATATTAAGACTTTTTCATAGTAATATGCTTAAACAAAATTAGATTTTCTTTTCGAATTTATTCTTGCTCTATTTTTTTTCTTTAATTTAAGCTACTAATTCTTTTCGGTTTATCAAATTTAATGTTAGTACCATTCATAATATTAGTAATCTTCTCTAATAATAATCTGTTGTCCTTTTCTATTTGTGTGTACCTGTCCTCTAATATCTATACTTTCTTCATATTTGGTATTCTTTCAACATTTCTAGGAATGGTTATTAGAGGTCCTATTTATTAGAGTCTACTCTGACCGTCTAACATTTCTTTTTCCTACATAACTCTGATATGAGGTTTAGGTCTGTGCATAATCTATTTTATATAATAGTAGTAATTTGTTTATATATATAATTTTATTCAATATGAATCGATTTATTATTATACTCATTTTTTTTTTAATAATGCAACTTCTAGCTCGTCTGTCAATAATGATTACTATTGAAATGAATCATAAAGTTTTGACTTGATGACTGGATTAAACTTCTAATAATGTTTCAAGATGAAATTGATAAAGTATTGTTGTACTGACTTAGGGAATGAGGGAAATATCTAAATTTAAATATTTTGTTTTCTTACTTTTTAACAATCGAATATCAACATTTAAACAGCTGTAATATTAACTGTCTAGATAATTCCTACAATATCTTTGAAAAATAATTTAAATATGGCTGATGAGGGATATCTTACCTTAGCAAAGCTTGAAAACATTTGTAATTTTTAAAGGTTTGTAAATTAATCATATCTTTGAATGAATTATTATTCCAAAAGTTTATATATTTCAATTGTTCCGTGTCCCTTTTACTTATATAACATAAATAAGGTTGCCATATTCTAAGGATCTGTAATTGGAATATTTTTAATAGCTTATTCTTCTAATAATTTCCAAAACTCTGGTGAACCATTACTAAATAAAGCTATTCCTGTTCCAACTCTAAAAATTGTTAATTTTATTTTAACCTTATAATATCTTAAAATTCCATCTCTGTAACCAAACTCTGTCTTTCCAATATCTCAAATATATCTTTTCTTTAAATTCTAGCCAATATCAATCCAAAAGCAAAGTTTTTGAGATCATTCGACTTAAAATGATCTATGTTTTATTTAAAATTCAATATTAAAGATTTTTCTACCTCCTTATTTGTAGATTTTGTGTACTATGAAATCTAGCCATAGATAAACATAGCAAGTCCAATTTAAGAAGCAGATAAATCAGGAGCTTATGATGCAGCTGCAATAAAATTGAATTATTATTAATAAAATTCTTTTGAGTACTTTCCTGACACCAATACTGATATTATATCTAAAGTTTCTGTCAAAGAAGCTTATCTAATAAAATATATTTGAAATATTACTATTCTAGATATAATTAGGTTGTTCTATCGAATACTTTTGATGCAAAGTTTTCATCATTAATTTATTAAGCAAATGATATTGACACTAACTATCTAATTTCTTAATTCTCAAATTATGGTAAATATGGCTTCAACTATTGTATTAAACCTGAAACTTCTTGAAATTAAATAATTCATTTACATTTACTATCCTATGATTTTTTTTAGTGCAATTAGCTTAATTTATTTAAAATTGTTCGATAATCATCTGCTTATGTTGTTTGGCAAAACTAATAATTTGGAATTCTCATTCTTTGGATGAATTTTTAGGATGTGCCCATAGCGAAAAATAATCTAAGGTATTACCTTCTCATATTAAATTTATTAGAAAATAAATGAATTAATTATAATTATCATAAGCATAATTATCAAGAGAAAGTAATTTTCATTTCGAAGAATAACCTTAAACATAATCTATGTAAGTATATTAAAGAAAATCAGCAATTTAAATTATTACTTATGTAATCTAAATCATTTAAGGAATTTAGATATAAATTTTAGTTGATATATTTTAAATATTGTTAATACTTTTTAATCTGCATATTCCATTTGATTTAAGCTACTCTTTCGTTATCCAAATTTTTTAGAATTTTATTTATTTTAAATCTCGTTGAACTTACTTTTCTTTAAATATCAAATTTTAAACTTAAAATTACATGAATGGTTAAGTTGAATAATTATAAAAATATAATTCACTGTATAAGATATATCCCTTCTTTATTTTGAATTTTTCCATTTTCTTTAAATCAGAATAGGTTTTCATGATGGTAAGTAATTTTAACAATTAAATTTGCTTAGAAAAATTTTAAATAATCAATTCTGTTGTAGATAAATATTTTGAGGAATATTCGCTATCTCAAATTATGTAATATTTTACATCTAATTTAAGAATGCTTAATTTAGTTTTGGAAAATATTAAATTTCTAATTCAATATTTTGCACTTATACATTTTATTTTCGCCATTCCCAGTTATATTTTGACTACTAAAAATAGATTATTTTTAACGTGGAAATATGCTATAAACATTTTAAATTGTAGATAATTTAAGCATCAAAACTTATTTAACTATTAAATTATTTTGTGTAAATTTATGATTCTAAAAATTCAATTATTATTCTAATAAATTTAATAAATTTGATCTATCATTTTCTATCATTTAAGATGATTATAAAATTCATAAGTAATAATATCTAGAAGATTATGGATCATATACAAATCTAATAAACTTTGCAAATTTACAAGTTTTTATTTGTTGAAAAGGTTATTAGAACTAAGTTTGATTTGTTTAATATAAATCGTTTCTATTAATTATTAATTTTGGATATTATCTTAAAGAAAGGAAATAAATAAGAATAATCAAAGTAAATACTAATGACACATCTTAAAATTTTTAGTATTTTTATGCAATATTAAATTTTGAATGAAATTTTATGGCATAGAATTAATTAACTGGTGATAATTATAAGAATTATTCTGTAAGACTTGAAATTAATATTTAGAGAGCTATCAGAATATTTTTTCGTATTTTGAAAATATAATTTATTTTTAATCACTTATTAATTTAATTCTTATAATGTTTATATGAGTTGGTGGAATCAGATTGCTATGTAAAGAAAAATAAAATTTTTTTTTACTTTAAATATTAAACCTTATCATTTTTTATTAATGTTGGGATTAAGCCACAAATTTTATTAAAAAATAAACTAATAAAATAGAAAAAGATTGTTTTTTATATTTAATCTATTAAATTTAATTTTAAGCAAAAATCTATGCATAAAGCTTCTATTGCGATATTTGAATAATTTCGAAAAGGAAAGGATTAATTCTATAACTCAAATAAAAGGATAACATAGGTTTTCATAAAATTAGAAATAATTCTCAAACTTTTCTTTAAAGTATTTGAATTCTATTTATTTATGTTCTTACAACTTGTGATTAATTTTACATGAAGGTGGGCTTGCTTTAGAAAAAAGCTAAAAAATCACTAATGATTCGTGTAAAATGATTAATATACTCCAATTAAATAACAAATATATATTTTTAAAATAAATGTTTCACATTAGAGTAAACATCTTTTAATTGAGCTCTCTTCTCTTATCCTAGTAGTCATTTGTTTAAATTTGTTCTCCGAAGTTGTTGATCTCTGAAACAAAAGGATTTTATTCCTTTTATTTTACTTTTCTTTTGTTATTGTTGTTTTATTTATCTTAATTTTATTTTTTTTCTTTTTAAGGATCATTCTTTTTATTTTTTCTTGTTTCTTTTTTATCTCCATTTTATCTATTGTCTCTATTATCCCTATTGTCTCTATTATCCCTATTGTCTCTATTATCCCTATTATCTCTATTGTCTCTATTGTCTCTATTGTCTCTATTATCCCTATTATCTCTATTGTCCCTATTATCTCTATTGTCCCTATTATTTCTATTATCCCTTTTATCTCTATTATCCCTATTATTTCTATTATCCCTTTTATCTCTATTGTCCCTATTATCCCTATTATCTCTATTGTCTCTATTATCCCTATTATCTCTATTATCTCTATTGTCCCTATTATCCCTATTATCTCTATTATCTCTATTGTCCCTATTATCCCTATTATCTCTATTATCTCTATTGTCCCTATTATCCCTATTATCTCTATTGTCTCTATTATCCCTATTTTATCTATCATCCTTATTGGCTTGATTATCCCTAATATCTCTATTGATTTGATTATCCCTATTATCTCTATAATTCCTAAATTCTCTATTATCCCTATTGTCTTGATTATCCCTAATATCTCTATTGATTTGATTATCCCTATTATCTCTATAATTCCTAAATTCTCTATTATCCCTATTGTCTTGATTATCCCTAATATCTCTATTGATTTGATTATCCCTATTATCTCTATAATTCCTAAATTCTCTATTATCCCTATTGTCTTGATTATCCCTAATATCTCTATTGGTTTGATCATCCTTATTATCTCTATAATACCTAAAGTCTCTATTATCCCTATTGTCTTGATTATCCATATTATCTCTATAATTCCTATTGTCTCTATTATCCCTATTATCTTTATTACCAAAGTAACCAACATTAAACCCACCTTAAATTTCATTATGAATATTGAATGAATCAGTTTAAGTTTTGCTATAGAAATTTCTCTATACATCATCATCTTTCAATAAAAGGATATTTGAATCCTATTCATTTTTTCTTTTCATTCTCAAATCTGTATTTCTAAATTGTTTATTCTCATTTTAATTTTAATTTATCTCGTTTTACTAATATTATTTGTTATTTTTATAATTAGTATTTTAATTTTAATAATTATGATTAGGGTTTTAGATCTATTGATAGTTATTAGTTTATTTTTAATTTTATTTTGGTTTTGGTATATCTTAAAAACCATCCTCATCAGGTTAATTCTATTAAAAGTTATGCGAATAATGGAAAAATTCTTATTATTGTTAAAATCTTCCTTCTGACCAATTTTCTTAATATTATTATTAGTGATTATAATTGTATTTTTGATTTTAGTTATGATTATAAATTTATGAATGATTAAATTAATACATTAAGTTTTCTGAATCTACTTTATAGATATCTTTATGCTAATTAATTGATTCTCTTATTGAAGATCTAAAATCTATATCACTTTGAAATTTTCTTTCGAATTCTCTATTATCAAATTAATCTATCACTTCTGGTTCCCCTTCCTGTTCATCATCTCCTTAGCTTTCTTCTGCTAATAAATCTTTGAATGAGGAGTTATCATATAATTCTCTTAACACGGGATCCTAATCTCTAAAAGATTATGTAAATCTCTCGTCAAATAAAGATCTTTAATATCCTGGCTTTAAGGTTTCTTCTTAAGTAGGATTAAAAGTAAGTTTTATAATGATTGATGCAATTTTGACACTCAGATTTAAGTCAATTAGACCCTCTTCAAGTGGTTCGTAATGGTAAAATTTTTCTATATTTGTAATTACAATGATCTAGAATCAATAGACTATATTCGATACTTCATGAAGTTTAGGAAATTTTTCTCTTAATATATTTGCCATAGTGATAGCGCTAGGTGCTGATTTATCATAAGCAACTAAACTAATGAAAGGAAACTCTTAAATAATATATTTTAATACTTTATGATGATAACATCTATACGGCTTAATCAACTAACTTATGTATTCCTGCTTTAACAAATATGACATTATTGGCAAAGGGAGGTTAATAAACTCTCTTTTGATATTTGTCCCTTGTTCCATAATATTTTTTTGGCATAAACTAATATTAATAAAAATTTCAAATAAAAATAAAAATGATTTAGAACTGTAGATATTATTTAAATCATGAAGCATTCAAAGTTTTACTATTTAATAATAATTTTACTTACCTAAGATACCTTAATTAGGATTTTATCTTTAACTAAATTTTAAAACCTACTAAAATTGTTTTAAAAATCGATTAGAACAGATATATAGTAAATTGGAAATTTTATACCTAGTAAACTGTAAATTATCTAGTAAATAATTTTATATCTTTATAGACAAAAAGATTTGATTTTAGGATTAATGAAAAGAGAAACTAAAGATAGAATAAAAATGTATTAAAGTGTCTATTCATCCTTGTACGATGGCTAATTAGATATTAAGGAGTACAAATTTGAAGAGAAAAAGAATCTAGATCAATTAAGTAGTAGTTTTCGACTTGAAACTAAATTTTCAAATAGTAAAACCATAACAACTAGGCTATCTGATTGAAATAACACATAGAAATGTGTATGAATAGCTTTTTGAATGTATTCTTATTAATTGAAAACATACTGTTAGACGAGAAGAACATAAAATATTGTCAGAAAAGTAGGTGGCTTTTTCGAAACACTTTTTTAAACACTTGGTTGTACTAGAGGAAGTTGATTAGAATATCGTTTGTTTTTTAATATTATTTTTGTACCATCCTAAGTAAAATTGATCAAAATTTTTTGTTATATAATATTAATTAGAAATTCTTAATGATAGATTAGTAATCAATAACACTCGATTAAATATATGGATGTACTTTCAAAAGGGTTCCATTTCTGTATGCAGAGATGGAAGGTACAACTGCATTTCCAATTAATGAAGCTGATGAAGATTTAGATTCTGATAAATAATAATAAAACTAACATAAAATAATCTCCCCTGTATAATTAAAGACATAATTAAAGCCTTTAATATAAAATAGAAGGAGAAGACAGACAGTTCATAAATCACCTGTAAATAAATCTCAATTTGATAACCATATTGGGTTCAGAAATTCATTTTATAAGAGCAGTAATAAAGTTAATTTGGCATCAAGATAAAGGGTTTAAGAATTGAAGTGTTAAGAGATTTCAATGTTTACAAAGTATGCTCAAAGATTCTAATTGTAAAAGTAAATACTTTGGAACTGACTTTAATAGCTGATTTATAGTTTGAAAAGACATCTAATTTTTCTGATTTATTTAATAATATTAATCATTAATTTAAAGATAACAGTTGTAATTTATTATCGATTTCCTCTATTATACTGTTAATATTTATCCTGCATTTTATTTCATAAATTATATAATGATGAATTATTGAAGAATCTTATAAAATAATATATAAAAATAATCATGGATTAAGAAATATTCATCAAATAGCCTTTGGATGACGAGAAGATTGATCAATCTGAGCAGTAAAGAGTTGTTTAAATTTTTATAGATAGTCTTTTTTAATGTAAAATGAAGAATCACTGGAACATCTGGTCAACTCTTTAATAAAAAATTAACAGCCAGATGAAGATGATTAATTTAAATAATAAAATGGAAAGCGAAGAATTAATGATTAAAGGTAATTTTTTCAACATTATCAATTAATGCTATCAGATTTACATTCCAAGAAGATAAGCGTATCTTGGAATTAGTATAATAGGTTGGTCCCAATTTCAACAAAATAGTGAAATAGTTTCCAGGGAAAACAATGAATATGATAAAAAATAGGTATTATAAAAAGCTGCGATACATTAAAGAAGATCTTCAAAATGATCAAGAACAAGCGAAAAAGCATTCCAAATCGAAAAAAGCTAATTGATTTTTTGATTTATTTATAGACTAACTATGCCACTTTTGTTTTGTTTTGTAAAAGCCATGCTTTTAATAATATTTTATTCATATACAACAAATTATTATTTTTATTAATTAAAATATATATAATAAACAATTTTACTTCTATGCAATCATAAAAGAGAGGATAACAACATAAACAAGGATATCAAGCAGATTTAAATAAATATTTTGGAAAGAGATTAAAAATTAAGTTGAATGCAAAACGTACAATTATTGGTACTGTTATTGGGTAATAATCAATCATTATTAAAATTAGATTTGATATTTTTATGAATTTAGTGCTTGATCATTGCAAAGAATTGATCCCAGGATAAGGAGCAGAGAATAAAGATAATCTTTATCCAGGATTTTCAAATGTCACAGACCAATTGGTTGATATTGGTTAAGCAATTGTAAGAGGAAATTCAATAATTATGTGGGAATGTTTGGATAAAGTTAAAGACTGACTTAATATTTTACAATACAATAATAAAGATTTAATTAATTGAATTATTTACAGGTCTCGATATTTATCCTATATTTGTGGTTAAAGTATTAATCAAAATTTTATATATTTCTGATTCTTTAATCATGAATTTATATTTTTTTAATTTTATGATTCATTCGCACTCAACAATCAAAATCATAAATTAGAAATTTTATGGTTTTATATTTATTGTATATTTTGTTTCTATTTTAATTATATTCGAATCAATAAAAAAAAAATAATATTAATAAATAAATTAAATTCACAATTTTATCTAAATTATTAAGAAAATCTTTTATTCTATATATTGATTCACTTTATTTTTCATAGTTGAGTTTCTGACATGTTTAGATTATGATACAGATAATTTGAAATTTAATGTTCAAGGGTAATTATCTAATTTATTTTAGCTAAGTAATCAAAGAAATCTTAGAGAGATTTTCAAACCATTTTTGCCTGAAGTAATTGTATTTTTGTTTAGAAAAATATTAATTTAAGCTCTTAGGATTGTAAATTCTCTAATCTTTTCAGGAATATGGAAGTTATTATGTTTGTATGAGGGATTGTCAAAAAATAATTTAATTTTAGCAACTATATTACTGTTGAAACTCCTAACTTATATAGAAAAGATTATGAAGGATCATCAAATTGCCTTTATTTTTGGATTGATATTATGAATTGCTATGTGTTATTGCGAAATCGGAATAAAAAAGTTACTTGAAAATAATGTATATAGTTTATAAAAACTATCAAAACGTAGAAATTGTTCAATTTATTTATCAGAATTTATTTAAATGAGAAAAGAAGAGACTCTAAATTATTATTTTTGATTGCAAAATCATATTCTAAATTATTAAAAATTAGCATTATAATTAACAATATTGATTTGAACTTTCTTGAATTTCTTGAATATCTTTGACTTTTAATGTAAAAGTAGATCATAAAGAGTTATGAAGAAATTTTCAAGTTAAGCTTTGAAAGTTGCATAATTATTTAGAATAAACTGAAAGAAATAAATATTAAACTGATTAATCAATTTTAAAGTGAATAAAAAAATCCAAATTCGTGTCGATAAACTAATTTAGAATTTATACATTAATAAACTGTTTATTTGAAATGTTGAATATATTTGTATTTCATAAGCTTTGTCTAAAATTAAAGAGTTTGGGTATAAATAATATTCCAAATTTTTTAAATATTCTTTTGGAAGTTCTAAGTCTTGACTAAATATTTTGAAATTATTTATCTTAATTCTTTTCTAGACAAAAAGATTATGTGATGTAAATGTAGATTACGTCAGCACTTATTAGCGGATTATAACAAAACTCATATTTTAAAGAAATTCAATAATTCTAATTTCTTTAATGGCGTCTCTTTGCTAATAGATACTTGTAGTTTTTTAAAAGAATTACATCGTTTATTTCTAAGAAAGGTAATTCATTGGTGAATTTGCAGTGCCAATTGTCGTGTTTATTATGCTAATGATAGCATGTAAAAATTTAAGAATATTCTTAAAATGTAGAAAAAGAAAATAATCCTGTATTCCTTGAAGTATTGGCTGAATTTGTACCCATGACCTTAATAGCAACATCTCGATACATTGTGATTCAGATGATAGCTGAAAAGAGCGAAAGACAAAAGGAGATATAAAAGGTAAAGAATTAAAAAAAAAATAATAGATTATGGGATTAAAAGGGTCAGCCTATTAATTAGGATGGCTTTTATTTAACTTCACAAGATTATTATCTGTTTGCATAGTATTTTTAGTATTGACAGTGCCTTCTAATTGTTTTGAACATCCAAAACCAGGAAAATAATATTTAGACAAGGGTTAAATTGTTGGAAGTTTTATTTTATTTGGTTTAAGTTAATGTTCTTAATCCTATTTCATAACCGCTTTATTTGATTAACCAAGAAGTGGAGCAGACATGTCAATTATAATAACAATTATTGGTTCATTTTGTGCATAATTATTAAATGTTGATAAAGTTAATAGGTATATATATATATATATATAATAGTAATGCTGGACTTTTGATTTTGCTTGGCTTTGTATTCCCTACATTTGGATTTGATATTTACATATTTCCTTAATTGGGAGGAGTAGTAATTAATAGTGACTGGGGAATATCTTTAGAGGGTTACTTTGTATTGCAAGCAGTTTCTGCATTGATATATGCATTTCTTTATTATTATTTGGAGCAGGTTTTACCTAATGAATATGGTACAAATAAGCATCCTTTATTTTTCCTTGGTTTTTAATATCAAACTGATACAAACGTCATGTCTTCATAATATGAATTAGGCGGAATGGGAAAACCATTTCTAAGCAATAGACAATCAGAATTTTAAGAAGATGCAAGTTCTGCAATGTATCATGAAGTTTTTGAAAATATAAAACAAGTCAAAGTAAATTTAATCTTTAATTAATTAGAGAGCAATATAAATAAAAAGTGTTAGAAAATGTTATGGAGAACTAAAAGCAGTTGATGGAGTTACACTATAAATATATGATTCTTAAATACTTTGTTTATTAGGTCATAACGGAGCTGGTAAAACAACTCTGATTTCATTATTAACTGGATTAATTAAAAGGGATGGTGGACTCATTTCATATTATAATACAGACACTGATTTTGAAGATATTCGATCGTATTTAGGTATATGTCCCTAAAGAGATGTCCTATATGATTCAATGACATGTGATCAACATTTATGGTATTATGGAAAAATAAAGGGCATAGATAATAAATAGCTAAGTTTAGATATCGACACAATTATTAATAAATGTGATCTGTTAAATGATAGAACTAAATTTGCTAAAAATTTATCAGGAGGAACTAAAAGAAAATTAAGCTTAGCTATATCATTGATTGGTTAATCTAAAGTAATATTTTTGGATGAACCTACATCAGGTATGGATCCAATTTCAAGGAAGAAAATTTGGGATATATTATTGTAAGTAAAAAGTGAAGGAAGGTGTTTGGTGTTGACTACACATCATCTTGATGAAGCTGAAGTACTTTCAGAAAGAATTGCAATAATGGCAAAGGGGAAACTCTTGACAGTAGGTTCAGTAGATTTTGTTAAAGTCAATTTCGGTATTGGATATCATTTAAATATTTATAATAAGGGAAGTTCTGATTGGAATCAAAAATCAAAAAATATATTAGCTCTCGCAAAATAATGTGTTCCATCTTCTAGGGAAAATCCTTAAACTCCTTAAGAATGCGTAAGCATATCAATTAATTTTGACAAAAAGGAAGAGCTTTTACCTTTATTTTAATAATTAGAGAAGGATCCTTAAATTGAACTGAATTTAATTATGAATACATTAGAAGAAGCATTCATTAACATTGGAATGGATGAGGAGGCTTTCTTAAAAAAAAAAGTTTAAGGTGCTTAAATTACTTAGGATACTACTTAAATAAATTTAAATGAGGAATTAAATAAAATTATTCCTCCTTCATGTTTAAGTAGACCCCCTGTTTTTAATTTTGGATTATAATTATGGTCTTGTATTTTAAAAAAGCAGTATAACATAACAACTAAAAGATTAATAGTTGGAATTATTATTCCTGCTGTTTTTATTATTTTAGGGCCACTTTTAACTACAGTGTATTATAAATCATTTGTAGATAAAGATCCTGAATAATATAAGAATCCTTTTTATGAGAATGCATTGGCTGTTTTTGATTCTTATGGTTACATCATTTTGGGAATAGCCATTGCTAGCTCATAGGTAGGTAGTCAACCAGTTGAAGAAAGAGAGAAAAAGCAAAAATATGCACTTAATGTAATGGGATGTAGAATATTACCATTTTGGTTGGGTTATTATATTTATGATCTTGCGATAAGTATAATCTTACTTATCATTTTTATAATCACAGTAGTTGCTTGTGGTTATTCAAATTTAAATAGCGGAGTTTTTTATGTTCTGGTATTTTTTAATTTCTTTGCTTACTTACCATTTTCATATATGTTATCTTGGATGTTTAATTCTTTTAATTCAGCTGTTAAATCTTTACTTATTATTTAAATAATCGGATTTTATTTAATCGCAGTAATATTATATTTACTTTCATTCAATAATTAAGCTGGTCAATGGATTTTAACACTATTGTGTCCATCATTATCTTTTTTTTCAGGATGTGTGTCTTTCTTAAATAGCTTAGAATTAGAAGGAGCATATAATACTAGACCTCACTTAAGTGCTTTTGGAGATGATGTTGATCCATACATATTTATAATAATATTGTTTTTCTAAGGTATTGGTTATTTTGGAGTCACATTGTTACTTGATAATAGATAATTATTAGCTGCAAATAATAGTGGTTAGTTAGGAACTATATATGATTAGGATGTATTGGCAGAAGAGACAAGAGTTTTAGATTAAAGATGTTAAGATAGAATTATAGCTAGAAAGATTTCAAAAACATATGCTAATGGGTTTTAAGCAGTCAAAGGAACTTCTTTTGGTGTCGAACCTGGAACTATATTTGGATTATTAGGACCTAATGGAGCTGGAAAATCAACAACATTTAATATGATAACTTCAAGATTGAAGCCATCTTCTGGAAATATTTATTTAGAATAGGTGGAAATCAAAAAAGGATTGGGTGAAGTTTATTAGAATGTTGGAATTTGTCCATAATTTGATAGTTTATATGACATAGTCTCAGTGAGAAAACATCTTTAATTATGGGGATATTTAAAGGGTTTAAAAGGATAAGAATTAGAGGAATCTATTTTATATTTTTTAAAAGTGATGTAGTTAGAAAATTATGAAAATTCTTTGGCTGGATAATTGAGTGGAGGAAATAAAAGAAAATTATGTGTAGCTTTGGCTCTGATGGGTGGAACAAATATGTAATTCTTTGATGAACCTTCCTCAGGGGTCGATCCTATTGCTAGGAGGTTTTTATGGAATGCAATCTAATAAGGTGTAAAATTAAGATAGAGTTCTGTTATATTAACTACTCACACAATGGATGAAGCTGAAAGTCTATGTAATAAGATTGCAATTTAAGTTAATGGATCATTTGCTTGTATTGGATCTGTCTAACATCTCAAATAGAAATTTGGTGAAGGTTATAGGATTTTAATAGATCCAATTAATCAAGTATATTATTAGTATATTCTTAGGAAAGCATTAAAGAAATCTAGCAATAATTAAATTCAAAATTTGGAAACATTGATTTTAAATAAGATGATCATACTGGAAAAATTATATGTAAATTTCCAATATAAGGGTTCTAATTTTATTAGACCTTTTATATCTTTTAATAGATATTATAGAATGATTTGAAATTAATTAAAGATTTTTAGATAAGTTAACCAAACCTTGAATAAATTTTTGTTCAATTTGCAGCTTAACAAGTTGCTGAACAAGAAAAAGTACAAATTTAAAAGAGAAGTTGTCAAATTGCTATCATTTGTGGAAATGATGAAGATAATTGATAATTTTAATTTCTTTATATATATATTTGTAAATTCATTCATACAACATAAATTTAAAATAATATAATTACTTATATATATGAATTAATTCAATTTTATCTAATTTATGAATATTTGGAGCTTTTATATTATTTACCTTCACCTTCCAAATTAAATACATTACTCAGATTGATACTCTCATTTACTTCACCAGGATTATAATTGTCATTATTATCATTTTTTTTTTCAGGCTCTTCCTCAATTACAAAAAACTCTTTCTTTGTCATTGATGTATCCATCCTATTTTAATATTTTTCATCGTCTTAAACTTATTCTGATTTAGGAATATCTTTGAAATTTTTGGATTTATTATCATATTTAGGTTACTAATTTTGTTTTCTTCTGCATAACCTATATAATATCAAACCAATTATTAAAACTCCAAAGATCACCCCTATAATAATAATCCAATCCATTGTAGAATCAAGTTGAACAAGTAATCTTGAAACCATTTACTATGAGTTTTAATTTAAATAAACAATAAATATATATCTATAATGACTAACATTCTCATAATTTTTACAATTATCTCCATTTATTTGTTATTCTCTCTAAAATCTTCTTACAATCCTCCTTTTATTATTTTTCAGCTAAAAATTACGAAAATTCGATTTCCGTAATTTTAACAATATTTTTATGAATAATTTATTAATCTAATAACAATTCAATTGTAATAAGTGTGCCTGTTCTATAAATATCATAAATATTTATATATACTAATTATCTTCAACAAGTTTCCTTTTTATATCATCAAAACTTTCTCCTATAACTTTAATGATTTTATTAGTTAGATTCTCCTCTAGTTTGTTTCTTTCTCCATCTGTGATTTCTCCATCGTATTGAGTAGAATCCTTGAAAAATGATTCTTTACAATTAGCAAAAAATATCTTATAATATTCTTATTCTTTTTTTGATTAATTCAAAATATTCCACTTTGTTCCTTTAATTAGTATTTCTTCTCCAGAATCGCATGTTTCCTCAATTAATTAAACAAAAAGATAACTATAAGCTAATACAATTCTTGATAATTGTAAAATTAATTCTTCGATTGATTGATCTGCTCTAAAAATCTATTTTAATTATTCTAATTTCTAATATAATTCCAAATTGACAAAATGACGGAATGCAATATCTTATTTCATTTAATATAAGAACACCAATTATTTACTTAATTAATCTCCATTCATTTTTTATGATTACTTTTGCATCCAACTTATGTTTTAATCATTATACAATTTTTACAATGTAGGATTGTTTGATACTAACCCTTTCTCCATACTTTCAAACATCTAAAATACTTAATCCCATTAAATTCTTTCACTTTCTTCCACAATCAAAGCTTTAGTAAGAAACTCTCTGGTAAAATCTGTTATGCCATTATGTTTAAAGACCAAAGGTTTCATTAAAATATTTTTTAATAAATCCTATTCATCTCTTCCCTTCCAAGGAACATCATGAAATACCATTTCATAAAAAATAACTCCTATAGACCATATATCACATTTTGTAGAGTAAGTTTTCCTTTATAAAATTTAAGGAGCCATATATAGTGGAGAACCAACACAAGATCTAAGTAATTATGAGGTATAATTATCGACGTATTTTGCAAATCCAAAATCTACGAAAATAGGAAATATTCAAAATACCTGCTATTTTAACAATTCCTTCATGATTGAGTATATTTGCAGGTTTTAAATCCCTGTGAATTACTCCTTATTTTACTAATTCTTTGAAACCATTTACAATTTATAACATAATTCCTTAAGTCTAATGAAATATTGGATAAAAATTATCATACTTCTTATTCTGAGATTCTTTTTTTTTGAATGAATTCTTTTAAATCTCCATCTTTGCAAAGTTCTGTGATTATATATAGAGATCTTTGAGTTGTTATGATATCAATAAATTTCACTATATTAGGATGATTAAATTTCTTTAGTATCTCAATTTCACTGACTATTTAATTCCTTAAATATGAATCTCTCTCAAATAAAGCTAAATCCATTTTCTTAATTGCAACAACTTCATTAGTTTTAATATCCATTCCTTAAAACACTTTCCCATAAGCTCCCTCTCCTAAACAATGTCTCTCATTATATTGGTATTAGCCTATTTATTTTAATGTTCTATTCAATTGGCTCATAAAAGAGATATATTAAGGATATTACTATTATAATAAATTTAATATTTATATAATATATCCAAGCCATTTGACTTTTAGATTATAATATCAGTTTGAATAAGAGAGATATCAAATGTTAATACAAATATTTTTCATATATTAACCATGATCCATATCAGTTTTAATTATATAATTATTAATAATTAGATCATATAGCTGTATTCGATGTTTATTTATGACGGATTACTATTAATTTAAATTGAGAATTGTTAGTAAAGATAAGCATAAATATTTTTTCGAAATATTATGAACAATATCGATTAATTCTTCATTTCTCATATATAAAAGTTTGTTCCATCTTGGAGCCATCTTTAAAGTGACGATTTGAGAATTACTAAGACTATAGGAATAACAAATAAGACATATATTATTGAAGCAGATGCTACTCCAAGCAAAATAATCTTTCGTCATTTTGGTGAGGTTGGAGTTGGATTATTTTTGAACAGAGAATAAGAATTACACATTGCAAGACAAGTGGCTAAATGTAAAATGGGACCACATTTTTATGGTCACACCTCACATGTAACTACTATTTTAATAATAAAAGGTTCGTTTGGAAGAATACATCGAAAATGAGGTCATGAGTTAAGAGTCTATGAAAGATCCTGAAACTTACACATTAGTAGCTTAAACATTATGTAAGTTTCACCAGATAGATGTATCTAATCAAATGAATGACAGAACACCATTGTTTGAAAAGCATTTGGAAGAAAATTCAGATTTCTTATTGTAGGTAAGAGAGAAAGTTTCTTCCAATTTATTCTCTGAAGATGAAAAATCTATTCTATCTAACATGGCTCATTGGTTCTCTGAAGAGGAAGTTAAATTTTTGCAATCAGTTTTACCAAAAGATGACATGGTTTTTTCCCATAACGATTTATTAGCAAATAACATTTTATTGATTCCACCTGTAATTATTAATTCTTATCATCGTTTAGAACTTCGACAAAGTTGTATTCATTGATTTTGAGTATTCTTCTTACAACTTCAGAGGATTTGATATAGCCAATTATTTCAATGAATCACAATTTAGTTATCTAAACCCTAATCCACCTTACTTTTATATAGAAGAAGGAATGATTGATGAAGAGATCTTAAAAGACTTTGTTAAAGTCTATATCGAGAAGTCAGGTTTGGATTTAGACTATCAAAACTTATTGCATTAAGTTTATATCGGATAATTGTTTTCTCATTTCTTTTGGGCGTACATAAATTATTTTATTATTTAATAGAGCATGGGGAATCATTATGGCAAAATCAAATGATATCGTATTTGATTATCTTGCTTTTGTAGAAGTTAGATATCACAAATATTACTAACTAAAGAAACATCTTTTTGGAAATAAATGATAAATAATAAAAGTTTTATTAATTTTTTATTCATTAGTCTATTTAAACTTGTTCATTTCATACAATTGTTCTAGAAATTTTAATTATTTTAATTTCCCTAAATTTATAATCTTTCATCTCAAATAAGCTAAACTAAACTATCTAAACTAAATACTACTAAAAAAGCTTGGATATCTATTTATAAATAACACCGTAACACATTTTTTAGAAAACTTAAATTTAGTCAAACAAATTATTAATTACTAACTAAATATACTTATATTTTAGTCAATGAACATTGTAAATCTTATTTACTTTTATCACTAACAGATTATGTCATAAAATTGGTTATAAAAACATTCAAATTTTTTTGTGATTGAACTCAATAGATGAAAAACACATAATAAATTTGGATATTAGATTTTTTAGATTTAATATAATAGTTAGTTGATAAAATTAGTCAATTTTGTCAAATTTCCTTCAACAAGAATCATAAGCTCATAAACATTGTTAATAAGCATTTTTAAGATTATAATTTCAACACACAAATCTTTTCAAAATTGTTTATTAGACTAGCTCCTAATATTTGTTGTAACTTAAAAGGTCAATATTTGATTATGTTATTTGAAGAATGAAGTGTTTTCTTAAATTTTATTTTAATATAACTATATTATCTTTTTTTGCAATCATAGATGGATGAACATATATTATCTTTTGATGACGATGAAGCATTTTATTTAATACATCAAAAGAATAACAGTTAAAACATAGAAAAAACTTAAAAAGGCCTTAAATAATTATTAAAATTTTTGGTTTATAAATGAAAAAATATATTGAAATTTATAGAATAATAACCTGCAAATAAGTTAATGAATGAAATGTTTAATAGCAACTTGAAAATGAATAGAGAAGGGTTAGATGTAAATATAATTAAAATTTGATAATTTAAACATTTATGATAATTTTATTATTTAACATATGAACTAAGTAAAATTTTAGGAATAATTTTAAAAAATAAAGTAAAATGGACTAAATATCAGATGAAGCAATAAATGCAATGCCTAAAAAACCATAGAATGCTTATATGTAATTTAGAGCAGACACTTATGATGACCTAAAGAAAAAGAACTAAGATAAAAGTATGACAGAATTAACTTAAATCATATCATAACTATGGGGAGAAATGGATGATAAGAAGAAAGAAGTAATTTATTTAAAATAGAACCTTTTTATTAGAAATATAACAAAGATTATGATAAGGCTGTTGAGTAATATAAAACTGAATATGCTGGTTGGTTGAAGAAGTTCAAATTGGATGAAGAGAAAGTTAAGAAATTTCTTAAAGATAATAAATAAGCCAAAAAAAAGAATAAAAAAGGTTCAAAAAAGGTTACCAAGGCTTCAAAGAATGAAGAGGAAAGTGAAGATGAAGATGAACAGAAAATTTAGTCAATAAAAAATAAGAACTAAAAAAAATAATAAGAATAAAAGGATTAAAATGTATAAAAAAACACTAAGGATTAATAGAAGTAGAAGGTTGTTCAACAATAGAAAGAAAAAGATAAAAAGGATAACAAGAAAAAGTGATTAACTTTATAATAAATTATAATTAAAATAATCCAATATATGCTTTAAATACAATAACTTTGTGAGGATTCAGGTTTATCTTGTGGAAGAGGAATTTTTATTGGAATTTATTCTGGATTCATTTTTACTATTTCAATCTATTGTTTAATAAAACTTTATGGATTTATGGGAAGAATTTCATATGAAATGATCCCTTTGACTACATGTGCTATTCAATCTTTTTTACATTTCATCAATGATATCTTTTTAATTACAAACTCTCTATAAATTGTTATAATATACTTTTGCTTACAAACATTCATATTGATATCTCAAAGCTTTTTCCATTTATACTATAAATTAACGTACTCAAAAGAAGAATTTTATGAATATAGATTAAAATAAAAATGGAGCTTATTAATATTTTACATTTTGTTTACTTCTATTATAATATTATATCTGATACAAATAGAAGATGATAATTGTCTAGTTTATTTTGATGTAGGATTAGCAATATAATTCATAATAATATCTTTTAGTGTTCTAATATCCATACTTTATGGTTAGAAATTAAAAGAAGAAATGAGAAAACATGAATAAACAAATGTGTCAACAATAGCAAATTATTAGATTACAGCGGTTTAATTAGTTTTGTCAACATCTGCTGTTCTTGAATTTATTATGTCAATTTTATCTCTTACAACATTTTAAGGATTATTTTGTCATTTACCATTAAATAATTTAAATAATGAAGGATTTACAGGTGGCGAAAATGTTTATCTAACATTTTTCTCTATGATAGAAATGACACCTTGTATTTTAGTACCAGTTATATTTTTTTATTTGCCATAAATACCATAATAATAAAGTCATCAAAATGAATTTGACTTAAATGAATAAATGTTAATTTAATCAACCAGATAATCATTAGATTTTAGTGGATTAATAAATGTTTCTATTGAACTTAAATAATGAAATAATAAACACTTTTGATTAAATTATATATAATGAGTTTTTGTGTATAAAAAAGAAATTGGCGGAATATAATTATAATTAATTAATTAAAAAATGCCTCCTAAAACTTCATAAAGTGGATTCATGTCTGCTGATTAGAGATCTGAAATAGGAGATTTTTCTAGACATACCCCAGCAAGATCTTTAATATAACCTCGTAATAGATAAATTTTGGCTACTGCATCAAGGAGAACAGGAACATAATCATAACATTCCCCATCAAGAATGATAGTTGAAACACATGAAGCTGTTTATTGGGGAACAAATATTGATGAAAGAGCAATAGAAAAATAATTCGATAGATTCTTAAAAGAATACAGACATGGAGGAATAGAATACTATATGAGTCAATTGAATTAATTGAATGAAACAGATCAATTTATTTTGAATATTGATGGTAGACATTTATTAGAGTTTAATAATCATCTCTATTAACAATTGATTCATTATCCAGCTGAAATTATACCAATATTTGATACTGTAGTACAGAAGGTATTTTACGATGACTTTTTATCTTTAAAAGCAAGAAATGAAAAAGAAAGAGAAGAATTCCGATTATATGCTTAAAGATTATTTATTGGAATAATAAATTTGGAAAGAAATGTTCAAGTAAGAGAATTAAATCCCAAGGATATAAATAAATTAATTAGTGTTACAGGAATAGTAATTAGATGTAGTGAATTATACCCAGATATGAAATAGGCAACATTTAAATGCACAAAATGTGGTCATACAGTAGGAGTTAATATAGAGAGAGGAAGAGTAGAGGAACCTATTAGTTGTTAGAGATGCAGAGATAAGAATTCATATGAATTAATACATAATCTATGTTAATTTACAGACAAACAATATGTTAAATTATAGGAGCAACCTGAAAATGTGCCTGAAGGATATACACCTTAAACAGTAAATTTGGTTCCTTATGACTATAATGTGGATGATGTTAAACCAGGCGATAGAATAATTGTTGTAGGAGTATATAGAGCTGCTCCAATTAGATAGACTAAAAATAGAAGAGTCTTAAAATCCATTTATAATACATTCATAGATGTGATTTCTTATTAAAAGGAAACTAAGATTGAATAAGAAAAAACAAAAAATATTACTGAAGAGTAAAAGTAAAAATTAATGTATCTTTCTCAACAACCTAATATATATGACAGACTTGTTAAATCCATTGCTCCATCTATTTGGGAAATGGATGATGTCAAAAAAGGAGTTCTTTGTTAACTTTTTGGAGGAACTAATAAGGAATTCTCTTAAGCAGGTAAAGGAAGGTTTAGAGCAGATATTAATGTTTTATTAGTTGGAGATCCTTCAACCAGTAAATCTCAAATATTACAATGTGTACATTAATTATCAAGCAGAGGAATATATACATCAGGTAAAGGATCATCAGCAGTTGGTCTAACTGTTTATGTTTCTAGAGATCCAGAAACTAGAGAGATTATTCTAGAATCCGGAGCATTGGTACTTAGCGATATGGGAATTTGTTGTATTGATGAATTCGATAAAATGGATGAAAATGCTAAAACTATTTTACATGAAGCAATGGAATAATAAACTATCTCTGTTGCCAAAGCTGGTATTGTTAGTTAATTAAATGCCAGAACTGCTGTCTTGGCAGCTGCAAATCCACTTAAATCTAGATATGATGTTAAATAATCTGTTGTTCAAAATATTAATATGCCACCAACTATTTTATCTAGATTCGATCTTATCTATCTAGTCCTTGATGAATTTAATGAAAAAAGAGATGAAATGCTAGCATACCATATTTTAAATATGTATTCTCTTAAAGACAAATAAGATTACTTAAATCAAATAGAAGAAGAAGGAAACACAGATATCATAGATAGAGAAACATTATATAGTTATATTTGTTATGCAAAATAAAATATCTTCCCAAGACTAACAGAAGACGCATAAAATGAATTGATTGCAGCTTATGTGAAAATGAGAAGTGCAGGAAATTCTTCTAATACTATAACAGCCACTCCAAGATAATTAGAATCTTTAATTAGATTATCTGAAGCCTTGGCTAAAATGTAATTCAATCAAAGAGTAGAAAATTATCATGTTTAAGAGGCTGTTAAATTAATGGAAACTGCCATGAAAAAAGCAGCTCTCGATCCAATTACTGGTAATAATTTCATTTTTTATTTTAGGTAAAATCGATATGGATTTATTGGCAACAGGTAGATCCAATGCCTCAAGAGAATTAGTTTCTAAATTGATAGTTGAAATCACTAATTTAATTAAAGCCAATTTATCTGATTATAGAGGATAAGGAGTACGATTTTTTGATTTTGTAGAATAAGTATTCATATTTTATTAATTTAGATTAACACACTCATAGCAGCTTAGACTAGTGAAGGAACTCTTGTTGATAAGAGACAGTATTAAAAAGAAATATTAGAGGCTTTGCATTTACTTGAAGAATAAGGTTTTGTCTAACTACCAGGTGACAGAAATAAACCTAAAATTAAAGCTGGTATTAAAGCTCTTTAATGATTTATATTATGTAATTTTATGTAATATTATTTTTTTTTAATTAACAGATGGACTCCCCTTTGAAAGATATGACTGGAACGATAGTAAACAAGTATAATTGAAATATAATTAGGCAATATAAACTAATCAAGAAATTAGGAGCTGGTGCTTTTGGTGAAATTTATTCCTCTTAATCAAATGGATTAGAGTATGCTATAAAAATAGAGAAATCTGATTCAAAACATCCTTAGTTAGAATTCGAATCAAAATTATATCACTATTTGAATAATCATAATGGATAAGGAATTCCAAAATATTATGGTTATTATTAACAAGATGGTTATAATTTTTTAATAATGGAATTACTTGGTCAATCACTTGAGGATTTATTTTCTGAAAACAACCGTATTTTTACACTTTAAACAGTTTGTGTTTTGGGAATTCAAATGTTAGAATGTATTGAGTTTTTACATAGCAAATAATTTATACATAGAGATATTAAACCAGATAACTTTTTAATGGGTAAAGCTTAAAAGGACAGAGTATATTTGGTTGATTATGGATTAGCTAAAAGGTATATATCTAAAGATCTACATATCCCCTATAAAGATAATAAAGCATTAACCGGCACTGCTAGATATGCTTCTATCAACACACATCTTGGAATAGAATAATCTAGAAGAGATGATTTAGAATCTTTAGCATATGTTTTAATGTATTTTTTAAGAGGATCACTACCTTGGCAAAATTTGAGGGCAAATAATTAAAAAGAAAAATATGATAGAATTATGGAAAAAAAGTTAGCGACATCCTCTGAAACTCTATGTAAAAACTATCCTTCCTAATTATTACAATTCGTTGACTATACTAAAAATCTAAAATTCGATGAGAAACCAGATTATTAATTTATAAAAAACCTATTTATCTCAATCATGTAAGAAAATGAGTTAAGAATGGAATATATTTATGATTGGGATGATGAAAATACACAAAGAGATAAGATTTAAATAAGAAACGAAGAAAAAAACAACTTATTAAAAACTAATAAATAAAGTAGTAATACATAATAAAGAGCTAATAAACATTAAGAAAATAAAAATATAAATGGCAATAGTATATATATGAGGAATTGCAGCAATGTTAATAACAAATACAGTATTGGAAGAACAAAAACAAATTCCATTGGATCTATAAATAAAATAGTTGTTACTAAAACTAAATAAATCACTAATAATACAATTAATAGTCTAACTAATTAAAATACATTACCAAATAACATTAATAATAATAATAATAACAATATTAAATTGCATTAAAACTTAGCTAAATAAATTATAAAAAAGCATTCTAGTTTACACTACTAATGATTAAATTAATTTAGATCACAATAATCTTATATAAAAATTATATATATATTATATTATATTTAAAATGCTAACTTAATTTTCACAGATTAAAATAATTCAAAGCAAATTTTATTTCTTATTAATCAAATTAACACATAAAACTCAATTTTATTTAAATTATTAAGTTTAATTAAGAATTAATTTTGAAAAATGATTGCATTTATTAAAATAAATGCATCATCGTAAATCAATAATTCTTATAATTTAAAATTATCATTGACATATAGAGTATCTACATAATTATTGTTTTTTTCTTAAAGCAAATTGCTTAATTCTTACAAACTTACAATTTAATATAATTAAATAAACTTTAAAGAACAGCCAAATTAAAACTATGCAGAATTAGATTTAACAACTAGATGTTCTCAGAGGATAATCTTTTACATTTGATTCTAATCGACCATTTATTTATTACTATTCTGTTGCCAAACCTTTGCCTGATGATATAGTTGATGACTTAATTGTCTGTTGCTAAATAAGAACTTAATTAATAAAATAGTTACCTAAAGTTTGGTTTTTAATGGCTAGTACAACAGCTCACATATTGTCAGAAAAACAGCCAAAGTTTGTGACTCAAAATTTTATTTTAGACATCTTTATATATAGTTGGTTATCTGATGGAGTTACTAACCTGAAAAAGGAATTGATGAATAGATTAAGTAAATTGATAGTGGAAAATGAGAAATTAGAAAGACTGATCGATATATTTACATTAGAAATAGTCTCAATTTAAGAAGAGTATTCAAAAATTAATAAGTCACAATACCCTCTCAATTATAATGATAGTTGTGTACAGCCATTGATAGTATTTAGAGAGAAAGGAAAAAATGACAAATAATCATTAATTAAAAGAATCGATGAATTAAATATTGATGACGATAGTAAAGATTCAACATTATCATCTTCCTAAATATCACAAACTATTACCAATAAGGACATTGATAGAAGTAAATCTGATGTAAGGGAAGTAACAGCGGCACTTCAAAATAATAAGATGAGAAAATTTACAAAGTAAATGGAAAAAATGACTCAAAATGTTTTTGCTGAATTAATTAAATATAATCCATAAGATTAATAATGGCAGATAGCTAGATAGTTTGTTGTTATTACTTTGGAAACAAGCATTTAGTCTGATGATTATTTAAAAACAACCGAAAAGGTAAGATTTCTATAACCTGCTTTGCTCTTTTATAAAAAAGCATTGTAGGTTTGGATTTTGGCTAAATTTTCGACTTAACATTAAAATCCAAATTCCAGAAATGCATAAGAAAATAAAGTATCAAAATAATGTTATTTTAGATGAAGTTCAGTTAATTTTTATGTAAAGCAAAAAACTTTATGGGAAAATTTTGGAATGAAAAATTAGTTATCCCTCTACATACAGTATTTTAAGTTGCAGAACAGATATATCCTGAAGTACAATCTGACAAAAACCTTATAGAAGTATAATTAATTTTCAATATCCTAGTAAATGAAACAATTTTCTATTTTATTAAAAGAAAAATTAATAGCATTATGGGACCAAAATCTGGCTCTATGCACAAAACAGCTTATTTAATAATAATGATTAATAATTAAATTTATAAATATCTTAATTATATAATCTATCAAAGTACTTATGCTTTTTTTAGATCCATTCCGTTATATTTATTCAAAATTTTTTCAGAATGAAAAAGCCTATTAATTATTGCATTTTATCCTTTATTTAACTTATTTTAATAGATTTTAAAGACTTTCATAATAAACTTACAAAGAAGATCTAATATATTTAATTTACTTATGAATAAAAGTTGTTGATCGTATTTATTTCAAACTTTTTTATATATTTTTAGTCTTATTTTGTTATCTTTTAAAAAGGTTATCTATAATTCACAATCCATATAACCCTTAAAAGTTTATATTTCTATCTTATTTAGTCTTATTTCTTACTTCAAAAGTAACATTTTTTAATTCAAATATTATAATTTATCTCTATAAATTATTCTAATTTTCTTGATATCATAATTTATTGATAATCTAATCAGAATTGCTTTATGTCTTGTTGTTTTTATATTCAATTCTGTAAATTTCCTTATTTAGCTCATAAATTCATATGATGATTTATTTGATATATTTCTAGTAGTTATGCTTTTTATAATTCTACATTTATGATTTAATAACTCTTGCTACTCAAAAACAGACTATATCTAAACAATGATTTTTTATCTATTTATTTTTTTCACTTGAACTTATTTTTAAGTTTTATAAGATTTTTATTTATAAATCCATTTAATAATCAATCTTCAACATAATTTTCAAATAAATTTGAAAAATTATAATTTCAAATTTATAGAGCTAAATTAATTAAATGTATTTAGTTAAACCTTTTTCTTGCTTATTATTATAGACTATTTTTAACTTAGAATGAATGATAAATTGTAACATAAAGTGATTGAAAAAATAATTAAATTGTTAGCTTTCTTGTAAATATTTTTATATTAATCTTTCAAATTATGGGGAAGAACTATTTGTAATTATTTTATATAAATTGTCTTAATTAAAAGGCTTCTTTTAGAAGCAATTCAAAGAAAAATTTTAGTTTCATAATTAATTGTAATTAGATTATAAATAATAATATATTTCCATACATATTTATAATTATTTACTGGTTAGTTAATTGATTATAAAATATAATAAGTAAATTTTGAGTTTAAAAGATAAAATGAGAATTTGATTGGCTTTCATTAATTATTTGAATATATTTCTTCAAAAAATTCAAATATATCATCAATCATGAAATCATATCATCCATCTAAATTTTCTAATTTTGTTATTAAGAATTTTTAGTAATTAGGATGTAGTTTAATAGAATATAATAAGTTATGACAAAAATAACATAACATTAAAAGTGATTAAAAGTTAATAATTTTTAATTTCAATTTATAACAGATATTATGAGCCTCCTATGCATCTGACTATTTTACTTTTTCAACTTCCAAATATCTGACTTTTTATTCATTATTATGTTAAATAATTATTCCTTTCAATTTCTTAGCCATCAACTCTCTTTCCATAAAAATTCATTTTGTTTTTTTATTAAAATTACAGAATCAATGCTTTATTTCATCTTTGAATTTTTTCATTATACCTTTCACAATCTGTCCATTAATTTAAAGCCTTTCTAATCAATTTATTAATCTTTCATTTCATCTTTGTATGCCATATAATCTTACCAAAAATAATCTGAATATCCATTACTCTCATTTTTGATTAAATCATCTTTTTAGTAACTACAAATTGAAAAAGTCACAATGGCTTGACCTATACTTTTGTTTTCATATATTTTCTAACTTAATGTAATATTAATGATTTATTTACTTCATATTAGCTCCACTTGGATATACTTCAACTCTTTAACCATGAAAAATAATTCTTCAATTTTCCTTATAATAATATTCCATCTACTTAATAACCAATTTGACAAACTTTAAGCATATAAACTTCAAGACAAATTGTAATGTTATAAAACCATTAACCGTCATATTCATTACCACCCATAAGCCCTCTTTAATTTTAGAATTCAAATCTACTTTGTTTTCCTTAATCCATTTGCTTTATCTTCAATAGATTCTCCTCCAGAATATCTTCTATCATGCCTAAACATATCTCAAACAAATTTTCCCTGTTCTACTTAATAATATCTACCTTTTTTATTTCTTTTGCAATCAACCTTGTTGTTGTTTGTTTTGTTTGTTGATTATACCAAAAGAAATGTGTAATTCTCTGATTTTTTATCATCTACAATTCAATTATTAAAATTATCCCCCGATTTCTTTTAATTTAACTTACACTTATTTTAGCATTCAGTTTATCTAGGCTCTATTTTTTCTGATTTAAATTAAGCTCAAATTCATCATTTCCTTTTGCTTATCACTTAGTAAAATAATTGTGCATCTGAATTGAGGAGATGATTTAATAATATAATATTTAATATATTAAATTGGCTTCATCTACTTTCACTAAACTCTATTCACTATCTTAATTCTTAATACATATGAAAAAACTCATAGCACTTTCACAAATTTGATTATTTTTTTATTAAATCGATTTTTTATTAAAATTAATAAAAAATAATGAAGTGCTCTTGCAACAGTGATTTGATTAAATAATTTTCGGATTTTAACTTGTACATTTAAACTTGTATTTAAATTGTATCCATAATTCATAGGTAAAAATTAACAAGTAATCATTAAATGTCAAGGATCACCTGAAACAATTAACGAGAGCAAGAATTTGGATTAAAATCCTTTTACATAGATTTTTGAGTTTAATGCAAATAGTTAATGCGTACAATAATATATTAATTTGTAGCATTTTAAAATGTCAATTGATAATGATAATAATTTTAGAATTATGAGTTCTTAATAACCTGTTATTAATTAATGCATATGCTAGCATGAATAAAAGAAATAGAGAAAATAAAAACATAAAACCAAATAACCAAAACCTTAATCAACCGTTGAAAAATCTCAAGAAAACTCAGATTCTAAAACATCTCAAAAATAATCAAAAGTTCATTCATAATTGAATGAGGATATTCGTATTTTTGAAGATAAAATTCGATTGTATACATCTGAAATAGATGAATCGAAAAAAAAAACATTAAATCTTCCCATAAAGTGGATAAAAAAATTAGGAACTTAGAATAAGAGGATATGAAAATGATAAAATACACAATCTTAAAAACAAATCATTTAAAAAATTATAATTAGTTAATTTTTGAAATATATATATCATTTACAATTAAATAATATATAAAAAAAATTAATACATGAAGATATAAATAAATAAATATAAGTGATCAGTATAGTTATCAATTAAAATTATTTAATAATGCTAATCTAGCTTGTATTTGATTAATAAGTAAATCATTCAATTTCTCCTCCTTTTCAACATTTATTTTTGCATTTGTTTCCTCTTCTAATTTATTAGCCTCACTGTTTAGTAGTTTTATTTAATCTAAAGTCTTTTAAACCTTATCTTAAGAAGATATAAGACTGTCATCAAAGATGTTTCTCTAAATATTGTATTTTTATTACCCATTAAGTTGGTTATACTTCTTACATCTTTTTATGAATATGGATACCCTCAGCTACCTCTTTCCTTTTACACTTATTAGATTCAATGGGGCATAATTTTTAAGACTATTGATGTCTTACTTTTAATTTAATTTCTGGTTGTTTTTTTTCTTCTTGCTTTTCTTCAACCGACAATATTTTTTCTAATTTCTTAATCAAATATTTATCGATTTATTATAATTAACTACCTTCAGAACTGGTTTTATTAGATTATTCATGTAAAGATATTGGTTTTGATTTTGAATTAATTACAAATGCCTCTTGAGGATCTTCATGAAAAGTTTTAATAATTGGTCTTAAATAAATCTCTTTTACTATTTCTGAATACTTAGATTAAACATATTTTCTAGCTTTTATTTATTATCGTTTTGCAATCAACTTCAATTGTTCTTCTTGTTAATCATGAAGTAATTTTATATAAGTATTAGATTTCTAAAACTCTACTGTGGGACTAGATCTTTTCTTATTTTATCTTTCCATGTCTCTCACGATTTTATTGCTATCATATTATTATTAATGTAATAAGATTGAACTAAAGTTGATAGGTTAACAAAGAATTTTTTTGGATGACATTATCTATCTATGAAGTTGCTCTTATATTTATCTTAATTCATTATCCTTATTTTAGATTGCAATTTATTCCCTTCTAATTCTGTCTTTTATTAAAAGAATTTTCTTATTTTCTTCTAATAATTATTCTTTTCTATTATTTTCTAGTTCTTCTAAAATAGATGATTTATTTAATCTGTGTTTCATAAATATAAATAAATTTATAATAAAATATCGAATGTCTATTTTCATTTTTTTAATAAAACACTTTGTATCATTCTTTTTTCTAGCATGTATTTATAAATTAAATCTTTCAAAATGGTTTTATCAACACATTTAAATAAATTTAGGTTTTTCACTTCAAAACCTTAAGCAGCAATATAAGCACCACGAGCACCAGATTTCCCTTTTTTATAAACAGATCTAAATTTAGTTATAAATTCAGCCTTTAATTATTTATAATAACTCAGTACAATAACCTATTATAATTTTCTTTGGATTAATTTATAAATATTTACCCATCTAAATATGGTGATTTCTTCACTTCCTCATCAACTTAAAAGTTTATGATAGTTTTGTTCATTTGCTTTTTAATTTCCTTAACCTCTAGAATATTTCATAATTTATTTATACTTTCGATATCTTCCTTCTAAATCTAATTATACATAACTCCCCAATATTTATTCCATAACATTACTATTCTTTAAACATAAGCTCCAACCCTTTTTTTGTAACTTCTATATGACTCAATAACAGTTCTTATCAACCTTCTAAATCTATATGTTTTTTAAATTATCTCTCCAATCTATCCATAACTTTTCATAAAAGAAAAGCAGATAAATTCAGCTCTTGTTTTTACTGTTTTTTAATATATTTAAGCAAAAACACAAATGCTTTCTAATGTTTAAAATTTTGTTCTTATTTAAATTGTCTCACCATGTTTAGTCAGATATTTCTTTAAATTTAATCTTGTTCTGTGTTTCTTTCTAATTATTGTTGCTTCATTCATCATATGATTTGCCATTTCCTTTGCTAATAAAAAAAAATATTTACGATATATTTAACTCTAATTAGTCTGCAAATGAATACTGAATAAAGATTAGTTAACCAAGCTTTCTATTGATCTTTAATTTATAAATCAATTTGATCTTTAACATTCAGAATATCTTTAATAATCTTTTTTTTTTAAGAATGTTCATATCTCTCTCTTATTAAATCTTGTTTATCTTAATCTATAACTTATTTATTGACCAGAGTTTCTTAAAAACGTTTTGCTGATTATATTCTTTTTATTTATAGTTATTTTCTTTGATTTTCAGGTTCATATTGTCTTAAATTCATATTCATTAGTATTAAATCTTTAGATTATTTTCTTGATAAAGCACTATTTATTCTACCTGACATAAATGCTGTCATTGGTCTTTCTTTCTCTTCTTAATCTTGCTTTTAAAGTTTCTAAATTTTCATTCCATATTATATCTTTGCGTGAATAATTGATTGTTATTAACTAAATATAGCCATATACAAAAATGGAGTAGTAAAAATATTATCCTCTCCTGGCTCTGTATATCTTAAAACTTATTTTCTTTGAAAAGCCTCTTCAAAATTAAATCTGTTAGGTGTTAAGGTGTGTCTTGAAATGTAAAATTTCATTTTCGCTTAATTTGTAAATGTAAAATCTGATGTTTTAATGTTAAATATGTACTTATAATTAAAGGTTTCTTATGATTAGCTAGAGGTACTTCAAAGTAATGAAATGTGCATAATTGAAGATGAATAATATTAACTAATTTAGCATCTAATTGAGCTCTTAATTCATTTATCACATAGCCTTATTATTTTTTTACAACTTCCGTTTAAAAATTGTATTCGAAATCCTTTTTTGATGGTATAATCTACTTTAGTTTCCTTGCTTCCAATTAATTTAACAGCTCGTAATTTGAATGGATATTGTTTTGTTATACAATGGAATTTTTAAAGTCTTAGGTTTTCATTTAATTAATTATGGAATAATCAAAAAAAATTCTTATAGGAGGTGGATGCTTTTGGAAACATGAATTGAATATGTAACGATTAGCAGGTGTATTACATACAGAAGTTGGTTATAGTGGAGGTATTATAGATCATCCATGTTATAAATTAATATGTACAGGGTAAACAAATCATGCAGAAGTAGTATTAGTTCATTACGATTAAACTATCTTAAAATTAGAAGATTTACTTTATTCTTTCTTCAATTAACATGATCCAACCTAATTAAATAGATAAGGATTAGATGTGGGAACTCAATATAGATCATGCATTTTTTATTATGATGATGAGGATTTAGAAATCATCAACAAAGTTTTAGAGGAAGTTAAAGAATTTAATAACAACGAAACCATTCACACTTAAGTGACTAAAGCTTAAAATTATTGGAAGGCTGAAGAAATGCATTAAAAATACTTATAAAAAGCAGGATAAAGTGCAGATAAAGGATGTGAAGATATAATTATGTGTTATAATTGATTAATTAAAATAAATATTAATTTATGAGACTGACTTTTCTTCTACTCATCATAGTTAACTTAGTTTATGGAATTAACTACTCAATTAGAGGATAAAGCAATCTCTTAGATTTAGATCCTAACAATGATGATTTATAAATCAATGAAGGATTCAGGGAAGCAGCAGATCTTATTTTTGGAACTCTATTTTAATATTTGCCATATATTATCTTAGCTCTTACATTTATATATTTTGCTAATAAATTCTTCCCAACCAGATCGCCGAAAAAAATTTTGAAAAAATTACCAATCCAAAAACGATGATTATTATATTATTTTGATTTTAACAATATTACACACTATGAAATTATATTTTGTCACTATTGAAAGAACTTTTTGATTCTATCATTTCTGTTATGATTAGTTAAAACCATCAATTTAAGCTCAAGACCACAAGAATAAAAAAAAGAAGAATAAACATTAATAAAATTTATTAAAGTTGATAACTTATTTTATCATTCTCTCATTTATCTCTTTTTGATTTCCAATCAAGTAAAGCTTTTAAGTTTTTATCACTATTCGCTACTAACTTTATATAATTATCTATATTTATTTTATTTTAAGAATACCCATAAACGCATTTGCTTTTGCAATACCATATGTTACTCTAGCTCTGTCAATCAACTTTCTACTCTTTTATTCAGGCTTCTCTGATTTAGCACAATCAAAGTGTTATTGGAAATATTCTAATGATTTAGCTGTATTTCCTTTGCTCTAATAAAGTTTAGCCAAATGCAATGCAGCATCTGATTAGGAATTATATAATTTTTAATCTTTTGCCAAAGCATAATAACTTTCTAAATGCTTTTAAGCTTCGTCAACATCACCCTTTTTTAAATAACATTAAGCTAATGATGAATGAGCTTCCATTTCTTTTTATTTCGAATCCTTATAACATTATGAAGATTTATACTTCTTTGTGCAATTATTTTACTATCTCCAAAAATTTATGATGATATTATATACTCTTCTAGATGTTTTACATTTTGAAATACAAACCTCCAATCTTATTACAAATCACTCCTTCTGATTCTAAATCTCCAGCTTTTTAAGCTGCTTCTCTACATTTATCATAATATTTTAATGACTAAGCAATTTAATCATTATCTCCTTTTTCATATTCTTAAGCCATTCTATTATAAATCTTGATCAATTCAGTTGACATCTATTCAACAACAGAATCTAAGTTCTACTATTATTCGCATTATTTCATGCTTTCCTCCAGAATCTATATTGCTTAATCTATTAATCCAACTTAGTAATGACATTTTGCATATCCTAACTTACCTTTCCCTTCAGCTTTTGCTTCCTTCTATAAGTATAAATATTTACAGCGTATTATCTTGATATTTGTATTACTCTTTTATAAAAATAAGCAGCCACTATATAGTCCTAATATTCTGTAAAAAAGAATTCAGCAAGATTTAAGTATTCATTCAATGCTTAAGTTTTATCTGGATACTAGTATTTAGCATTTTCCTCTGCATTCTATAATCTTTTTTTTAAATCTGATAAGAATTCCTCATCTTAATTAATATATTTTTAGTGAACTAATTTCTATTACTAAAATACTTCTATGATTCTAAAAATGTTCTTCTAAGGAAATTCCTGACGGTTGATAAAATAATTTTGGGACAGTTTCATTAGTCACATAAAAAAAGTCAGCATACGATTGAACATAACCATTTTCTTGTAGAATAATACATAAAAATTACATAAAATTTCATGGGCAATCGATTCTTTGTTAACTTTCCCTTAAAACTCAATTCTTTCTTCTGATTAAGGATTTTATTATTGCTATTCTTAAATAGTTAAATACTTTTTAAATTTTCTTTTGAGGATGCTTGTCAGTTGTAATCTATTTTTATACTTAAGCATCTGCCAAACCTTTAGCCTTTATTGGCATTTTTATGGGTTCAAATTTTTTTTCCTTTTATTACATTTAATATAAAAATTATTGGATATTATATTAAGGCAATCTGAAATTAATCAAACCTAAAATTTATAATATATATCATCTTATTAAAATTTCTAAAAAGGAAATACAAGCAGAAATCATCTATGTTAAAATAATTAATAAAACAATCAATCAATAATTGTTGATAAAGTTATTGAATAAATTTATTAAAGTATAATATGAAATAAAAAATATTCCTATTAAGAGTTTGTTTTTTAATTTTGTATTTCAAAAGCGAAATCTAGCAATGAAATTAAAAAGTTTAAATTTTGAATTCATTTCATCCATTTTTTTCATAATTTCAAATAAGGAAAAGTAATAACTCAAAGACATTTTCTCAAAAATTAAAAAAAAATATTAAATTAAATATAATTTTTAGTGTATTGAATAAACTTTTAATATTTTGTAACTTTATTGTATTTGAGAGAAATAGAGGATCTGACCAATTTTGTATAAATTATAAATAATTAATTTCTCAATTTTGATTAAAGAATAATTAAATATAAAAGAATAATTATATATAAAAGAAAATTTAATTAAGAATCTGAAGAATTTATTAATATTAGATTAATTCTATAAATCATAAAAAGAGTTATCCAGAGAATAGAATAAGAATTTCTAATTCAAGGATATTGGATATTCAATAGCTAAAAAAATAAATTATTTCATAAAAATATTATTATTAACAAACAAAATAAAAGCTAATCTTAAATGATTTATTTCTAAATTTTAAAAGATTATACAATTCAAAATAAAAAAAAAGAACTCCTAGAAATATAAGATTGAAAAAAACAACAATTCTAATAAATAATTAAGTAATAAAATTTTTAGAATATCAGTGAATAATGTCAATAAGAAAAAATTCGATTGGTATCTGCATATTAAAATTTTGCTATTATTTATATCTAAGGAAATATCTCTAGCAGAGACTGATAGATTAAGTTAGTAAAATACTAAATTTTTTTTCTACATTATAAAAACCTAACAAAACCTATTTAAAAGGAAAATAACAAATTCTTAAGAATATTATTATTTTAAATAAGAAACGAAATTAATAAATCTAAAATTTTATAGGTATTAACAATAAGTAGAAAATAAATGAGTTTTAGAAAAATGTATTATTACTGTAATAAATTTCATCCATGTTCGGATGAAGGAATAAGAGCGTAACAAATTAAATGATATATGCAATAAAATTATGAGGGGTGTATTAAAGTAAATTTTACTTGAAATTGTAATGATTGATTTGAAAATCAGTATCTTTTTATGTATTTTCTATAATAAATTATTCTTAAATAAATGTAATTTAACATTTGAAAAAGAAAGTTTGATATTTTAGACTAATGAATTTGTAAATTTTAGGTAAATGAGTGTTACCATTCAAAAGATTTAAGGTTTTTATTTATACAAAATTGTTCATGTATTTTAAATTCATTAAACTAAACTATTATAAATTTATTCGTATGCTATTTGCTATTACTTTGATCTTTAACTAGAAGAGAGCACTAAGCAAAGTTCTTCAGTTGCTGATCTATGATTTTTTTCTTCTATCAATGATTATATTTTTTTGAAGGAATTCTAAGCAGACTAAAAATTAGTTAATTCTTAAACCTCGTCTGATTGATATGATACATCGCTTATGAGTCGAGTTATTAATTCAGATAAGAATACGTCAACTTCTTTATCATCATTATTTTCTTTATTATCCAAAGCTTTTCTTAAATGTAATGGAGCAATTCGAGCTTATTTTTTATCATTTTATCCGTGAGCATATGGACAATCAGTGCCATTTTTACAAAACCCTTATTAATCATATTTACATAAAACAGCTTTAAATATCAGAGTTAGTTACTTTTGTAGTTAGTGATAACAATATTGCTATCGAGAGTAGGTATATGAATAGGAATTGGATCTAGAATAAATCTATAAATAACCATCTGGATTTCTTAATTCATCTAAACCATGAGCAAACTAACATTTAGTACCAATAGAACAATTTCCATATTCATAATGCCTGCAAATAGATGTCTTATAAAGACGACCATTTCCATGTTGGGGGATGGTAATAATCGAATGGTGCATTAAATAAATTTATTATGGATTTAATTTAGTTATCATCGATGATATTAAATACACTCTTATATGCAACATTATACTTGATGAGCAAATACATCTATAGAATATAGAAACAGAGTAATAGATTAATATTAGTAAGAATTGTCGACAAGTGATAAAAATTTGGCTAAAGCATTCCGATATTAAAGAAGGAAAATAAAAATAATAATTATGGGTTTGCCAACCTTATTGTGTTTTGTTCAAAATTATTACAATTTGTGTTTGAGATACACATAGTCAGAAAAATTGAATATTTTTGAGTGTTTAAAATAATTTGATACCGAAAAAATAGGGATGGGAATCTTGACATCATTTTATATGACACTATTATTATATATTGGTCCAGTTTATTAAGAATTTTGGGTATAAGATAATAGCATATTCTAAGAATGGAAATTTGAGAGAAAAGTTTAGTAAAATTAGATTTAACAAATTCAGATGGGATTACTTCACTAAAATTGTTATAGTACTATATTTGATTAATCTTTTTAAAGACTCCATTAATTGAAGAAATCATATTTAGAGAATTAGTGAATAATGCTCTAAATGTTAGATATTAAAATAATATAGAGTTTATCATCTATTCAACATCGTTATATAGTTTAAGTAAATAAGAAATACAAATTTTAGCGAAATCATTGTCGTATTAATTAAAATATGGATAACTTTCACGTTATGAATTTTTAAAAACATTTGTATTGGGATTATATTTATCCTTTGTATTGGTTTAGACAAAAACAATAGCGACAGTAATAATCAATCATGGACTAATGAATTTTATGGGAAGACCGAATTTTAGAGATTTAGTTAAAGGAAAATATAGCAATGAATAGAGATAAAGTATAATGGAATTCACTATTTTAAGAGATGATACAGTTTTATGTAATCGGTTTCGTAGCCTTTCTAATTTTTTGTGTTTTAGTTTTGTGATTTTATTTATTAATGGATTAATATAAAATAGTGAAGCGATTGGGTGATGGAACTTATGGGTGCGTCTATAAAGCAACGAACATCAATACAGGACAAACAGTTGCCATAAAAAAGTTTAAAAAAAAGTATACGTCTTGGGATGAATGCATAAACCTAAGAGAAGTAAAAGCATTATAAAAATTAAAACATCCCAATATCATTAAACTAGTTGAAGTTTTTAAAGAAAAGGATGAGTTGAATTTAGTTTTTGAATACTTGGATAAAGATATTTATCAACAATATTTAGAAAACTAAAATAATGGAAAACATTTGTCAGAAGATAAGATAAGGTCTGTAATAAAATAAGTAACTGAAGGTTTGGCATATATGCACAAAGTAGGATATTTTCATAGGTAAATTATACAAGTATAGTAGAGATCTAAAACCAGAAAATCTATTAGTCTCAGGGGAAACAGTTAAAATATGTGATTTTGGATTAGCTAGAGAAATCAGATCTAAACCACCATATACTGATTACGTAGCTACAAGGTGATAAATATTTATAATTTTAAGATGGTACAGAGCACCAGAAATCCTATTGAAATCTCCAAATTATAACTCACCAGTTGATATATTTGCACTAGGTTGTATAATGGCTGAATTATACACTCTCAAACCCTTATTTAATGGAAGTTCAGAATTAGATTAGCTTTTTAAGCTATGTTAAACATTAGGTACACCAAATATTCGAGATGTATTTAATTCAATATGAATATTTTAGTGGCCTGAATCATAAAAATTAGCTAATGCTGCTAATATAACATTTCCAACTTATCTCCCTGTTTAGTTAGAGAAAGTCATCCCAAATGCTTCACCTGAAGCTATAGATCTGATAAGAGATATGTTAAAGTATGATCCATAGAAAAGACCCTCTGCCAAATAGATTTTGGAATATCCTTATTTTACAAATCATTTTTTCCCTATGATTTAATAAATAGAGAATAAATAAGAATTTTAAAAATTAGACAGAATGGAAAGACATGAAAAATAAGAAGATATATTTGAATTACCTAAGGTCAATAATAAGGAAAATAGAAATAAAATGAATGAATCCAATACTAACTTTTTAGACCTCCTTGAACAAAAGATGGCTGAGTATGAGAGACCTAATAAAAAAGAAGTTTCTATACATAAGAGTAGTGTCAAAGAATCTAAAGAATTTTAACCATAAAAAGAATATAAAGAATCAAATTTACCTATGATCTAAAATAATCAACCTAAAGATTATTTAATGCCTAAAGATTATAATTAAAACGATTCTTTGGATCCTAGAATTGACTCTAGAAATAAAAAAGGCTAGGCAGGATTGAAATTTTTAAGACATAATGACCCAATCGGAGATCAATTAAGGAATCAATAACAATTAAGTATTCAGTAATCAAGATCTTATGAACCAACCAAAAGGAATATTTATGATTTTAATCTCATACAATTACCTATTGCTAAGCCTGCTTTTTAACCAAAACTTGAAATGCCCAAATAGAATAAAAATTAGATGCTTGGATAAAATTATCCCAAATCACTGCCTATTGCTCCAAACATGGGATATAAGTATCAACAATAATAATAATAATATAAATTTGATGATATCTTATACGGTAAGCCTCCACTTAAATAGTATTATTGATACTTATAAAAATCTATATCTATAAATATACAAACATAATTTTTCAAACATGTATAAAATATTTTCCTATTGCAGTCAAAAATCTCTATTTATAATCATTTGGATTGATAATAGTAGGGACCTTATGTTCATTATAAATATCTTACTTTTCCCCCTTTAAGTACAAATTTCAATAGTCTTTCGGTTTCTTTATCCCAAGTGTAGAATCTTAAATAATCTATGATGCCCATTCTTATCTTTTTCTACTTATTATTGATTATCAATAGAAGAGAATAATCAACAATTTATTTCCTTAATAAAAACTTACAATCACTCTAGAAAATCAACTTATTAAAATACCTAAAATGCTTTATCATTATAAATATAGCAGTCATTTTGCAAAAGAATTGGTTCTGCATTTCTATCGATAATAAAATTTGTGTCCAACAAAACTGTATTTACTTTCTTTTCCCATCTATTTGTTTCACTTCCCTTTAAATCATAAATTAGTAAATCTTTTTTATTTCCTACACCATAATATAAATTATCCATTATTAAATAAAATTCAGGATTCCCTTTATCTCTTATCTCATACATCCCAAATATTTTACAAAGCAACGAAGGTTTCTAAGATTCATAAAAATGTCTATGCATTTATCGAAAATAATCTAGTGCAAACTGCTCAAACATTCTAAACTCTTTCTCATCATCAAATTTCTTTACTACAAATAATTCATTATCAGATTTGAAGAATTTAGAAGATGATTTTCCCCCACTTGCATTCCATGATCCTGTTACACTAAGGGACTTAATAAATAAATTTAGTGGGATTCCAAAAGAAGCTCTTAACGCTTCAAATTAAGTAGGAAAATATATCAATATTTCTTAGGTTTTTGACTTTTTAGTAGAAAACTACTAATTTACTAAAATGCTAGCGTTAGATTATTATGAAGATATTGTTTTGTCATCATCTTACAGCTAATCTCTACTCATAGAGGGTTTCATTCCCTTTGTTTTGTCATATTGTAATGTAATTGTAATGTAGTTCTTTTCTTTTTTTTAAGGAATAGATTACTATTAAGTTGAACTTGTATTTGTATCAGTTGCAGTTGACAAAGATTCCCTTGGAAGACTCTGTTCTTCATTTTCCCATTTTCCTGATTATTAACCACACTTCATTAGCATTAGTTTACTTAAAGTTGTTTTTTATTATTCCTTATCAGCCTTTTGAAAATCTAGATTAGTAAATATTCATACTTTCATAATAGTTTATTGCTTTTAGATAATTTGGATGATTAAGTGCAAATGCTAAGGATGATAATGGTTGGCATTCAAAAATAGCAACAAAAGGAATTATTTTTTTTTCACATTATTTAATCTTATTCTACTCCTCTTAAAATAGACATTGAGGCCATTCTTTTAGTATTTTATTTATAAGATTTTATTATCTATCTCCCAACATCGGATGAATATTATCTAAATCTTTTACCGAATATGGAACATTAGGTATCTTGTTGGATGATGTTTTTACTGGTTTACCTCCCATAGGGGATTTTAAGTCACCTACCTAATCATTTTATTGCTCAATATCATCACCAACTACACTATCAGAATGAATTGTTTCATAATCCTATCCAGACAAATGACATTTTTAATTAGAACTTTGACTATCTACATCTTTTGAGCTTTTAATCATTGAATTTCTAGTTTACCTTTTCAGCTCCTGTTTTACCTAATCTCCGATTTCTTGAAATTTAATACTCAATGTGTTAGTAAAGTTTTGTAAGTCAGATATTTAACTCATACCTGAGAAAATTTCTTGCCAAAATTATTCATCTGAATATTTTTCTATGCTATCTGCCTCAAAGTTTTTGGAACATTGCTTCATAAATTATTTCAATTAATAAATGATATTTGAGAATTTTTGATAAAGTTCTTTTTTTTGGATTTAAATATAATCTTCTTCCCACTTTTTTAAACCATCAAGGATTTCCTAGTTTAAAGTGTTTTAAATTATTGTAGAAAAGACTTCTACTTCCCCTACTTATATCTTCACCATTGACTCATCATAAGTGAATATTCTCTGTAATTGATGATTACAATTGCTTGTTTAACAAATTGTCTATCTTTCATTTAAGTTTGGTTGAGTTATTAATATAGATTACATAAATCTAAAAAAGGAAAAATCTAAATTTTAACTAGATAATTTAACTATATTTGAACTTAGATCGCATTTACTACATTGAATGTATGTTTCTATTTTTATTTTCTTTTTTTCTCCCTTTTAATTTGAATGGGACTACTAAACAATCTTATTAATATCTTTTGCTGTGTAAACATTTTCTCTTGCTTCATCTTCATTCGATAATTAAGAAAATTATTATGAGATTTAATTCTACAATAAAGGAGGCTCATTTGCTGATATAACTCTACCACTTCTGTTTTTTTAATCAACACTTATTTTTATATATTTATCTCCACAATAATAAAATGAAACATGAGCTATTTTAGGTAGATGGCAAAATTCACATTTGTTATCCTTATTAGCTATTTTCAAAATGATAAATTAGCCTAAGCATACATCTTCTACATGATAATACACTGACTTCTTTTCTTATGGCTTATTGCACATTCTAGCCATTGAAAATTCTTCCAATTTATCCCTTTAGGTAGGATGCTTTGATTTATATTCTTCTAAACTAGAAAAATCTTTTATATCATTAAAATTGCTAACATCAGCTATGACATAGTTGATTTTAATGTATTTTAATTCTATTATAAATAATTCTTTTAGAGGAAGCTTTTCAAATAAAAATGTTACAAAATTCCCTTAATTTGAAATAGTTCTTAAATGATTATTTTTAAACATTGAACACTCAGTAGTTATAAAATGCGATTCCAGGTCTTAATGTTTTCCTAATCTAGCACATCCTATAAAGCATTATTTTAGTTTAGATAATAAATCTTCAGAAGGACCACTTATTGTAATTGTAGCGAACTTTTGGCATGTTGAAGTTTTAAGGAAACATAAAGTTGAATCTTTTTAAATCTCATTTTTCTCTGAAACAACTTTTGGAAATGATTTGAAAAAAACCTTTTCACATTTACCTACTATTTATTCATTTCGTTATATACACAATTTTAAAGTAGACATACTTATAAATCTAGCATTTGTACATAATTTCACTCTTGTTAGAACCTTTTTTTTAACATTAGTCAACACAGTAATTTTTTTTTTTAGACATTCATCCAAGGCAATCTTATTGGCTCCTTTTTCAACTAAAATTAAATTAGGTTCATAATTTTTATATATTTAATTGATTGCATCAACTAAGATTTTCTTTTCATTTTGAATATAATCTTCTAATTAATTTTAGGTTCCATCCATATCGAAATCTCCAATTATAATTATAATGACTGGTTAATTAATTTCTGATTACATTTACTTTAAAGCAACATTTTTACGAAAAATGACACCTGGAAAAAAACTGGTTAATTATTCATCAGGGTGATCAATAATTTTAATTTTCATAAAATGATTAATATCCATAAGTTTTGTGTTAAGAGAATGAAATTGAATCTCTTAAACACATTAAGTTATTAAAGATTTCATTTTTGATTTCCAAAATTCAATAACTTTTTCATAAGTTTTATTTGGTTAAAGAACATTCTGCAGAATATATTCACAAATTTTTTCCAATTAATTTGCACTTTTTTCCTGCAATATTGTTAATTAATCTTTAGCAATATCAGATTCTTCAAAAAATTCAGAAATGTCTTCCTTCTCTTAATTTATTTCTAAGAGTGTGTCATCTTCCTCCTAAAATTATTAAACTTCATTTCCTTTAACTATAACACTTTTTGAAGAAGTTAAGGTGGTTGTACTTTCAAATTATTTTGATACATTTCTTGAATGTTAATTACCTTCCTTTTTTATTGTCGTTTTTAAAGTGGAATCTTCATTATCTACAAAGAATCCTTTATCTGCAATCAATTAATTGATTTTATCGTAGCAACGCCTACAAAACCGAATTTTCTTTTCACCTTCACTAGGAGGTCCATCTAAAAAGTGGTTTGAACAACTACATGTTTATATCTATTTACTCTTAACAAAAAATATATCCACATCTTCTGCAATGATGCTTTCGTCTAAATAAAGCATTAAACTTGTTATCACACATTCCACATTAACTAATTTCTTGATCTTCCTTCCACTTTTTTTTAGGAATTAATTCATTCTTTATTATATCAAATCGAGAAGCCTATTTCATATAATTATTATGATAATTTAACACTATTTTATTTTTTATTTAAATTAATTCTTTCAACTCTTTTCTTCATATACAAGTCAAAAAATATTATAAATTTAATGATGAAACTGTAAATAATTTATTATTTTATTCTATATATTCATATTTTTATGGCTACTCTATCAAATTTTTGGTTAAAGTGCTCTAAATTTTCTTTTTACAAATCCTTTACTTATTATTTTAATCTCATTATGTTTTACAACATCTCTTTCTCTGTTATAGGTTATTTGTCATTGATCCTTTCGACTTCTTTAATTCTCCTCTTACAATGTTTTGCTAATAGTTGTAAATGATTTTTCTCTCTGTCATGCCAGATTTTATTGAGCTCAAATAGAAGTATTTCTAAAAGCTCATCTATTTCTAAATCATTCTTTGTTTTTAGATATTTATCCTTGAAAGCTTAAGCAAAATTAAAAGCATCTCCTGGCACGTAAAGTAATTTATCATTCAAAGTATATAAAGGATTACAGCATGGGCGATATTGATAAAATTCTCTATTGCAATTTTTGCAAATATCAAATACTTAGTTTTGAGGCTTAATCGGATATTTAACATTTTTTATTATCTTTAATTATACAGATTTAGGGTTGTATTAATATTCACCTTAATTTTCTAAACTAGGTGTGAAGCCTAAAAGTTATGAATAAATTTCATTTTCAGCTCTCAAATGCTCTAATTCAATCCTGAATTATGCTTCTGCTTTTATTGCTTATTGAAGTTCATCGACTCGATTTTAAAGTTTATCCTTCTTTAAAGTTTATTTATCAATTTCTTTTTCATATTAATAAAGTTTTGATTCCGTGCCACTACTTGTTACATTTGAAACTGATAATGCAGCTTTTAATTTTGAAATTTCAATATTTTTTTATTCCAATTCTTTTAGCAGTTCCGAAATTTTTTTATCCTTTTCATAAATTTAAAAATTTTAAAATTGAGTTAATTAACCAGTCATTTCAACTAAATCACCAGAAAATATTTGTTTGCTAATTCCTTTATTTGTCATTTTTTCCAAATTTAATTGATCAGTTAAGAATGTACATTTTTGATTTACTGCTTCTATATGTGCATTTAAGGATTTAACTTAAGTTTCTAATTTTTTATTTTCCTTTTAAAGTTTTTATTTTTCGTTTAAAGCTTATGAGAGTTACTCTTACAGTTATTTCATTTATATAGAAATAAAATAATAAAATTTATAAAATAAAAATCACTGATAAAAATTTATAATCAAATCAGTTCATTCTGCTTCTTGTATTATATGATCTAGTTTTAATTTAATCAGATGAATTTTTCACAGTAAAATTAGAATTGTTAGTAGGATTTGAATTAGTTTAAATATAGCCTTATTGACTATTATTGAAGGAATTTTGAAATGGATTAAACACTGCATTGTTTTAAAATATATTGGTATTTTGAAATATCTAATTAGACATTATGAATGGGGTTGGCATATTAGTCTATTAAATCATATTATTATGATGAATTAAACTCTAATCTACCTTTTGGTACAATTTTGTAAAGTCTAAATTGAACTTTTATTCAACCTATTTTTGATTCATAGGTTTGTCCTGGTTTACTTTTGGTTTGCTTTCTTTGGCCATTTATTCTTCTAATAATCTTTTTTTTTATTAATCTATTTTAGGATCATTTGATGTAATTTAAACTTCTTAAGCTCTAATCAACACAGTTTTAAACTTTATATCGTAGACCTTATTACTATGAAATATACATAATGCTGAATCTCTTGATTAACTTCTTTAATATTAGATAACTTGTTTTTTATGTTAGGCCCTGTGCTCTTATTTTATGAAAAAAATGCTTTAAATTTAGCAATGCTACGATTATTATAGTAAGAGTTTTGATTAATTTATATTTCTTTTATTAAATGATTTTGCGCTTCTAAGGAGATCTAAACTTTCTATTCAAATATTCTTAACCTTAAATTTTTTATATTTAAAAGTTATTTTGTTGGAAATAAAGACCTAGATTAATTATTCAAAATATTTAGTAATTTTAGTTATTTAAGGAAACCATCTATTACTCCAATTTAAAAGTCACTCACCAAAAGTTTGATCTTGTTTTTAGATTTTTTATTAGATTCTTGTTCACTTCTTCTAATACTAGATAGATGGATTGTGCAAGGTTCAGGTTATTCTTGGGCACTTGCGTTCTCGCCATATATGCTACTTATTTCTTAAGAGTTCATAAAAATATTATTCTTTGTTTCTTTTATGTCATAATTTTCTAATTCAAAATTTGGTTAATTCTCCTTAGCTTAATGAAACGAAAATCCTCTTTGAAGTTTTATACATTCAAAATCTTTTTAATCATCTTTATCAAAAGTTTCTTTGCTAGCTGAATTAGGTGGCAAACTCCTGTCACATTTTTTCATTGTTAAAATTCGCTTTAATTTAATAATATGAATAACTTATAATATTTTTGCTTCTTTTTGCTATTCTTTATAGTCTAAACATTTGATGAAGAATAATAACCCCAAACCTATGAATATATAACAGAGATCACAAATAGATAAAATAGATTTTAAAATAACCCCTTAATAAAACTATTGGAACCAATATTAGAATAGCTAAAGTAAAATAATCTTAATAACACTTAAACTTAAAAAAATATAAGTACAGAATAAATTACAAAAGAAATTTAACAGTTTTAAAATTCAACTTTTAAGAAATGGAATTTAGGAATAATTGATTTTGTTCCAGATGATATAGTTTCATTTTAACTTGAGGATAACGAAGTAAATTATTGTAAAATTAGGTATTATTTGAAGAAATTAAAACCCCTACAGTGATAAGAGGCTCTTATTTTACAACTTCTTTTGAAAAATAAAAAATAAGGCTTACAATAAAGAATCCTAGTAATATTACAATTTTTGAAAAAGATGCTGAATCAGAAGCATTCTTTCTTTAGTTAACATAGGTTGGAGAATACAAATTTATCTTTAATAATAAAGTAATAATTCTAAATAATTTTAGAAAGAGAATCCTCTTTATGTGACATTTGCAATTGATATTCATAATTCATACTAGGATATTCTTAATATCGAAGATTTAGATCCTATTAGTTAAAGAATTGAAGCCTTGCATATATCAATAAGAGATAAGCTCTTCTATGCGAAATTATTTTAGCAATAATATAATTCATATTTAGAATTGATTCAAAAAGCAAATGATAAATTGCTTCTTTTCTCTATAATTGAAGTTGTAACAATCATTTTAATTACATCATGGCAATTTTATTATTTGTAAAGGATTTTATCAGTCGAAAAATTAGTTTGACCAAATTGTATACTAAATGAATTATTGTTATATAATAATAAAATTTAGTATAATTTTTTATTAGGAAATAAATTTTAGATCTTCTATTAGCCTTCTAAAAGTTTAGGTGATATTAATATTGACAGGGGACTGGCAATTTAAAAATGATTACCTACATAAATGTAGATATTTTACACAAATTCTTTGTGCATCATAGGTTGCATTTATAATTATTAGATATTAAATTGAGTAAAATTAAAAAAAGTTTATCAAGCTTTGCTATGGACTTAAAGAGAATTATTTAAATAATTTGTTCAATTTTATAGGAAACCGAGAGTCATTTATGTTGAAACATTAAATTTAAGGAAGAATGCTCAAAAATTAACTTGATCCCAAAAATGTTTGTGGTATTTTGAATATCTCAGATTGTTGAGATTACGATTTGTTCGAAAAATTCAAGGAAAGCACAAAGATTAGATACTATGGAAGTTTCTCTTAGAATTTTCACGAGAGAGCAACAATTAACATATCTTGAGATAAGCATAATGAAAACTGCCTCATTAAATTGCTTTGAAAAGTAAGGCATATTAATGAAGAAAATTTGATGAAAAAGTAATTCTAAAAAAAAGCTTGTATCTGTGTAAATTGATATGATACTCTAAGTTTATAATAAAAAATTTAATATTTAGAGCCAAATTAACATTATAAACTTCATTTAGAATATTATTCAAAAGCTACTAATAAGCTCCTCGAGGCTATTTTATATTTATAAATTTAATGATCCTAATATGGAATAATATCTCTCGCCATGCTACTAAAAAGAATAGAATAGTCAAATAAGAATAGAATAATTCAAGGTGTTTTTTAATTATGTTGCATCCATCTAATCTCGATAGGCTAGGCGATTTTTGTTTTTTGGTACTTGAGAAACTATTTGTTTGTAAATAAATTCAATATAGACTAGGTGATATATCAAATCAATTCAATTTATTTATTTTAATAAGAAAAATGCATTTGTTTTCATTTTTAAAAGATTTATTATTTGTATGGAAATGAAAAAAAAATATTTGTAATGACTAATCTTTTAGGAAAGAATGTGGTGAAAATTATATCAGAAATGTATAATTATACTGCATCACTCAAATTCTCCCAATTCTAAAATTATTTTCATAAAACAGCAATAATCTATCTAGATAAGAGTGAATATTAATAAGAATTATAATATATATAAATTATGAGGAGACTCATCATATAAAGATGGATCATTTTTTAATAGCTTAATATTTAATATTTTTTTATATTTATGATAGCTGACAATATCATATGCTCAGAGCATCCATACGAGATATGTGGTATATATCTAGGTTAAAACAAATAAAAATTTGAAAGAAGAAAATTGTGTTTCTAATGTATATCAGAAAATCAAATACCAAATGAATAAATTATTCTTGTTCATAATTTCGGTAAGCTAATTCAAGAAAGGTTTAGAGAATTAAAAATTGGAGATAAATTAACAAATGATAAACCTAAAAGTTTTTTTAAGAACGCACTATTTCAACAAATTGATGAAATGGAAAAAGAAATCATGTTGATTTTTTCAAGTATTAAAGATTCTATCAATGCAATTTTAGAGGAGGAAAGAGAACTGGATGATAAATATTTAAAACTTAACAAAATAAATTTTAATCTTTATGAATACTCTAAAAAAGATTTAGAATTTCTTATCAAGTTTTTAGAAGGAAATAATTTTGATGAATGGATTGAAAGAAAAAAAGTTCTAAAATTTTTGATAGATAAAGTCGAAGCCTTACTAAAGACCCTAATACAAAATTCATATATGACAAACTTTTTGATTGAAGATATTCGTTTTAATTTGTAAGATTTCATCTTGTTTCAAAATACATAAGATAAACCTCAAGAAACTATTGATGAGTTAGTAGGGTGGTATAATCTTAAAAATTAGCTCAAATAAACTACTTTTTATCTAAGAAAATTTAGAAATGGAGATAAAATTTATTAGAAAGATGGATAGGTTCTTAGAAAGTATACTTTGTAGATATATTTATAGGGAAAAATAATAAAAAGGATAGAAATAGGATTATATATTGAATAATTTTGAATAAATGAAATATTTAGAATTTAAGGGATAATTTGGAGTGAAAGGATATAAAATTAAAAGATGGGATTTTTTTTGGAAAGATATCAAAATTGGGGGAGGATTATATAATATAAATGGATAAAAGTAAGGGAATTGGGTAGAATTATGCGAGAACTATTGGGAGTATTATTTATAATTGATTGTTGTAGTCAGAAATAAGTAACAGAAATAGGTTGCTATTAAAAAGGAAAGAGAATAGGAGAATGGAACTATTTTTTCAATAATACTAAAATGTAAGAACAATACATAATAAATTAGTGGAGGAGGAGCTTATAATGATAGAGGTGAAGAAATGAGAATAGGCAAATGGATAGAACTGTGTGACAGTTTTAGATTGGGTTGTTAATTATTGTTATCTGGAGAATATAATAGTGGTAAAAAGGTTGGGAATTGGGATATGTTATGGAGGGATAGTTAAGATAAATAATTCTTAAAAATGTATGATAATCTATTAAAAATGATAGCGGCGGTGGATAATTTGATTAAGAATAGGGTAAGAAAAAGATAGGAAAATGGATAGAGTATTTTGAAGAGTTTCAGGGTAATATATTGATTACTCTTATTGGTGAATATAATAGGAATGGTATGAAGGTCGGTAGCTGGGATGTAATGTATGAAGGAGTTTAAATGTAAATATTACCTATGAATAAGAAATATAACATTTTTACAGTGCTGGTGGATCGTATGATTAAGAAGGCGGTTAGAAAAAGATTGGAAAGTGGGTTGAATTGGATGAGGGATTTAAAGATTATAATTACATCACTTACGAAGTTGAATACAATTTGAAAGGTATCAAGATGGGAAATTGGATAAAAACAAATGGATTAAAAAAACAATAAAATTTTGAGGGATTGATTTGATTAAATTGAAAAGAAAAAACAGCTTGATATACATATGTTTAAATAAAAGATTCAATATTATTTTTAACTTTTCTTTATTCTTAGGTTTGTTGCTGAACTAATTAACTATAAATTTTATTCTTATGTAAGTAAACTTTTATGTTAAAAGCCATTTATTTCGGTTTTATGATTTCTTTAATTAAATTAAAAAGGTGATATAAATAGATATAAGGAGATTTAAGAAATTTCATTAATTTTTTAAATGCTTTTGATGAAATTTATTTTAGTTGATACTTAAGCAAAATAATAGAAATTATAATTTTATCTTGCAATTTTACACTTAATTAATAGAAAAATAACTTTTACAAACAATATATAGTTTTAAATAAATTTAGTTTTGCACAAATACAATTTATAGTTGATTAGTTGAGCAAAAAACCAAAGAAAAAAGTAAAGTAAAAAATAATATTGAATCATAAATTTATACATATGTATATTAAGCTATTTTTCTTTTCAATTTAATCAAATCAATTCCTCAAAATTTTATTGTTTTTTTAATCCATTTGTTTTATCCAATTTCCTATCTTGATACCTTTCAAATTGTATTCAACTTCGTAAGTGATGTAATTATAATCTTTAAATCCCTCATCCAATTCAACCCACTTTCCGATCTTTTTCTAACCGCCTTCTTAATCATATGATCCACCACCACTAAACCCATATTATATATTATTTACATCTATTTGTAGTGTTTTTCATCCCATCTACAAAACAGAATATCCCATCTATTTATTTTTTTGCCTTTGGAATTATATTCACCCTAATAAATAACTTATTTTGAAGTGTATTCACCGCTAAAAAATCCTTTATCCAGTTCAACCCACTGCCCAATCTTTTTCGAAGTACCTTCTTGATTATATGTACCACCACCTCTAATTCTTATACTTTTATTAAATTTACATATACAATTCTCCAGCCCAAATGATATCCCATTTACCTATTTTCATACCATTCTCATTGTATTCACCATTATAAGTGACTTGTTTTTCATCAAAATAATCCTCATCCAATTCAATCCACTCTCCAATCTTTTTCTAATCACCTTCTTAATCATATGATCCGCCACCACTAATACTCGTTTTACATATGTAGCATTTACATTTAATCCCCTTAATGTATAATATTCCATTTTCCCACCTTTATACCATTCATATTATATTCGCCATGAAAAGTGACTTGTCTCTAATTATAAAATCGTTCATCCAATTCAATCCACTTTCCAATCTTCTTCTAACCACTTTATTAATCATATGATCCGCCACCACTAAAAAATGTAATTTTTCTTATTCATGTCTAATATTTACATTTAATCTCCTTTACACAATACATCCCATCTACCAACCTTCCTACCATTGATATTATATTCGCCATAATAAGTGACTTGTCTCTAATTATAAAATCGTTCATCCAATTCAATCCACTTTCCAATCTTCTTCTAACCACTTTATTAATCATATGATCCACCACCACTATTTCATATACTTTTATCAAATTTACATATACTATTCTCCAGCCTAAATTATAACCCATTTACCAATCTTCATACCATTCTTATCATATCCACCATTATGAGTTACTTGTTTTTCATCAAAATAATCCTCATCTAATTCAACCCACTCTCCAACCTTTCTCTACTCGCCTTATTAATCATATGATCCGCCACCACTAAAAAATGTAATATTTCTTATTCATGTCTAATATTTACATTTAATCTCCTTTACACAATACATCCCATCTACCAACCTTCCTACCATTGATATGATATTCGCCATTATAAGTGACTTGTCTCTAATTATAAAATCGTTCATCCAATTCAATCCACTTTCCAATCTTTTTCTAATTACCTTCTTAATCATATGATCCGCCACCTCTAATATTCTTTTTACATA
>JPFM01000035.1:17652-86329 GCA_000733375.1 Paramecium sexaurelia
GATTAATTTATAAAACGGAAAATTATTATTCTTCAATTTTGTTATGATTATAAAAAATAATAATAAAATATGATGGATTGATTTTTAAAACTCAAAATTATTTTATTTCAAAATAATTCTGATTATTAATAATAATTATATAATAAAAAAGTTAAATATCTTAAAATATTAAAATTCAAGCCTTATTTATTGTGAATGTCTATAAAATTTATATAAATTAATTTAAAATTTTATTTTAGATGCTAGCATTTCTATTTATTATATAGAAATGAAGATAGTTTATCAAATTATTTTCTCTTTTTATACCCTAATATTGTTTGATTTACTTTGATTGGATAGATTGTCATTTATTTAATGTTTAAGTTTTGGCTAATCAATGATCATCTCCTTAAACAAAGGATATTGAGAAGATTAAGTCGAACCGATTAAGAACACAATTTCTAAATTAATTCTATTTAATTTCAATGTTCTCTTAATTTTTTCTGTCTTTGCGATACTTCTATTGATTTAATTTCTTGCTTTAATTAATAAAGCAACCATTCAAATTAATAAAATACAATAGATAGGGGTGAAAATGACAAATATTATCAATTATATGTTTGATCTTTAACAAATATTAAATAATTGTATTTTTTTTTCTATTTAATTTAATTTAAAATTACATGAGAGTTTATTTTTATATTAATGATGTTGGAAAAAGTATTATGTTTATAATACTATTTAATTTATACTTATCGATTCTTATAATCTAAAATTCTAATTTTTTGTGATAAATATTATTATACTAAATTGAATTCTGATTTATTCTTACAATTCAATCTATATTCCTTGTTATTTATTCAAAAATTATTAGGAAGAAAAATTAATACCAATAAATTTATTAATATAAAATTTTAAATATTTAATTATTTTTTTGTTATTAAGGAAAGAATTTCTCTAAATTTCATTAATAACAATAAAAGCTTAGGTCTGTCTAACTTTTTCAGTCTCCTTTAATAATCAAACCATATAAAATGGCCAAAAAAACTTAAAATTCTTAAACAGTAGTTGAAAATTCTAACCTACACATTCTGAGTTTCCTTAACAAATAATAACAATAGAAAGTTAAAAAAGACTTAAACAGTAAATAATATGATTAATAAGTACAATAATTATTTAATTTTTAGAATTGTGACTTTTAAGTTGAGGTTAAAAATCACAAAATTATAGAAAAATAATTTACAATATACTAAATAAAAGTAATCTATGGTTCACTTTATTGGGTATTTTAAACAAGATACAGTCTACTTTAAGATTTAAATTCTAAGCTAAATAAATCAATTGTTTAACAGTTTGAAAAATTTCCTGAAAAACGATTATTCGGAAATCTAGAATAGCAATTCATCTTAAAGAGACAAACTTAAATAGAATCATACCTTAATGTAAGTAAAATGAGATTATATTTAGAGTATGTTCAAGTATGGAAAGAATGATAAAGAAGTTAAAGAATTCATAAAACAATCATAGAAAGCGGCTATTGAAATAAATGATCCATGCGAATTAAAATATTTTAAACTAGACTCCTGAATAATTTTATACATAAAAATAGAAATCATAAAAACTTTTTATAAATTTTTAATTCTTAAGGCATAGCTCCTATACTTTAATCACTTTTTTCAATATTTTTGACATAATTACTTGTATTAGTATATCTCTGACTAGTATTTTGATGAGAACTAGTTTTTCTATGCTATGATGGAGTCGAAAGTCCAATTATTTCTTAATTTAGCTTCTACATAACTTTTATGGATTAAATGAGTTCACCTTCATTATCGCCAATTCTTGTTGTTAATAATTTAAGTTTTTAATAGATAATTTAGGGGTCAACTTATTTATTATTTACTGCTGTTATAACATCTTTTTCTAACTTCAAAACATTTTTTTAAACCATTTTGAAATATTATTGAATTATTTACACGGAAGCTTATTCCTCAGTTTCTTAAATAAGGCCAGTAGAACTTCTTTTGTGTCTTGAATTATCTGATATTTCTTTTGATGTATTAGAACTATCTTTGGAAATATCCTTTAAAAATTGATTCTCTTTTTCTTTTATCAGTTCATTATATTTTGGAGTAGATAATTTCTTCTCTTCAGGATAATATTATTTGTTTTCAAAAACTTTATCCGTTTTACTTTATTATTGTAATTATTATTAATATTATTGCTATTGTTATTAATATAAAGCTGATTGCTAAACAATTTATTATTAGATAGGTTTCTTATTATCAGTTTATTAAAATAATAATTATGATGCGATAGTTGTTGGAGTTGCAACAGGAGTATTTGAATTAGGTTTAAAGAAATCATTAATTTTATTTTGCTAAATATTTGTAGTATTAGCTTAAGTTTTAGCCTTGCCTTTAAATTATATAATTTAATACATTCGATTGCAACTTCTTATTATGGAATCTAATAGGATTGTTTTTTCTAATGATTTGATTATGTGGGTTTTGATAATTATTTACTTGGGGATATTCTATCACTTCCTAAATTTGGTTTTTTTTTATTAAATTATGTATGATTAAAAGCATTTTACGGATTATTATGAATAGCTTATACATTCAGCATTTCACCAATTTTTTATGGATTTTTGTTATTTTGTTAAGATAATTCTTAAATTTAATATGCATTTGATTATCTTCTTCCTAGGATGGCATCTTATTAATTTTTCTAGAGTGAGAATTAACTCTAGGTTTAATAAAACACTTACTTCATTTAAGATTTCCTTTTCCATTTCACTTGAATCTGTAATAAGATATAATTCATTATTTTCTATCAATAAATTTTTGATATCATAAGTATGAGTTAATTTACGACATTTAGGACATTGAATTCTAAATTTGTTTTAGATTTAACTAATGATGATTGAAACAATAGGATACCTTGTATTTTCTTAAATTTGAATATTGAGTCCGCATTTCATACACAATGAATGTGAGCATATCAATTATATAGGATTTTATGAAGTCATTTTACATAGCTAACATAGGGGAGAAGAGTTTGAACTTTTATTTAGCATTAACTGATTATTATATTTTTAATATTAATATATTGTGATCATTATGATTTTGTGATTTCTGTTTTTAAACCATCAAATGAATCAACAGGAACATGTTAAGCAAGTGTATAATATTTGCCTTTTCCATCATCTTCTTCCTTCTTCTTTCTTTGTAATCTAACTCTGATTCTTCTTGGGAGATTTCTAATTCCTCTTGCCCAAACAGCTTCATTCAAAGATTGATCTACTCTAACATCTTCTGTAAGCATATTCTTTCTAGCTGACAAATTTATTCATAACTCATACCAAAATCAACTATATATGACACAGCTCTTGGTGCTTTTCTCTTAAATGTTTCTTTATGAACACCTTTATGAAGGTTGATTGTATAATCTCTACTTACTTCACCCAATGGATTTGGCTTTCCTTTTTCCTTCTTAACCATTTCAAATAAATAATTTATTTAATATCTTTAATCAAATAAATATATAAAAACAAAGTTAATTAATCTTCATAATTATTATTTTATCTTTACGGCTCTCCTATTACTATTCTTACGAGATTGTGATCTATTATTTTTTAATAATATTTTACTATAGATTCATACTGTTACTAGGACTATTCAATTTATGAATTTCATCATCTACATACCGATAGCCTAAAAACATTTCTTGCTACTGAGCTTTTGAATGATTTGAATATCTTTCATCACTTTCATGACAAACCTTTTATATAAGCAAGAAAAGAATACCTTTTTGAGTACTGATCTCAAATATAAATTTCTACGTTTTAACTACATTATTGCTTATAATTGATTTTAAGTATATGCTTTTGTGTGTTATGGTTACTTTGGTGAAGCATTCAATCTTATTCGTAAATGAGCAACATTAATTGATTATTAAATTTTTCCATTTGTATTAAATGCCTTTTGAGAATATTCATTTTCAACATCATATCCTTTTCCAATCTCCTATTTCTTATTAATTAACTAATTGACAAAAACGAATTTCTGTTTTATTGATTTTCTTAATGGAGTTGTTTAATGATTGGGAGGGTTCACTCTTATTGGAGAGAGTTAAGGACTTTTTAAGAATATTTTTTTTAAACATAAACTATCCGATGGTTAAGTTTTTGTTATATTTTAAACTTAAATGAAATGTTATTTTTCATCTTCATCTGAGTTAATTGATTATTCAATATCCCAACCTTAAAGATAATCATTTTATTTATACATAAATTTTATATTCTTAATTCATTATTGATAATATTAAATGAACAACACTGCTTTTTATAAAATACATACTCAAAATTACAAAAAGACTAAATCAAACAGCTATGGCTACCAATTAAATTAGTATAACGATAAAGAGCAGCATCAAAGTAAATTCAAAAAATTCATAATTTATAAAGTGAAATGGAATTAATAATCATTATCAATATTTAAATAAATATTCTTTTTTATGGATGATAAGTTAAATTATACAGATGAGAAAGAAAAAATGCTTTAAAAATAATTTTTCATCTTTATTTTTATTTGAGAAGAAATATGTAATGGAATTTTAATCAACTAATCCTTTAAATGTTTTTACAAATTTAAATTAATTTAAACTCATTTTTATAAATTTCTTACTTTATTCCTTATTATGTAAATTAACTAATTGCCATCAAATTGTTAGGATAGATTAGCAGATCTGGAAGCTCGTATTTTAAAGAAACCTAAGGTTGAAATTTTAGAGGCTTTCCAAAGAGGAGATTCCTTTGAAGTTTTTTCGACTTAAAAAGAGCGTAAATTGCCTAATAAATAATTATCTTTATAAGGAACTCCTCGTAAGAGTTCTAGTGATCAAACACTCTTTAGATAATTATAAATTACATAGTTTACAAAAAATATGTAGAAGAAATAAAATTATAATAATAATTTTGATTTAAATGGGGATGAATAATAAAATACCGAATTAATTTTAAAAGAGAAACTAAATACAATAGCTATACAAGATATTCGAATAAAGGAATTGGAAGCAAGAATAATTGAACTTAATCAAGAATTATAAGTATTAGTTAATATAATTATGAATAGGAATAGAGGGATTAATAATTCAAGAGCGAGAACGTGATTAAATAATTCATTATAGAATTAGATTAATTTGAGAGAGCATAAATGATGACGGAAATTGAGAAGAATAAAGAAAGATTAGGAGAATATTCTTATTAAAGAGAAAAGACTCAAATTTAGGAAGTTTGGATAGATGGAAAGGAAATTAAATAAATTAAAGAAAAGATTAAAATAATTGGAAATTAAAAAGAAGAGATTGAAAATAGAAAAAAGTAATTTTAATTCTAATCTTCATCCTAATATCTTAAATATGTGTTATTATCAAAAGAAGAATAACAATTATAAGAGTAATTGAATCGATTAGAAAATGAAAGACAAATCTTTATTAAGTAATTAAGAAGATAATACGATGAAGAACATGCTCGATTTAAGACGATTAATGAATATAGAATAATAGGAGAAAGATATATACTGCTCTAATTATTAGGAAGAGGAGGTTTTAGTGAAGTATATAAAGTATTATTAAAAAAAATTCTATTAGGGATATGACTTAAAAGATTTAAAGCATGTTGCTTGTAAAATACATCAATTAAATCCGGATTGGTCAATTAACTCAAAATCTAATTATGTCAAGCATGCAACAAGAGAGTATAAAGTTCATAAGGAATTAATGCATCCAAATATAGTTAAATTATACGATTCAGTAGAAATTGATATGAATACTTTTTGCACTGTATTGGAATATTGTGATGGTTATGATTTATCCATCTATATCAAAAAATATAAATAGTTTTAAGAAAAAGAAGCAAAATTAATTATTTAGTAAGTGCTTAATGCAATTAAATATATTCATTAGAGTAACATTATTCACTATGATATTAAACCATAAAATATATTATTTCATTAAAATGAAATTAAATTGTCAGATTTTGGATTATGCAAGGTAGTTGAAAATGATAAATCTAAAATGGAATTAACTTCATAAGGTGTAGGAACATACTGGTATTTACCCCCAGAATGCTTTCATACTGGTGAATAACCACCTAATATATCTAATAAAGTGGATATATGGTCTTTGGGAGTTATATTTTACGAAATGCTTTTTGGAGTAAAACCATTTGGACATGGATATAGTTAAGAATCAATTTTGAAAGAAAAAGTAATCAATTTTTGATATGAAAGATTATATTAAAATCAGAATGTGTAAATTTCCCATCAAAACCAATAATATCAAATGAATGTAAAGATTTTATTAAAGGTTGTTTGAATTATTGTTAGACAGAAAGATATGATGTTGTTTAGGCTTATAATCATTAATATATATAACAAAAAAGATGAAACATAATATTATTATATAATTATTTATTAAAAATAGGTATAGATATATCATAAGTACTATTATCAATTATATTAAATAAATTTCTAATGTATCTATAAATTTCAAATGTGAACAATTTTACTGCATTTATTATGTTCATTATACCCAGATTAATCTAATTATTTAGTATTCATATTTTAAGATTCGGCTTTAATCTATTTTTCTACTATTTAAAATTTTTGTATAGGAAACAAATGCTTAAATGAATAATTATTCAATCGGTTTGATTAATTTAAGAGTGGTTTTAAAATTTTTAATTCAAAATCTTCTCCTCATTAAGACTCTAATTATATAAAATTAATAAAACTGATTTTAAATTATATTTATATATATTTCTTTATAAAATTTATTAGTTTAATATTTTAAATTAGTACTAACATGTTTGAAGATGATGATGTTGAAATTATCGATTCTACCAACACTATCTAAACTTAATAAGAATATAAATAAAAGCCTGATTTTATTTGCAACTTAAAAATATAACATCAAGTATTTTTAGTTTCTATTCTAGAAACTCTTATTGAGTAATTAGTCATTAGAATAAGAAGTTGAATAGTACAAAGGGTTATTGGAACAAACTATTTAAAGTTTAAGATAATCTCAAAAAGATTAACATATTTTAAGTAATAAATTTCATTTTTAGTATTAGAGCTTTAATTATCCTAAACTGAAAATGTTATTTAAGGACATGAAACTAATCCTAATGAAATGCAGAAAATTACTAATATACAACAATAAATAAAATTGAAAGAAAGCAATTCCAGTATAATTATATTTTAAAATTTATTATTATTAGATAAAAACTCTTTAGGTAATAAATAAACTAATGCATCCTCTAATTTTGGCTATATAAATTCATCTTTAAATTCTCGTCATACATATCCATATGACATAGTATGATTTGTTCTTTATAATTTGTTCAGCTTATTTCTTAAGCCTAAATCCTGAGTCATTCTATTAAAAGAGTTTAAACAGTTCTTAAATAAAGTGAAAACAATCAAAATTCATTAGAATTTTAGAAACTTATTTAAGAATTTGAAGAGAATGTTAATATATTTTCTGCAATCTAAGATTAATTCATGTTTGAGGTTATAATTTTCATTTTTATCAATTTTAGATTAATAGAACCATTATTGATTAAATTGATCAAAAATAAGATCTTGAAGAATAATCCATATCTTCTGACAACTTAAATTCATAACAAGGATAAAATTCTTTAATTTTTAAAGAAGATTTGGATATCAGTCAATTTGAAAATGAAGTACAAATAAAATAGTAATTTGAATAATTTGAAATTTCTTTGATTAAACTTTCAGAGGAGGAAAAGTAATTATGGAAAGAATAATTACTATAATTAATTAACACACTTTGATTTTATATATTATATTAATAATTAATATAAGAATACTATCTAAATTTTGATATCTTTTATAATTTTTTTTATTTCGAATCAAGTTTATATTAAACGAATCCTTTGATTAAATAAAGTAATATTATAATAATCTTAAAATTAAGGATTGAAATAATATTTACTTTATTATATATTACTAAAAATTGATTGCAAATTAATATATATTTTCATTTAAACAATTTTTTTAATTGATGTAATTATAATGAAGTCTTTTATTGATTAGACTATTATTCTTCTTGATGTAGATCTATACCATATTATTAATTTTTGTTTTATTCACTTAAATCTTATTTTAAAACATCGATGACTCTATCAGCCAAAAATGTCAAGGATGGTAACATATGTGATTAGGGAGTTAAAAATTCCTTAATGTTGAGCTCTTTTCTTGAAATAAGTAATGATATTACATTTATCTAGCTTGTTTCGCTAATTACAATCGTTTATAGACATTTGGATCAAGTGGGGCTGCATCCTCTATAATTGGTTTTTCAGGCTATTCTGTTTGTTCAAAATGAGCTGTTTCTTGTTCATCCATCATTAATGATGCTTTTCTCTCTGTGCTTAAAACAGTTACAAATTTGTAATGATTGTTATGGGTTGTGTAAGAATATAATAGAGTCCTAATAAAAATTGATTTAGTATGATACCTTGCATTTATAGTAGCTGAGACTAATTTTTAAGATGCTATTGCATGAAGTACTTTAGATTATTTAAGATCTATAATTAAAGCTTATTCATTAAGATATTGAACAGCAATTAAATAATCATTAATTTTACTAATTGATATTGAATTACCAAATTAAGTTATAATTTACTTTTTATTATCTTAATAAAATGTTATAGTTCCTCCGTTACAAACTAATACTCCAGCTTAATAAATGTAAGCAGTTTCAGGGAATGTTTAATCTAAGGGCAACTCTTTAATAATATTATTATTTTGAATGCTTATGTGTAAAATACTAATAGAAGTGACGATTATGAATGTGCTTTCATCTTTAATAGAAGCTGCTAATATCTTTTTTCCTTTATATCCATTTCCTCTAAAAACACAATTCCAATTAAATTATCCTTTATTCTATTTAATTTGTTTCCATAATCTAATTTCACCATTTCCCCAAGTAATGATAGAATTATATCCAATATCCATTCCTTCAATTTCATAATTGGTTGTTGTTACTAGATTGAATTCAAAATTATTAACATTTTCAAAAATAGAAAGTGTTTATTATAATTCAGAGGTTAAAACAACAATTAAAAATCTATCTAGGATAGCAAACTAAGAAATTATTGAATAAATATGTTTACTTAATTGATAATCGTTCTATCTCTTTTATGAGATTCATCAATATCAGATATATAATTTCTTTAGCATATAGGAATGACATGTAATAAAATTCCTTATGTTGGATGAATAACTTATAAAGTTCCATTGGCTCCTTATGTAATTAATTTATTTTAATAAGTAAGAAATGTCTTAGGGGTGACATGATGAATCCCTGAATAAAATGGCAATTTATTTTAACCCATTAAAGAAATCTATTTAATTTAATTGATTTCTGAAACATTAATAATTAAATTATCATCGTTACTACACATAGCAACAATTTAACCTCCTTATCTTGGAAAGAATGCTTTTCTAGCAACTCTCAAATGCCATTAAACAATAACACCTTCTTAACCAGCTGAATATAGGGATGCTCCAGCAAAAAGTAAAGAGTTTATTTAATGAGCATGCCAATGATCTTATTGAATAATTATACCAGTTGAGAATTACAATATAATCAATTATCCATTACTTAATCCGCATGCTAAAAGATCCTAATCATCATCTAATTTCAATATATTAATTGGAAGTCCAAATTGTCTTAGAATTTTATCATCATTACCAATTACATGAATTGAATTATCATCTGCTATAATTAATTGCTCCTTATATCCTGAATATTCAATTGATTTTATATTTGTTAATTACTTTGCATCATATATTTTTGAACAAGTGATTCCTACTCTAACAATATTATTTCCATCGTAAGCTATAAAATGATCATTATGAAAACAAGCAACATGAAACACTTTTCCTTTGTGTTATTTACTTTATAATTGTTTTCCATCTACTGAATAAACAAGAAATTCAGAATTATCAGTCAATACATAAATGTCTCCATTTACAGCCATTGTTTTTATTTAGCCACCAACATTGATTCTACTACTCATTTTCATAGTATCCTTTTCTAATATTAACAAATCTTCCCCTGAATAAGTGTAAATGAATGAATTGTAACAAAATAATTTATGTCCCACTTAATCACCAAAATTAATCATAATTAATATAAAATAATCATGAACAAAATATTTTTACTTTACTTTTTTTTTTAATCTAAATTTATTATTATCTTTAAATTTAGGTTATAATCCTAAGTATATTTCAGTAAATTAAATTTACAGTCTATGACATATTCATAATTTAATCCCATTTTTTAAAAGTAATTGCACCACTATATATATACATACAATGTATTATAATTAATCTATAAGAAATGTTTTTCAAGTAAAAATTATATCAAATTATTTACTCAGTCTTTTGAAATAATCTAAGATGTAATCCACTTTCCAATAATTGATATATAATATTAAAGATAAATATATAAATAAAAACATTGAATTCTTTTAAAATTTATTATTAATTAAATATGTTGTCAAAAATAATCTTGATATATATTTTTCATAATCTTCTCATATTGTTCAATTTATAAATCTTCATAAAATAATAAGAATATCAATAAGGAAATCATATTGAATTTATTTTTGACAAATAATTCGATATTTATCTGCAATATTAGAATATCTTTTTAAATTATTAACCACTTCAACATAGATAGATTTATAAATTTTTTACACTTGGTTTTAAGTATATTATCAATTTAATTTTAAATGTAAAAAAGTAACATTTAAGAATGTAGATCTAATTACAATATACCACAAAGGCGGAGACAAAACTATCATTTTTTCAGATTTTAATAATAATGTTATTACTTCTAAATGAAATTTACAATAAGGTAGTTAATTAAATAGTAAGTCAACTTATTTAGATTTTTTATGATTTCATGAATCTAACAAATAATTAGAGATTTATGTGAGTGATTAAATATGTTTTAAATTAACCTTAATGTTTTTGAGCTCACTATGATAGATTATTTAATATCCAATAATGACAGAATTTACTTATAAGTTTAAAAAGGTGTAAAATTCTCTTTATTTATTTCATCAGGTACTGTTGTGTGATTTCGAGAGTATTAATTATTATCTAAGTCATTTAAATGACTTAGATAATGTTTAGGAGAATATTAGTTTAGTTGATCAATATTTAATGAGTGATATGGGATGTAGAAAATGTATTATGTAGGTGTGATATGTTTGCATCATTTTTTCATTTTAATATAAAAAATGCTAAAATTTGAGGCTTTCAAGAAATAATAACGATTGATAGAGAGATCACCTTAGTTTATTGTGCAATAGTTATTGCAAAGAAAGATTGTGTTCATAAGGGAGAATTTTAGTTCTAAGGAGAATTTCATGATTTAAGTAATAATTGTGGATTAACAACTTTAGAAGGAGGAATCATAAGAGATAATTTATTTGAAGCCAGATTGTGGTGATCAGGTTATGAATGAATTGACAAGAATAGCAATGTCAGATATTCCTGAGAACGAATAATTAGAGTATCATGTAAGAGCATAGTAATTATTGGATTACTTTACTTAAAATTAGTATATTAGCAACCATTATTTTATAGAGTTTAAGTTCAATATACAACAGTTTTATATTAAAAGATCAATTATGGATTAGCTTTGAGAAAGTATGGTTTGACAGAAGAAGTGATAAATTTGTTAATGGATAGTGACTAGATTTTGAAGATTAAAGGCAAACAACTGAAAAAGCAACCTGTGGACATTTAATTATTAGCTAGAATAGTACAAAACAAACTTATGAGATTACGTATCATATTTTAATGCACATTATTATTTTCTGAAAGCAGAAGGTATGAAATTTATTAAATTAAATTAGAAACAAATAAGCATTGGAATTAGCAAAAAGTGCATTAAAATAACTCAAAGTAATATTTGAGACTACAATTAAATTATGTTAGTAGATGAATTTAACTAATTTAATTAATAAAAAATAAAGAGCTAATTCTGAAATGAGTCTAGCCACAATGACATATTAATAACCATAAAAGTTATCATACTGTTAGATTGTTGAAATGGTGTTTAAAGAAATATTGACTCTTATTAAATGTTCAATGCCTTAATCCTAATTTGAAGATAAAAACTCATAGATTATTAGAAGCTATTAAAGCAGAAGTTAATCATTAGATAAATATAGTGAATCTATCTCACTAAGTAATACTAATAATTAAAATCATAAATTGTATCCAAATCTTAATGATAACCATCCTATGCTCTAAATGTAGATTCTAGGATTAATGTAAATGACTTAAGTAGATATAGAAGAATTATATCCGATTAGTAATCCAGAAATGGTTATTACTGAAGAAGTCATTTTAGAATTAATTATGCTCGCTGGATTAAGTTTTTATAGTATATCTACTGAATTAAGATTTATTAATTCTAATTTTGATAATCGATCTAATCTTGAAATTTGGCTATGTAAAAGTCTAGAAATATATTACACTTATGTTCCACATATGTCATAAATCTTTAATTAAATTTATTAAGTTTATAAGAAATTATATGGAGTAGATAAGCAGATGATACCTGAAGATTAAGAAATTACTCATTTAACTAAATTATTACGTCCGCATTAATTTAACAATAAAGCTACACTAGCTAATAAAGTTGTCATAGTAATTAAATTGCCTGAAGGCCCAGGCTCTATTATTAAACATGCTAATACTTAATAAAAAACAATCCCCTCTAACAAAACAAGCAAAAAGTAAATTTACTATATTTAAGTTTAGACATCTTTTAACATAAGTTGAAGATTAAGAAGATACAGGAAGATCTCCTAGCCGATTATTCCTAAAACCAACTAAATCATAATAACCTTTAGAAATTAAACAAAGAGTCGATTTTCTGATGAATCACATTCTAACTCAATAAGCAAAGTTAAGTAAAGAGAAGATGAAAATTATTAAGAGTCGTATTAAACCTGATTTAAGTAATGGAACTGTTGGTATGACACCTTCAACTAACACAACTAACAACACTACTTAAAATACAACTTAAAATTCAGCAAAATCACCTCCTAAACAATTGAGTCGTTCTCTCTCGAATTCTCGTAAGACTAGCTAATGCATCGTCTCTGCTTAATTAAATATTTAGTAAGCCTTGCATTAGACTAGAACAGCATAATTAAAATATAGATATCGCAATCAATTTAATACTTTGCCAATTGAAGAAAGTCCTACTTAATTTAGTAGCACAAGAAAATAAGGAACTTTAGATTCGGCAAAAAAATAATACCAAAATAAATATTAATTAGTACTTTAGTAGAAGTTACAGAACCTCAATTGATATTAAAATTATAATTTTATAACTCATGTATAATTCTTTAATAACTACTATTTGTCTTTCTAATTATATTGTATTGTTAAGGCTGAACTACTACTTTCTATATTATTTAAATAGTTTTATTATTATTGTTTCTAAATATGATCTAAAATACTAATATTTTATTATTTATATAGTTGACCTCTACTGAACAATAACAATCATAATGAATTATTAATTCAGCAAATGAATTAATTTTTAAGACTGTTAATTATTATGTAAATGTAAATCTAAATTTATTAATTAATTAAGCAAAATATTGAATATAATAAATGTATTTAATTTTGGAGTTCTAAGGATTGAATAAATACTTAAAAATGTCCTATTAATAATATATTATATGATAATTTAATTAAAAACTAATTAAACCTCTTTCATAAAATTTATTAATTGAAATTCTAAATTTATTTATATCTTAATGGATTACTATAATTTTATCACTTTTTAGGAATTTAAGGAGGCCAAAATTAAATTAAATTTTCTGCAGTCCCCAAATATTTTTTTTCCAATTAATCTTAAGGAATGGCTTCTTTCAATTTTTCCAAGGTTTTCTTTGTCAAAAAGACATTTTTTGATTTGCTTTCATCATCCATAAATGCAGCACCAGCCTTCCAAGATAAATCAACACCTGTAGATGGATTTAGGACATACATTCTATGTAAACATCCAACAAAATTTAATGCCATAGTTTTTATTATGTCTCCTAATCCAGAGGGTAATCCAAAAACACCAATATCTTTAGTATCTATAACACAGATCCAATTTTCGACTTTTCCTGGCATCATCATATGTTTTTTGACGAAGCCTAAAAAAAATGACAGCATCTAAATCATAAAATCTTTTGGATACTAGTTAATAAATTATAAATTATTACTTTTTTCTAATCTATTCTATATGCTTCTAAATATATTACAGGTCTAAATTGATAGTCTCTTCCAAAAGTGTATAAGAATCCAGCTTCTAAGAATTCTTACATTTATTTATTCAATGTGTGCATATTAGGATTTGCTCTCCAAGTTAAGTGTAATTGTAATCTCTATATTTAATTAAACAAACTAATTACTTCAATACAATCCTTAATCTTGAACTTTCCATTATACACAATTTTGAGAGTGTCTGTTTGTGTCCATCTAAAATAAATATTGATAAAAATGTCATACCCATCTGGTAATTTTATTCCTTTTTTTTATATTTCCTCTTCTAACTATTTAATATGTTGAAGTTCAAATTAATCATATTGAACATCGCCACCAAATATCTTTCTATATTACTTGTCTTTTTCGGTTTTTCGAATATATAATTCTAAATTATACCGAATAGTAAAATACATTCATGTTGGATGGCAGCAGCTTAAGCTGGGCATTGTAGATAAGAATATTCTGATTAATCCATTTATAAATTTTAATTAACAGAAAATGATAGTAATGAAAAGATCATTTTCTCATCCTATAAGAAGAATTACTACAATTTATAAATCAGCAAGATTAAGATCAGAATCTTGGATTCCATCACCTATTAGAGTGTCAATAAATTAAATTTCTATTTAAAGAAAAAGTCTTGAAATTCCTAATTTATGCCACATATAAAATTCAACTAATCATGTGTATTTATATTACTTATTATAGATTGATAATTAGAATGATTAATTGAGAAAGGAGTTGGATAACAAAATTTAAGAAATTGATGTAACAAATCATTAGACTTATTTAGAATTTGAAATAGAAAATTATTTCATCATTAGAAACAATAGAGTAATAGGAAGAAATAATTCAAGAATGGCAATAGAAATATTTTGAATAAGAAAAATAGCATAATAGAGAAATAGCTTAATTAAAAAGTAATTTAGATAATTCAATTTTCGATGAACCTTAATTAGATTTAATTGAATAATAGAATGATAATAGTGATCATGTTAGAATGGATGATTTATAGATAATCTAAGAGGAAAGTGAATGTCCTCAAATCAAAAGTCTGAATTAGTCTGTTGCTTAAAATTTTAAATTTTATGAAATTCTAAATGCTCTCAATAAAATGAATTTAGATGAATCTCCAACAGTAGAATAAACGGAAATTAATGAATCCTATATAATATAAAGAATAAACAAGCTAATAGATTATATACATAAATTAGAAGCAGATTTAGATGATTGGAAATGTAATTATTGGAATCTAGAAAAGCAACTAAATTCTTAATTAAAAGATAACTTTATTTAATAAGGTTCTTAAGAGATTGAAATTGAGTTTGATTTTGATAAAAATTAATTAGTTAGAGCTATTAAACCAAGTGGGAAGAGATCATTGTAAGATGAAAATTCAGCTTTACAATAGGAAATACAAAGATTATAAGAATTAAACAATTAGTTATTAAATTAATAGAAAAGTTAAACAAAGTAGGTGTTAGAGTCTTTGATAAACAAACAAAAGAAAACAACAAGGAAAAAGAATTTAACTCATATTTAAGAACCTTCAAATAAAAATTTAGCTTAAGTTTCAACTCATCATTCAAGTAGTCACAATAATACTTAGAAAAAGAGTCATCCCACTCAATAGGGATCTCCAAATTAATAAAGAAATAACCAATAAATAAATTAATACTTTAGCCATTATTTTTAATAAAAAAGAGAATAACCTACATAACATTATTCTCCGGTCATTTTAACAAAGGTTTAATAGTTTGCAACAAAATAATAATTTGGGATTAAATATTTGAAAGATATGTCGATGGATCACTATTATAATGTTAATGTTTATCAGACACCAATAGTAGTTAAATAATCAAGTTTAAGTCCTTACTAAAAATCAGGAAGCAAATTTATTCAATTTTGAATTTATTATATTATTTTAAATTAATTTGAATTTTTAATGTCTAATTCATAAAGTGTCCAGAATAGTTTTGAGGAATTTGAAGAAGTTGATTATTTCGATGTTGATAATTACTAATATATATCTTAGTTGATAAAAATAGAAGAAGATTACGAATAGGAATAATTAGTATTTGTTTAATTTAATAATTTTTAGTTCATAAATAGATTAGAATTAAAATTAAAGTTAATCATTCCATTTTTATTAGAATTATTAAATAAAGAGAATTTAAGATAGTGTATACTAAATCTATCAAAAATAATAAAAAACAAATAGTTAAATGATTAATATGTAAAAGTACTAAGTAATATTAAAACATAATATCATCGTTTAACTTTAAAACAATGTAAAGAGGAAATAGCTCAAATTCTCTTGTGGCTATTATTTGAAATAGAGAATACTTGATATATTATAAATTTTAATTAATATGAACAATCGATTACTCTATTATGGCATTTGTGATATTCTAGTTTGTCTTGTGATAGGAGTGACAAATATATCTAAAGAAGCTATATATTATGGATTCGCCATTTCATTTTTTGCAGAGTTAATCTTAATGATTGCTTTAATTGTGTTGCTTCAGAAAAATATTTTAAATGACTTGATCAGAGAATGCTACATAATAATTTCATATATGCTATGCTAAATTTTGTAAATCGAGTTCTCAGATCAACAGTAATATGCAGTATTTACAATTATTATATTTAGGAATACATGCTGTTTTTCATCATAAGACTATTGGTACTCATAACAGCTATTTAAAGAATTCCATTTAGGATAGGTATTTTTTTTATTGTTTATCTGTACTTGTGCATAAGGTTAGAATTCTATAAAAGCGTATTTCCTTATCTTGGTTTAGTATTTATACCTTAATTGTTCAAAATTGACAAGAAACAGCAATAAAATCTTTCTAATTTAATTACTGAATTTTTCAAATAGACAATAACTAATCCTATATTAATAATTGATGCATAAACGAGATAAACATTATTTCATACTCGTAAAATTGAATCCGAATTTAATTACACCACAAACAATTCAAAGAACTTCATAAATACTCTCTAATAATTTTAAGATTATAATAGCAAAACTTTAAGTTCAATTTTAGATGAATAGAAGCTATAATAAATAACGACAGAAGAATAAGTTTAATATTGTAAATTATAAGAAATATTGAATGAAGATTATCAATTTGTGGATTCACCATAACATAAAAAAGTATCAACATTTATCCATGATGAAATAAATGAAGATAGATAAGAATTAGTAATTGAAAGTCCAAAATGTTAAGGAGAATCATTAAAAAATTAAAATTCTAATCAATTTATTGATGATACTCCATATTAAATAAAAAAGAGCAAATTTGTATAATTCAAAGAAAGTTAATACAAATTTGATTCAATGGATGAATTAAAATAAAGAAAAATCAATATTCAAATTTATTATTGCATTTGGGATTATAAAGAAGCTTTTTTGATTTCATTAAAAGATTTGAGAAAATAATAAATGATTGAAATATTGAATAATGAATTAGAAGAGAGTAGAAGATAGAATGAAAATAAAGATTAAATTTTAGCAACTGTTTTTCATGATTTTAAGACTCCAATAAATGGCATTTCAACTATAGTAGAAGCAATGGAAGAGAAATTCGATATTAATGCATAATAGAAATACTATTTAAGAATAATAAAAAAGAATGTTTATTTAATGTTGTATATGATTTAAGATATTTTGGATTTTGCTAGAATTCAAAAGAATTAATTAAGATTGAGTATAAGTGATTTTTATTTGAATGAAATAATAGAAGAAGTAGTTGAACTAGTGGCAATATAAGCAGAATAAAAAGGAGTTGTAATTACAACCCATTATGATTTGCCTACTTATTAAATATATAGTGATCCAAACAGAATAAAGTAAGTATTAATGAATTTTATTTCTAATTCGTTAAAATTTACAGAATCGGGATCTATAACCATTTCAGTTACTTCTCATTAAACAGATAAATCTTAACACATTGTTCGGACTGGCTCATCTAAAAATGTGTTTATTTAATAATAAAATTAATAATCAATCGGGTAATTAAGAAAATAATTATCAGGTAGATCAGTAAAATCAACAACAGGTTAAAATAGAATGATATATACGATTACAATAGCAGATACAGGTTGTGGGATATCTGAATTAATAAAACCTAAATTATTTAACATGTTCGCAACATTTCCAAGTAAGGAAGTTTAGAATAAATGTGGAACAGGAATTGGATTAATGGTTTGTAAGAAATTAATTAAGTTACTGGGACCATCTGAAGATATAGATCTTTGGAGTGAATAAAATAAAGGAACCAAAATGTCCTTTTAGATCTATTCTCGATTATCAGATGATCCCAAAAGATCTCCAAATTACATAAGTGTATTTAAATAAGAGAGTAGCTCTAAAAACTTTAATATTGATAGTCAATCCTAATTTGATGAATAACAATCAATCTAATAAACTTTTGTTCGTTCCTCCTTATTATATGTATATTAAAGACCCATAGATAAACATGATGCAGATTAGGATTTTGATTATCATCCAGAATATGAAGATGCCGATTAATAGAAATTACATAACATTAATTACATGAAAAACCAACGATCACCAATTGTAACCAAAATAAAAAATAAAGAATGTTCACTTGATGATTCCTAAGATGTAATCGATCCAAAACATCGTTTGTAAAAGATATTATAAAATAAACCACATTTCTCTATTTTGATTGTTGATGATCAACCCTTTAATGTTCTTGCTTTGAAATTACTATTACAAGATATTTCCTCTAATATAACATTTTTAGAAGCCTACAATGGTTAATAAGCTATCAATAAATTAATAAATTTTCAAAAATAAAAAAATATCAAATATATTTTTATGGATTTATTAATGCCAATTTTAAATGGTTGGTAAGCCACAAAATTGATTAGAGAAATGGTAAATAATATAATTGATATTAGATTTCAAAAAATTAAATTGATGAACTTAAAATTATAGCCATTTCAGGTTATGATGATGAAAATGAGTAAGAAAGATGTGGTAATATTGGATTTGATGCCTTTATTACTAAACCTGTAAAATTGGAAGTAATTGCAGAAGTATTTGTATAGTTAGAGAAAGCTTGAATATAAAATTTTGTATTATTACTGATTATATATAGTTATATATTATAATTAATAATAATCTTTATATTAATTGATTCGTTTTATTTGTTTGGAAATTAGGTTTTTATTTGAAATACCCCAAAAAAGATATTTAATAATTAAGATGTCTTAGAAAATCTTTGAAAAAAAAGACGTAAGAAAATTATATTTGGATGAAAACGGCAATGTTGATTATACTAAAATCCAAGCTAGATGGGATGAATTAAAAAAAATAAAAATTAGCTTGGGAAATAAACATTTCTCTGAAAAAATTGTCGAACAAGCTAAACAATTATCTTAAGAAGACTAACAAAGACTCTTAGATATCATGATTGCAGGATTAACCAACGATGATAGCTCAGTTGGTATTGCTGCTACTAGACCAGAAGATTATGATTTCTTCCTTTTTTATTTAGAACCTATCATTAGAGAATATCACAAAATCGAAGGAGAAACTAAATAAGAACATGATTGGAATATCCCTGTTGGAGAATATGTACTTACTAAAATTGATCCAAAACTAGAAAAAGTTTCCATGAGAGCAAGAGTAGCAAGAAATGTTGTTGGATTTAACTTGCCATCATCTATGGATAAAGATGAAAGAATTAGATTTGAAAATCAAATGGTTGAGGTCTTTGAGAAATTTGGTTTCCCTGGAAAATATCACAGTTTAACACCAGGACATAAAAACTTTATTTCAGATTAAGAAGCTGATATTCTTAGAAGTAAACACTTTTTGTTCATAAGCATGACACATGATAATTATTTAATGTCTAATGGTGTTGCCTCTGATTGGCCTTATGGAAGAGGAATTTGGATTAGTCAAGATGAAACTAAAATGGTATGGGTTGGTGAAGAAGATCAATTAAGAATTATCTCAATTGTTTAAGGAAACGATCTAGGTAAAGTAGATTAATCATTACATGAATTATTAACAGGTATCGAAAAAAGTGGATTAAAATTTGCAGAACATCCTAAATATGGTATTATTACTACATGTCCAACAAATATGGGCACAGGAAAAAGATAATCTATTTTAGGTAAATTCCCAAATATTACAAAAAATGGAAAGGATGAAGCTAAATTGAAAGAAATAGCTAAAACATTAGGATTATAAGCTAGAGGTGTTGGTGGAGAACATTCAAACATGGATAGCGAAGGAACTGCTGATATTTCACCATCTGCTAGATTTGGTGTCACAGAAGCAATTGTTACAAAAAGATTATTTGAAGGATTGATCAAACTTTATGAAATTGAAAAGAATGCTGGTAATGAAAAAGAAAGATAAAATTGTTGCAATACATTTTGAATTATAATAAAAGAACAATTAAATTATTTATTTATGTTCTGCTTTTTTCATTAATTTTAACATATATTTATCAGAATTATTACTTTTATTTTTTTTATTGAATTTTAGTATTTACAATTTCTTGTAATCGTTTTAGTTCTTTTTCGATTTATAGAATTTTTGCTTATTATTATTTTGTATTTTATTTATTTTTTATTCTTTTTTTCTTTATTTAATCATCCTTTACTTTCTATTACATAATTTAATTAAATAAATTATCACAATCTATTTATTCTTAACTTTAATTTTTTAATTTCTCCATTAAATTATCATTTTCTTATTTTTATTTTTATAATTCAGTTTTTAAAGTATCTAATTCTCCTCCCATTTATTTTTGTATTTTTTCATTTGCTAATTTCAATTATTCTAATTCTATTTTGTAATTGTTCAATAATCCTAATACATTTGTTCGACTTTAAGATAATTCATTTTAAGACATATCAACTTATAACAGTTAATTGTGCATAGAAAGAAGATTCTAATAAGATGCTTCCAATTCCATTTTCTCTTATTAAATTTGTTCATTCTAAGTCTATTTACTTTCTAATTGTTGTTATAATTATGCTTTTTCATTTACTAAATTATTGAATTATTATAAGCATTAATCTTCCTATTATATTGTATTCATTAACTTTATTCTTGCCTTCTCCCCAAAAGATTATACTTTCTATTCAAATTAAGATGATAATTCAATTTGTTATAATTACAATTTTTAATTCAATCTCTCTTAAAAATCAAGTTTTACACTCTACATTTATAACTAGATTTGTTAAATTTATTTCTTGATTTAATTATTAGATTCTTATATTGATTAGTTCCTTTATTAGGTTAATAAAATTAATTTATCATAATTAGTTTATCGATCAGAGTTATTATTATTAACTATTCCAAGAGTTTATAAATAATCATTTAATTATTGATCAATCTGTTACATAACTTCATGTGGTTATTCACAATTTTACATGTACTATTTATACATAATTTTGATTCAAAATTTATTTAAATTAAAAATAATAAGAAAAATAATCATTCAAAATTAGGTTTATTGGAAATTTATTTTATTTTGAGTAATTGTGATTTTCTAATACAAAATTCCTTTCTCTTTTTAAGATTGTCTTCTTTTTCTTTTTTAACCTCCTAATTGACCTCTGATTTGAAAGGTTATATCGTATTCATATATTACTAAATTTTTCCTCTAAAAGTCTTTGGAATAGAACCATTTTCAGAAGATGCATCAGTACTGCATCTAAGTGATGTCATACTCATTCTTTATGTTGTGGCTAGTTTATTAGTTGAAAAAATATGATTTCCTTTTCCAAAAACAATAAAAGGATGTTCTAACGCATCTGCAGCTGATAATCTCAATTTATTATCCTTACAGAGAGTTCTCTTCAAAAAATCTATACAATTTTCAGAAACATTTAAATTGATTAAACTAATTCTTCCATCATAATTCTTTTATACTAATTCTTCATAATTATTAGAAGCAAAAGGTTCTTTTCCTGTTAATGCGAGATATGTAATTATTCCAATACTATATACATCAACTTTGAGATCATATTTTTTGTCTTATAAAACTTCAGGTGCAACATAACCAGGAGTTCCACATCTATTGTATAAATATTTGCCTTCTTTTGTAAGTTTGTCTGCTAATCCTAGATCAATCAATGAAATAGTTTGAAATGAATCTATTTCTTTCAACATTATGTTTTAAGGTTTTAAATCTCTATGAAAAATACCTTTAGAATGCATAAAACTGATTGCTGTAATAATAGGTTTAATGACTTAATTAACTAAATTTTCTTCTAAACCATATCGACTTAAAGAGTGATGAAGTTCTCCACCTTCATATATATCTGTAATAAAAATTATATGTTATTTGTTTTCAAAAACTTCATATAATCTAATAATATTAGGATGTTATAATAATCTTAAATATTACAATTCCTTATTTATAGCTATAATTTCTGTTTCTTCCAACAGAATCCTTTTTTTATCAAAGATTTTGGCTGCATAATTTAATTTATTTATTTTATTAGTAGCTTAATACACTTATGCGGCGATTCCTTAGCCTATTTTCTTAGCAATTTTATAGTTTGATGTGAAATCTAATTGGATTGTTAAATGTTTAAATGAATCTATCCATTCTTAAGTATCTCCATATATTTCTAATGCATGATCATTCTTTTCTAAAACAAATCCAACAATCTCATTTTATTTAAATAATATTTTTAGAAAAGAATTCACTAGACTTATGTATTTCTATTATTCCTTTAAATTTATACATGTTTAGAATATTAAATATGAGAATCTCCTAATGATAGGTTCTTAGTTTTTGATTTATTTAAAGTTTTTACAAAAAATGTTCTTTGGTGTTTTAACTTAAAATGATTTTACAAATTATAACACCAAAGACTTTGGCCATCATTAAAAACTGAATCCCTATGACGAATAGTTTCAGCCATACTGTATTATTGATATTACATCAATGAATTCACTTAAATTATTTGTAAGAAATTTAATAATCCATTATATCTTGTATCTATAAACATACAAATTTCAGATTTAGTTCAAAAATATATAATTAACTAATCTAATCTAATATATAGATAATTATTATTCATTTTAAAATTTGACAGAATCTTTTTTATAATAATTCAAATGCCTCCTATTCTTCTTCCTATTACTTTTAAAATGAATATTCCATCATATTTAGATTCTCATTTAAGTCTTGATTTAATTGTTTCCACTTTTCAATTTATTCTTAAATCAATCCTAGTTCTTTCAATAATTAAGATGGCTCAATAACTTTCCTATTAATTTATCGCTCATTTCTGGAAATAAAATAATCGACATCTTATTCTAAACTACTAAGTAATTTAAATTAATCTGTAATTGCTAAGAAATGGGCACAATTATCAACTATTTTAGAGTATAAAATTTATATTAACAGTCTAAAACCTATTTCTATAAATAATTATACCTTCTAATTAAATCTATCTTCTCATATAATTAACCAATAACCTTCTCTTCTATTTGCTTTTCAACTATCTAACTTTTTTAAAAACTCAATGGTCTAAAAAGAATTAATCTTAATCCCAAATATACATTTTAGAATTTATTTTTAAAGTACTCTTAATATTAAAAGTTCATCTTGTCTAAAAATCTTGATTCTAAAAACTTTTTTTTATATTTTGTATTTAAATAATTCTCAATCTATTCCCCTGTTATGTTAGTAAAATTAAAATTAATAAAACAAAACTTTTTAAATGGTGAGAGATATTCCCTTCTTTCATCTAATGTTTTTAAAACTAATTCAGCAATTATTTAAAAATCTTAATCTTAACTTTCATATTCTAATTCATCTGCCATTTCAAAAAGTCTTTCACTCAAACCATCCCATAAAGATATTACATTTAAAATTATTTATAATAATAATCTTAAATAAACACGATAACTTTGTTAGTCTACCTATAGTTTAATTTATTCAAATATTTTTTCTACCAATTCCTTCTAAATTTTAATATTTAAATCTTCCAAAGAATTATTTTATTAGATTTATATTTCATAATATTTATGAGATATTAAATTGTGCTGAAGAAACTTTAATGATGATTCAGGTACTAATACGGTATTTTTATCATTTTATATAGAATTATAAAATGTTAAAATCAGTGTTATTAAAGATAAATCTTTTAAAATTTATTAAGGTTACAATAAATCCTTTTATTAATCATGAAACTTAAAATAATCATTACAAGCATCTAAAGATAAACAATAATTCGTTATTTATAAATAATTGATATAATGAACATAACCATCAATAAATGGAGATTATGTCTAAATTGATTTTAAATGTTCTATAAATCTTAGAGAAATGTGTTGTTCATGAGATATATTTTAAATACATATCCCAATCATTATATAGTTATGCATTTATTAGATTGTTGTTTCTTATAAACCTTTAAAAAAGTAATAAGTTGATAATTCAGCTAACATTCTTTTTGTTACTATTAATTTTGGTTCTGAACATTAAGATATTATTGTAAATAATGAATCTATTATTTACAATTTAACGCACTTCTCTAAAAAAAAGTCATAATAGACTTCTTAAAACAATTAAAACTTTTTGATCCCTTCAGGAACATCTTAATTTTCCTTTTACTTCAATCTTAAATAAGTAAAATGTTGAATTATAAATGGAGCTTTAGAAACATTTTACTATTCCTTATAGAAGTATCTTCTACTGTATTTTAATAAAAAACCTTTTAATTATTGTGATATAGAATTTAATACATCCTTTAAATTATTTTAATAAACCTAATTTTCATTATCCATCAATCTGCAATTATTTTAATTTATCAAATTGAACTTAAATAATAATGAATTTTTATGAATAAATACAACTGATTAAGATAATTAATTTAATGTTAATTTTGAAGCTATTCTTATAGAAAATACACATTAAATTGAATATAAACTAATAATTTAAGAATGTAAATCTTAATTATATTTACATAAATCTATACATACTTAAATAAATCTTATGAAATGTTAATATTCAAAATGATTTAATTGATCCAATTATTAATTAATTTGATGATTTTCATTCTTATCAATCTCTAATATTATTTTTAAAAGAATAATACCAGCCAAAAGTTACTTACTTTAAAGAATGGGATTCTCTTAATTCAATATATTCAAAGGATTAACATTTAAAAAAATAAACTATATATCATCTTGATTTAATTATTGATTAGAATCTATTTTAAATTTAATTTATTCAATTTACTTAAATCCATCTATATTATATATTTATTCCCCTTAATTATTTGAATCTTAAAAATAAAGATCTACTTTTGATACTATGTTATCAAATCCTATAAGAGAATCAGTTTGAAAGAAAAGATAATTTAATTCTCTATAATCTTCCATACAATACTTAAATTATTACTCAGATAAATTATTTTATGATGATAGTAATGTTTACACTAAGTAAATTCCTGATTAATAAAGACCCAATGAGCATAGTTAAAATATTGGTTAAAGATAGTTTTTCGTAGTCCAATTACATGGAACATTTAAGAATATTTTGTTTATCTCTATTGAGTCTTTACTTTTCTTTAATTTATTCTCATTATTAACTATAATAGATTCCTAGTAGAACATTCCAAGGATTCTTTTAGTTTAATCGTTAATCTTATAACATTCATACAATAATGCTAATAATTTATCTAATTTATAATAAGTAAAAATATCTTATAATATTTAAATTTTTAATTTTCTCAAATATTATGAATCTGATTGTTCTAATTTTAATATCTATTTTGATATTTCAATATTGTAATTGATGTGTATTTTAGACATTAAAAGTAATATGTCATCTTGAAATATATAAACATAACTAAAAACCTAATCTAATAATTATAAATTTTAGCATATTTCTAATTTAATAGAATTCTCTAAGATATAAATTATCTCCCCAAATTATATTACATAATCTGGAACATTTTCTTTTAAAAGTTTTATATCTAAACTTAAATCAGCATCTTTTAAATTTAATAATTTTTAAATTAATTATGGAAACCAAATCCGAAATTTAGCTTAAAATAATTTCTCATTAATATATTATCTTAAGAAAGCTAGAATAGATATGAATAATATAGGATTTCCAAAAGATTCGACAGAATTTAAACATCTTTCATAATTTTTAGATTTCCAATGTAGAATACCATTAATAATAAAATATTTATTTAATTTTTCAGCTGTTATTATTGCTGATTTCCATGATTGAGCTTATAAATAATATTTAAGAGCAAGATCATAATTTCTTCCTGAAAAATAACAAGCTGCACCTTATTCTAATTATGATGCCTATATGAATTTTTCACCAGCCTTTTAAAATAAATCGAAATAATATTATTTAGGATGAGAATGATTATTTTTTTTAGATGAAGGAGCATTATTCGATTAGGAATCTAATTCTAATTTAAATAATCCTTGTTATGCCTAAGATGCTAATTAAAAAGCAATTGATTAATATTCCATAGATTGATTTTTTGAATATTTAAAACATTTAGCAGCTTATTCATAAAATTTTAACTAAAACATTTTGATTCCTTATTCATTCCATTCTTTATCGGAATTCTTAATACTTATTAATTGTTCTAGTTTATTATTAGATTTGTCAAAATTATCTTCAAATCTAAGAACAGTAACTAAATTTAAATCAATCCATAATTTTTCTATATATTTTCTTGAGTTTGGATTCTCATCATAAATAAAAATTCTCTTTCTAGCTCTAGTAATAGCAACATACAAGTATTTTAATTCGCTGCATAAAATTGAATATGATTTGATATCAAATGCCTATAAATTTGGTTTTGATCTAAGTTTATTTTCTCCATCAATCTTATCAATCAATAAGCATTTTAACAATTCCCATTAATTTGAGGGTATTAAATCATCATCAAAAAAATTATAAATTATTACATCATCAAATTCTAAACCTTTACATTCCTAGATATTAAGTACAATAAGATGTTTTAAAATATCAGGAATATCTATGTGACTTTTAGCTAAAACTACTTAATAACATCCAAATTCTATTGTACCATCAATATGACCTTACATTAAAAATAATATAGAATTTATATCATTTGTAGATATAATTATAGGTTTTGGCCCTTAATTTGAAGATTATTCTTTTTTTAAACAATCTATTGTTTTTGGATATAATATTTCTATGATAGAGATTACATTATTAGCTAATTATAAAATATCATTATGAGATCTAAAATTTATTGTTAAGGCATAAGTTTAAAAATCCTTCATTCCAAAAAATTACTATTTTAAATCTTAAAATCTGAATCCTACTCCTTTCACGATATTTTAAGCTGTATCACCTGAAAGCATTATTCTTTGTTCTGCTAACAAATTAAATAAATATAAAGTAGCTTGAGTAAAATCTTAAACTTCATCAATAAATAAGTAATGTAAACTTACTCCTTTATATTCATGTATTTTTATCTTTTAAATTAAATAATTTACTAAATCCATTTAATCAAAATACCCTTATTAATTTTTCCATTTCTCATATAGCATAAAATAAGAGTAAACTTTTAATAATGTCTATTAATCATATTATTCTTCTTGATAATTTAAATAAATTTATTCTGGAAGATATCGATTTGGATATATATGACTAAATTAAGATCCTTTTATTATTGAATATATTTAACTCCATACAAAATTACAGAATGACATTTCTTCTTCCAAATTAAAATTATTTTTTCGTACTGTTATCCAAAAGGCATGACAAAAATATTCATAATCAACTTCATATAATTAAAATTATTATTAAGAAATTAAATCAGTATTAAATTGATTTAATTTAAAATTTTCATTTTAATTAAGAATACTTTAATTAAATAACCCTTCTTTGTCTTACCATCCTGCATTATCAGTTTTTTTATTTTCAATTTTTTTTTCTTTAAAAAAAGGGTTTACTAAAGAATTGTCAATCAAAAGTAAAAATTAGTTTATAGGTAAAAATGCAGGAAAATGGCATTCTTTTGTATTTAAAAAGTTTCTAACATTATCAATTGACCAAGTTGTAAATTGTTTTGTCATTTTTTATAAAAACATCCTTACTTATTTTATTCCCTTTTCATTATAAATATCTTATATATCATTTTAGCTAACATTTTATAGAACAATATTTATTAGTTTCTTAAAATATTTTCTCATTTCATTAACTAATAAAGAATTTGATGTAGTAAATACGATATTAAATTTACTCTCTTACTATTTATTGTATTATTATGAAATCATAAACAACAATTACTATGTTAATATTTTAAATATTGTACATGTTGTTTTACCTGTACCACTTCTTCCAATCACTAATGCATTTTAATTTGTATCAATAACTTCTAATTCTTAATCTGTTAATTATATAAGTTATTATTATTATGATAATTTATATACCATTTCTAATATTTGAGAAAGTGAGTATAGATTTTCTAATGATGTAACAATTAATTAATCATTTAAGATCTTTTATTATCTCATTTCTCTTTCTTCTATTTATTATTATTCACACTTATATTGATATTAATCATCAATCTTTACTAAATTTTGAGGGTCTTTTATTTTTATTTCTTCAAATATGTTTGGATACCAATAACATTACTTCTAATAATGATTTTAAAATTAAAATGAACTCCAATTCTATTCCTCATTTCTTAAAAATAATTAATATATATTTAAGGACTTTCCACTCTTATCAAATTATCCCTTAATCTAACTCTCTTTTAAATTGATTGGAAATTACTTCTTTGGATCCTAAGCATTCTATTCCTAAAAGTTTTAAATCACATTTTTAAATGATAGTTGTTTTTGCTAATTATTTTCAATTATATCGATAAATGTCATGGTGTGAATAAATTCAAATTATTAAAACTTATTATAGATTTTATATTACTTATTAATCATCTAATTTTTGTTCTCTTATTACTGCACATTCATAAATAAGAATAATTTATTTATCTTTTAGTTAACTTACAAAAAATACTTAATACATTTGCATTTATGATAAAAATAACCATTTTGTTAAAATACTATCTTCTTTGTAAAATGTACCATTTGATATTTAAAATATCAGCCAAAAGATTTCATTAAATTATTACTTCAATTCTCTTAATTTTGTTATGAATTATTCTTTGAAAAATAGTTTGAGAATTTACATGCAAAATTGACTTTCCAAATTGATCCTTCAATTAAATTTATTAAATTTAAATCGGATTATTTCATTTCATATTGATCTATTAAACTTTAAACAAATTTTTAATCCTCTATTTACAACCCAATCTATTTCAAAATTTTATCTTTTAAATCTTTAATTTTTGGATCTACTTCTTTAGGCTTTACAGCTTTAATTCGATTTCTATTTTTTTTATTCATATACTTTAATTATAATAAGAATTATTTAAATACACAATAATATTTTAATTCTAATATTTGATATTTCATTTTTTTTATTCAAACTTCATATGTTTCTACCAAATTCTTTGTAACTCTTATTATTAAGGTTAATTATCCAACCATTCTTCTAGCTTCTTAATCAAAGCCCTAATTTTATTATGTTACACATGAATATCATGTGAAGAATTATCTAATTATTTTTCTATATTAACAACATTTTTAATGACATGATTAACTTCTTAAAATTAAAATATTTTTAATTTCTCATAAAAAGCAAGTTCAATTAAAAATCTTAAAATTATTATAAATTTTTTACTTTTTAAACTAAAATATATCTTAATAAACTTCTGTAAATTTTATTCTATTATTTTTTTGTTACTCTTCCTAATCACTTAATAGCATTCTTAAATCGTAATATGTTTCATATTTTACTTCACCCTAAACTTCTTTAAATTAGCAAACTTAGTTTATAAATATTTTTTCATTTTTTTAGAAATTTTCGACTTTGATTTCATCCATTATCAAAAATAGTTGAAGAATTTATTTAACTTCTTCCATTTTTTTTAAATTCAAAATTTAATCCTCTCTTAAAATTTTAATATATTCATCAATATCCTTTTTTGATATTGTACTTGTATTTTTGCAATTTTTCTATTTATCTTGATAAATTTTTATATTATAAACAATAATTTATAGTAGAGACTTATAATATTCAGAACTATGAGTAGAGTCAGTTTTTATTTATAAAATTATATTAATCAGCATTTTTATTACACAAATGAATAACTACAATAATAAATTTTTATCCAATTTAGAATTCTAGATATCTATACAAGTTTCATTAATTTTATCTTTATAAATTATATTACAATCTAAATATTTGTACATGTTGCTATTTAAAATTAAAAAATTTGATTCATTATAACTTAATTGAGTTTACGATTTACATTCATGATAATGATTGATAAGACTGTAAACGTTTTATTCATAAACATCCCAAAACTGATGTTTAATCTCACTCTAACTTTCTTAATCAACAATACTCTAGACAAATAAATTATTATTTCTAATTTCTTTAAACTTTTATGAAACTATTTACTCGTCAACAACAACCAGTAATTTATCTTAACTATTCAATATTAGAATTAAAAAACATAAAACAATATAATTGACTTCATGTTCTAATTATTAAGGAGCATAATAATCAAAAATACATTTTCTAATCTTTTTATGTTATATGAATTTAAACCATTAAATAACTGCAAATATATCAATTTTTCCTTCTTTGATTTTATAAAATCGTAAATATCTAGATATTACACACTTATCAATTTGTGGAAAATCATCAGGAATTTTTACCTATAAATAATCACATAAATAAGTAAATTGTTAAACTGTTTGAAAGATGTTGGATATTTCATTTTCTTTCTAAAAATAGTTTATTATAATCTTTTTAAATTAATGAATAAAAATTAATTCCTCTAATTATGAGCATTATTTTGGTTTATAAATTTATTTAGAATCCAATATAAGTTTATTACATATCTATAAGGGTTTAATGATTTAAATAAAATTTCTAAATTTTTTTTAAATACTTTATATAATTAACATTGAATCTACCAAATAATACTTATCATTAAATTTAATTTTATTCGATTAATCAAGCTTAATTAAGCTATTTTTATTTATATCAATAATTGCAAAAGTTGGACCAATAAAGTTTAACTCTTTAGATTAAAAGATATATACATTATAAACAGCACAGGCAGCAAAAAAAATTCTCAATCTTAATTTATTATCTATATTATTTTCCAGCAACATAGTGCCTGCTTAAATAAAATACATCAATTTAAGTCTTTATTCTAGTTTTAATTATTATAAAATCATATCTAATTTTATATCTTTGGTACAAATTTCTAAAATATACAACAATAAGCAAAATTACTCAAAATCTTATTCATTATTGCCTATAGATTTCAATTAAAAATCAAATATATAATTGAGATCTTTATTTTCTAATTGTTCATATTAAATGTTAAAAGGTAAATTGAAAAGCATTTCTGCAAATTTATAAAATTCTTCATTCTTATTTTTATTGTTTTTGATAAAATTATATAAGTATATTTTCTAAAATTCTTTTAATTACTATGCATTATCCGAATTTACCTTTTAAATGTAATTTGTAATATTTATTTTGGTATTTTTTATCATTATGATATTTTCTAAAAAATAAGCATCTTCTTACAGTGCTAAAACAGTAAATTTAAATATTGAATTTATATTATTCTACTTCATTTACTATTAAAACTTTTCAAACCAACTAAACAGCTATTAAAAGTTCAGTATTTTTTCTATGATATTTTAATATTAAAAATTTAGGCTATCATTTCTTAATTAAATTATTTCTAAAATGCTATTATGAAATTATGTATTTTTAAGAATATTAAATTGTTCACAAAAGAATTTAAATTTTCTCTTAAATATGGAATATTAAAGATTTAAATATAGTTCATCTTATGATTGGGTATTATTAACGTTAAATTAAATCTTTTATTCATCATTACAAAATAATCTATACAAGTATTAATTTTATTATGGAAATACAATCAAGCAATCTATGCATGATATTGTTTCTAGATAAGGAATAACCAAATAATCGATTTCATTTTAGGATGATGACTCACATTATTATTCTTAATTTGATATCTAATGAAAATTTTCCAAATTAATCCTTTCTGTACAACTTTGTTTCTTAATACTTTCAATAAATATTGTTGAAAAAGTGCAAATCATTTTTTCTAATCTTTTTATTAGTTCAACTTCTTAAATATTTTAGGATTATTCATAAATACTAATTTCTTATTTAAATAATTTTTCAAATTGAGTCTTTTTAATTATAACATCATTACATATTTTGCTTAATGATTATTATTTCTTCCCTTAATTTTAATTAAATTATGTTTTGACTTATTTCTAAAGTTAGAAAAATATATAATGTGGACTTTATTCAATCTTGGAAATTTCTTGGGAGACTTGTGCTTTCGACAATTTTTGTTAATTATAAGCATAAGATAGTATTTGAAAATGAAAATAAGGGTCAACTCCAGATTCACGTAAGACTTCTAAGCATTTATAATAATCTTCAATTTTAAATAGTATTAAAGCAGATAAAAGATGAAAGCCAGCCTTTTAAGATGCTTTTGCAGCTTAAGAATATAATCCATTATTCAAAAATATTATTATACATTCTTGATAAAATTTACCTGAATAATAAGAATGTGCTGCCTATATGTCATCATTAAGCTCCTCAAATTTACATGCTGCTTTTTTATAATAATCTTTAAATAAAAATTCAGCTTCTAAAATTTTTTTTTATTACTCTTTTTACTAACTTTGTATTAGATTCTTATACTAAACTTTTCTTCTTTATCCATTTAGTAGATATAGGTTTTGTAGATACAAATAGGCTTGTGATAAAGAAATCATCTTATAGTTATTAGTTCTTTTATAACATTTTAAAGCTTCGTCATATATTTATTTATCAAAATATTCTTTACCTCTCTATTCCCATTATGTAATTTCATCTTCTGTGTATTGATATTTTTTGATTTCTTTCGGATAATATTAATCTGTATTTTAAGTAGAATTTTTTTCAAAATAATCACATAATTGCAATTAAATTAAGATTTTTTCTAATTACCTCCTTTTAATAGGATTTTCATCAAAGATTAATAATCTTTTTTTAGCTCTTGTAATTGCAACATAAAGTAGTTTAAGTTCATCACATATATTTGAATAGTTTTTTATCTACTTCTTGTTATATTTCTCATTTAATTTTATTTATTTTAGTTTAACCACCTATTCATTATTCTCACTAAATTATGAATCTTCAATCTAATGTTCTAATTATTATAAATAATATTACTTGTCATTTTATAGTCAAATAACATCTTATCTATTATTTAATCTTCAACATCTAAACATGAAAGTACATCCCATTAAGATTAATTGATTTGATTAGTTTAAAATAAATTATATAAAATTACATCGTCAAATTCTAATCCTTTAGCTTATTATATAGTTAAGACCTAAGCTTGTTCATATCTATTTGGTAAAATATCTTTGGCATCTTAATCTCTTACAATAACAACTTAACCAAATCCAAACTCGACTTCATAATTTTAATCCCCTAAATATTGTTGTCCAAGATAACTAAACATAGAATTCTCTTAACTTCCTTCAAAAAATAGAGGTTTTGGACCTTTTAAATTAGAGAACTCTTTTTATAAAATATCAATAGAAAAGGGAAATAGTAATTCTAAAATTTTAATTATACTATTAGCTAATTGAAGAATATTATTATGTGTTCTATAATTTATTGTCAGTAAATATTCTTTGTATTAATCAACCTAATTGATTCCTTCTCTTTTAGTAATCTATAATTATTATTACAAATCTTCAAATTTAAACGCTACTCCTTTTTAAATACTCTAAGCTGAATCTCCACTCAACATAATTTTTTATTCTGCAAGTTTTAAAAATAGATTTATTGCTGCTTATGTTAAATCTTAAACTTCATCTATATACAAATAATGTAAGGAAAAAAGCTTTATAGGATATTTTTCAAGATTATATAAAATATTATTAATAATATCTAATTAGTCTATGAACATATGAGAGATTTTCCAATCTTCATATTATAAATAGTATTCGTAAATTACTTTTATCATGTGTTCTTCAATTTAATTTTCAACTTTTTCTTTATAAATTGAAAATGGTAAAGCAAATTCTGGATATTTGTAAGAATATTATGATCCCTTAATAATCGACTAAATTTATGTCCAAACTAAAGATGCTAATCCTTATTAATTGGATTATTAATTATGTTTTTAAATAATTTTTTTTTCCCAAAATTTATCAAAAAATAATTAAAAATCTATCAATGGTACTCTTATGTTTTATTTCCTTTAATTTTAATTAGATTAAGGAATGTAAACATTATTAATTTCTAAACCTTAATAGTACTGTACTCCAACTTCAACAAAGTATTTTTCTAATAATTTTTCTATTTTTTCTTAAGAGAAATAAGGGGATGTAATTTATTTATCAATAAGAATTATTAAATTTAAAGTAGAAATAAAAGAAGGAAATCTTTAGAATTAGAAATCTTGTTTTAATGTTGGAAATAGTTCCTTTGTTTAATTGAAAATAGTGCTTTATTAATGTTAAACTTTTTGCATATCTTCATCATTAAGCAAAGAATCAATGGCTTCAAGTTCTATACAAGTAATATCGGATTGAGCATATGAAATACTATTTATTAATTATTAATAAATACAATGAATCGTCAAGAGACATATATTCTTCCTTTTTTCCTTATTTAGATATTTTTCTAACAATTAGTTCCAATTTATCATAATATTCTTATACTTTTTATACAAGTTTTTAATTTTCAGTAATATAAACATTTCTTAAAGGAATTTTTTCGAAATTATAATCCTTTAATAGTTTTTTATGATCTAAATTTTATAGTTTAGATCTAATTTTCATCAAATATTCAGAAGCAAACAATTTTAAAACTTAACTTGTTGTTTTACCAGTCCCACTCCTACCTATTACAATTGAATTTTATTTTGTACTAATCAAATTAAATTATTCAGGTGAAAGTTATACCTTAAATTCACTTGAATTACATATATATTCAATAATTCTACCTGCCATTTACATATCAGAATACTACTTTAAAATATTTTAATTAGAATAAGAGATTTCTTAGATTTCATACCTAGTTTAATTTCTATATCGAAACAGTTTTTCATCATATTAACGAGATTACTCGTTATAAATTAATTCATCATTATGATATCTCAAATTCTCAAATGTTAAAGGCAACCACTAAACTTGATTGTTGTTATTATCAAATTAAATTTCAGGCCAATCTGAATTTGATGAATCAAATATATGTTTAAACCCTTGTTTATTTTATACTATCTATTACACTACGATATTAAATTATTAATAATACATGAACAAATCTTCTTTTCAGAAATATTCCTTTAGGAATCTTATTGAGAACTCAATTTATAATTTATTATTATTTCCTATACATCATTTTGCTTATAATATGAGAGTAAGTCTATAAAGGTGATTTTATGACGAAGTTCACATGTGATTTCCTAATTTTTTTCGATTTCTGAATAATTTTCTTTATGTAGACCTACTTCAAATAAAATTGTAAATTTTTTATGAATTTATACAAAAAATGCTTCAAATTTGGATTAATAGGTAGTTTTGAAAATACTCATAGAGCCTTTTTCTTATTTAGTTTGAAAATATCCATCTGCTATCATCAATAATGTTGCGAAGATGGATACGATTTTAGAATTTATTTATGTTAATTTCATAAGAATTTGAACTAAGAATGTTACATAACTACTTACATGAAATTCGATAGTCCCAAGTTGGTAAAATGATTTCATTAAGTAATTTTGTAGAATAACCATTATTATCATAGCATTCCTAATTATGATCATTAATTTTTTGAAGTAAAATATCTTTTGATCCTACTCCTTAAATACCATAAGATTTTTATTTTGATTTGATATAGTTGAGGACTTTAAGTTTGTATTTTTTATGAAGAGAATATAAACTGGCAATATCTGATTATTTCATTAATAAAAATAAGCTTCATGGCTTAATAATTATTTGAATATAATAGAATTATATATATATAGAATCAATTTAATTATTTAGACTTACATTCATTGCAAACATATTTATTATTACAGTATTCATCTTCTGTTAAAAGTCGTTAATTTTTATATTCTTTAGAACAAATTTGACATCTTATTTAACGAAGGTAATGAAAACCGTCTATACATATATAGTAAATGTTTTATTCGATCACAATTTATTTAGAAGTTTGATTGCAAATAATACTCTTACAATATACACACTTATGATCCAATAAACATTAACTTGATTAGCAAAGCTGACAGAGATTATTTACCACTGTTTCTAAGACCTATCTATATTTAGTTGAACATTTATATTTTGATTAGCAGCAATCACATATATATTCATCTAGTTGCTCCTATTTTTCTAAACATGCTTTACATTTTTCTATATAATCATTTATATTGTTTATTTTCTCTTAAGCATTACAATTTACACAAATCTTATATAATTTATCCTCACTTATTAAACCTCCAAATTTATCCTCTATTGAATTTTATTTGATTATATTTTCAGAATTGATACCTTAAGATTGTATATGTTCGACTGGTAGTTCAAGCTGCTTACATAAAGAAGTGCATTGAGGATGTTGAAATGAAAAAAAATTCAAATAACTATCTTCTTCACAATTTCCCTCATCCTCTATATTTTTGCTATGGATGCTCGGATCAGTTAACAAATTATACTTTCCTTATAGATCTGTAATCATTAGTTGTTGATAGGTTTTGTTATAGGAAAAATGAGAGAAGGTAGTGAAATTATGATCTTTAAGACAGAATGTAGTATTGTTGCTATACTTCACCCAAGGAACATCTAGATCAATATAGCTTTCTCCATAGATGACCTTTAGTCCATAAAAGGGGATGTCTAATTTATACAAATATGGAGTAGCATAATAAATGGGTATAAATTTTGCTTCTCTATATCTACATTATTAATTAAAGTAATGAGATAATTATTTTGCAATTAGTTATAACAAATACTTAGTTTTGGCAAATTTTTTGGCTTTAATTATTAATTCTTCTGAAATAGGTTATTAGGTTTTTATTTTTTACATTATATAACAAGGAATCTTAAGTACAACATAAACATTATTTTTCTGATCAAATGCTTTAAACACTTAAGAGTGTTATCCTTTCTCATTGTTATGAATTTATAGTTCTGATTTTTCAATTTATAATAATGTTCTTTTCTTTGATAATTTTGTACTTTACATTTAGGCTTAAAATTATTCTTTATAAGTCCCATTTCTTAAGTCAAACTTGAAATCCATCTGCTATTATTTTCTATACTTGGCTTCTCTATATAGATATTCATTGTTATCTTCAATTTTGCTTGATTTTTTCATAGTGGCAGACAATGAAAATAAAACATAATCTGAAAATTTGTTTTCTGTGATTTTACCACTTGAATAGTTTGGGATACATTCTTTAAGAATACTTTCCATTTTATCAGTTTACTTCTTTGTTGATATAGATATAAAGGAAAAAAAAAATCTCCTTTTCATTTAGATAAACTTTTATATTACTGCCTCAAGATTATTTGTATCAGGTCTTGAATCATATATTTAATCGTGATATTTTTATCCATGACAAGGAGCATCAGTTATTGTAAATAATTAAAGAATACTATCAGGATGTTTTGAAATATTTAATTTTAGAGCAACTTCTAAAGCTCCTATTAAATCTTCAGGTATATCTTCACCTCCTTTGGGTTCAAATTTATCAATGAATTTTTCTATCTCTTCTGGCGAAACAGTAAAATCATGATATTATATATGATTAGGCCCATCACTAAAGTCTCTATAACAAACTGCAGCTATTCTAACACAAGATGAAACAGAAATTTTCTTTGTAAATTCTTAAATTATATATTTAATGTTTTATTTTGCTGCCAATAACCATTTTTCCATACTAATTGTACAATCTATCAGAAATATTATGTCCACTTATGGTCTTTGTTCAATTTAGTTAACTATTGTAGAAAGTTAACTTGATTAAATAAACACTTATAACATTACCGGTTATTTCTATTTTATATAATTTTATTTCCCTGAATCAAATTTTATACAGCTTTATGCCACCATTTCTTTTTATTTCTCTTAATAAATTTTGTTATCTTTCATGTTTTCCCATCTTATGTGTTATTTTATGCATCTCCCCATCAACATAGGACAAACCCCTTTGAAATTTTAAATGCAAAACCTATCAAAATTGTATTTTTTTGCTTCACAATTACAATTAATGTTATCACAAAATAATTCTGGATTCAAGCCATTTATTGAATATTCTTTATATACAATTTCTCTTAATGAATTCCAATTAAGTTTATGAATTAAGTTTTTCTCTTCTTTGCAATTTTTTTTTTTATTTAAACATATAAGACATATATTTTTCAACCATGGAGGATGCTCAAATCTACAATTAGATTATTCACATTTTGTTGGGCATAAATTATATTACCTAATCCCATTAATTGGATGCTGTTAAATTTTATCCTATAATTATTCCAAGTTCAAATGCAACAAATCACACATCTATTGATTTTCGCATAATCCTTATAAAAATCCTATACAAACTCCAGCAAATGCTCTAGGATGAACTTTTTAACAGAATTTATCAAGGCATATTAAGTTTTAGATACAAATTGATTGTAAATCATCCTCTTCCAGAAATTGCATTTATTTATTTAAATTTATTGTATTTTATATAATTAAATAATATAAATGACCCTCTTAAATGTAATAAATAAGGAAATACGATTTTTGATAACATTAAGTACTTTTATAAACTTTTAGTTTATACTCTAACAATATATATTTTTTAATAGAATTTTAATCGTATTTAGATTTTTATGTGAATTTTAATATAAATAAATCTAATTTGCCATAAATTAAAAAATTTAATATTAAAAAATAATAATCTTTCATAAATATATTTAATGAAACAATTCATATAGATTATATACACTTCGTATATTTCTATAAATTTATTTTGCTATTGCTTCTAATAAAATTAAGCAAATACTTTCCTTAAAGAGCACAAAAATGAGTAATTGTTATATTAATACAATTAACTCTTTGGTAATTTTAAATTTAGATATTACCAAACAAAAATTTACTAATTATATGATTTAAATTCAAAAATTAAAAATTGAATAAATTCATATTTTATTATTCATAGGAATTTTTTATTATAGAAGTTAAGAGTTATTTCTCTCTAAAGAATCAGTTATTCTGATTTAGTTCTTATTTGTAGAATAAATTGTAATTTAAAGAGATAATATTAACAAATCTATATTTTTGATATAAATTAATATTTTAATCATCAGTTATTATCGCTGTCTGATACATTTACTCTACTATCTTATTCCACGTGTTTTGACTTTGATATAAATAAATATAATATACGTTAAAACATTTTTTAAGTCTTTTCTCTACTTTTTCAAACAACTTTAGTTTTTATTTATTAGGAATTAAATACATTCCATTTTAGGGATCAAATCCTTGATCATAACTGAGTGTTTCAAGTTAAGTTGATAATATGCGTCTTAAATTCTCTTCAGATAATTTCTCAGAAATTTTAAATGTGTTTTATTTCAAAATTTTATATGATAAACCTATAAGAAAAATTACCCCTATAGTTCCAGTAGCTATATCAATTGGTTTATAAAATAAAAGAATTTAATACTATGCAAGTAAAGCAAAGAGTGGGACAGAAAATGATTAAAGAGCAGTTACATAATCGTCTAAAATATCCCTCTTAATAGGAGATGAATCACTTACTATTGTCAACTTATCCACTATATAAATAACAATTAATCCAGTTATAGTATAAATAATGATATTAGGGTAATAAATATAATAAACCAAAGCAAATACGTAATATTTGTAAATTGTCATTCTTTTTTCAAAGATATCAACTTCTTCTTTTTCATAAAGTAAATTTGCTTCTATTTAACAATAATTTTTAAATTTAAAACATCGTTTGTAACAAAATTTTATTAAACCCCACAGGTTCTTAATTTAAAATACCCACATTAATAGCGGAGCTATGTAGATAAATTTACTTGCAGTTTCAATATTATCTAAAGGACCATCATTCTCTAACATTAAATATTAAGTTGATGTCACATGAATTTAAAAGATATCATTCCAACTTCCTTAACCAAAAGGTAATAAGACCAAAACAACTATTAAGTACTAAAATTAGATGATAATTTACAAAATTGTAAAAAAAAAAGTATCTCCTGTAGATGAGTTTCTATGCTATCTTTCCAAATAACCAAAAAGTGCCAAATTGAATAATCATTAATGAAATTTTTGGTACATATATATAATTTTTATCGTATTCTTCCTCCTCTAAATATGCTATAGCTTATTTATTTAATAATGAAAGTGCACGTACTATAATCATAATTAAATAACTAATAATAACTGCAATAAGATTGGCAGAAAAAAATCTTCCTATCCCTTTTAACGTGTTTCCTTATCTAATATCTTCTTCTTAAAATTACGGGCACACTTTAAAAAAATCTTATTATGCATATTAATTAAAAAAAATTAAAGTGATTTGTTTAACACATTTTGAAATTAAAATTTGATCATAAAAAATTCTTCTAATTAATTTTTGCTTTCTTTTAATAGGGCTAAAATATTAAATAAGAAATACTCTCTTTCTCTTAAATAAAATTATTTTGATTTCTAAAATAATATATTCTCATACTATTCAAAATCATAGGAGATATTTATATAATAATTCCCAGATTATATTTATAATACTTTTAGAACATTTGGAGTTAAAATAGATGCAGGATATTTATTACTACCCCTATTTTTCAAAATTTAAAATCCCAATTTTAAAATTAGAACTTACAAACCTACTACATTATGTTTCCTTAACCAATAATAATTTGCAGCGATTAAGATAAAAAATGTGAATGTAAATAATACATCCAGGCTATTATTGTCTCCAAATGTTAAAGAACCATAGTTTGGAGCATAATTCCAGATTGATTCAATTTTCTTTGACTCTGGATCACAATTTGGATGATTTTCACAATATGTTCCTGTTGTAGTTGTTTTAATAAAGGAGATGATAAAGAATACTCTAAAAGCAATACTATATATGTAATTACTGTATAAAACTTAGCTGAAAGACCATCCATTTTATTAAATAAAGGTAAAACATCGGACCATTACAATCAGATGTTACTTAAAGATCAGCACAAAAAGTATATTTTAAATGTCCCACATAGAAATCACAACAAGGACATTTTTCTGAATCCGTAAAAGGACTTTTATAAAACTAAAAGGCTTTCTAAAATATTAAGTTCATTCACTTTATGAAATTGCGCTCTTCTAATATCAGGTGGGATTCTAGCTAAGTCTTCTTTGATTTATAATAAACCTTCCATATCATTGTGGTATTCCATTTCACTATTAATAATATAAAAAAAAAAATAAGTGATAGAGTTTAAAAATTAAAAGGATCTTTCTATTAATTTAAAATATTAAATAAATAATTATCTAATTTATTTTAGGGAACCAATTCAAATAAATATTTGCAAGTTCATCAGTCTTCCAGATATGTCCAGATATGTCATTCAATTAAATAATAATTTGCCATTTACAATAGGAGTATTGAGACTAATAAAATCGAAATACAAGCAAAACTCCTTTGAAATAAATTTGAGAAGTTCAATGCAATTAATTTTTAATATTATACACAAAATCATTCAATTGGTGGCCATTTTGATTTAATTAACTAATGATAAGCATCTTATACAAAGTCAATGCATTCTTAAAGTAAAAATCTAATTTATTTAAATTATAAATTACTATTTGTCTTTCTACCATTTCTTAAGGATATCGCTCTTGCTTGTTATCTCATTAAACATTAACGCTTTTATTATTTTTTATGAATATGGTTGCATATTTGACTCTCTAATATCAGATACTTTAAATTTATAATATTTTTAAAGTATATGATAGAATTAGAAAATTACTCCTGAATAGAGTGCTCGACCAAATTTTGAATAAAATCCTAATTAATCTTTAGGTAATGGTATCTATGATTATATTTCTATTATAAATTACTTCTATCTCATCTAAAACCCAAGAATTTTCGATGACAGCACTTCCTTTACACATCATTCTATCACTTTTTGAATCATAATATTCACTATTTTCATATATTGTAAGTTTTTTGTGTTAACTAGATCTAGTGTCTAATTCGTATAAAAGAGATTTATTTGGTACTTCAGTTAAATTTACCATATAAACTTTAGGAGTTTTTATTTGAGAGTGTTAATCCCCAAATGTAATGAGTTAACAATATGAAATGTATTCACAATTTTATTTTCCATAATAAATACTTGTTGGATGGATGTATACCTATTCGTATTCTCTTGTGGTATAATAATAACGATTCACATTTCTTTCTGGGTCAAGTTTAGATTGCAATTTTGCAATTTTATGCAAACCATTTGTTTAAACTATTAATTCTGCTAAAATGAGTTATGATTCTCTTGAAGGTTTTTGATAAGATTTTATAGCGGATACACATTCTTTTATAATTGTTTTGTCTTCAACAATAAAGTTCAATATTTCAAGAATTTATAATAAATTATAATAGATTTCTTTAAAAGATTTATTAATTAAATGATATTGAGTAGCTATTTAATTTATTTAATATTAGATATCCAAATCGTCTTTAATTTAAGATATTGCTAATCCTACGATATTCATAATATATATTAAATCACTAATTTTATATCCTTCGCCATGTTTTTCAATAAAGGTTTTTAAGTTTTTATAAGATTGAAATTGGTCTTAGATTTTTTGTTGTTGTTATTTTTATTCAAATTCTAATAGTTTAATTTCATCTTCTTCGTTATCATTTGTTTAAACTTATGTGTTAACCTGAAATATAGATTTGTTAATAATTTCCTCAACACTTAATATACAAACAAGTAATATACCATATTGAAGTAAATTCCTAATTTTTGTTTATAAGAGAAATTTACCATATTTAGGAGTTAATGGAATTTATGATAAAATAATTCCTAATTATGTAATATTTGAATTATCAGAATTTGTTTCCTCTTTTAATTTCATGGCTCCTAATTTAATTAGATTTTAAAGACTTTCTTTTATTTACGTAATATCAGGACTTGTTAAGTATGGAAATTTATAAACATCTTTTATACCAATACTTTTCATTTATAAGATAACATGATCCAAACTAATTTAAGTTATTTCAGGATTATCAAATTTCTAGAATAAATTAGAATAAACAGCAGTTGAATACAATCTATAACAATAACCAGGCCCAGTTCTACCAGCTCTTCCACTTCTTTGATCTGCAGCAGCTTAAGATATCCATCCAATAACATGTTTTTCTAATCCTATTTTTTAATCTGTAATTTTTCTTTTTTGCTTTCCTGCATCAACAACATAACGTATAGTAGGGATGGTAATAGAAGTTTCAGCTACATTTGTTGCAATTACAAACATTCTTTTTCTAGTCGGATTATTATGAAATATAATTTCTTAATTCTTTAAATCTAATTTTGAATAAAGAGGAACAACTATAAAATCTGATAAATCTTAATCAATTTTAAAAACATTATTTTATGTCATTTAAACAGTTCCAACTAAATTTTTTAATTCTATATAATTAGCTTTATCATTTTCTTCTTCAATTAATTATTATTATTATTATTATTATTATTATTATTCTTCTTCTTCTTCATCATCATTTTATTTATTATTTTATTACTATTAATTATCTTCCTCACTATTTGATTATTATTCATCTATATTATAATTTCTCTTTCCTTATGTTAATTTATCATTCAATATGCTACAACATTGATGGATCTCTTTTTAACCTGTTAAAAATACTAGTACATCTCCAGGTGGTAATGTCTAATGAATTTTAAGACATTTCTCTATGGCTGCCTAAACATAATCTTCCTTGGTCCTACAATCATTACAGGTACTTACACTTTATTGAAATATATTTGTACAGGATATTATCTAGTTTAAATTTTAATTAAATTAAGAGTTCTTGGAAACACTAATTTATTATTTAAGAAATCATCTAATCTTAAAGTAGCACTCATTATAACTAATCTTAATGGCTTATTAATTTTAGCCCTTGCAATAACTACTCTTGATAATACTCCAATCAGTAAATCTATATTAACTTTTCTTTCATGAGCTTCATCAATTATAATTACTGAATATTATGGTACCATTACACTTGTTTACATTTCATTGATTAAAATACCATCAGTCATAAACTATTAATCATTACTAACATATAAATACTTTCATTTTCATTTAATCAATATCAATTCCACTACATTCATGTTTAACTTGATATGATATTTCTTTCCCCATAGTAAATCCAGTTTCATCTCTTACTCTTTATGCCAATGATATCGCTGCCAATCTTCTTGGTTATGTTATCGCAATGGCACCAAATTCTGTAAATCCTCCCTCATATAAGAATTATGGAATCTAAGTACTCTTACCACAACCTGTTTCTCCTGATATCAAAGTTATAAGATTTCCTTTTATAGCATCAATTATATCATTCTCTTGAATTAATATTGGTAATTATGCTCTTTATTTCATTATATTTTCATCTCTATTAATTGATTAATTCTTAAATTGATTTATATCTGTAAGCAATTAATCATAATTTGTAATTTATGATGGATCAATATCATAAATATCATCCTTTTCAGGATCATATTCTGATATCAATTCTTTTGGTTACATCTAAACTTATCCTTTTGGTATTCTCTTTTAATCAAATGATTCCAAACTAATATCTGGAAACAATTATTTAGCCATAATCTCTAATCTTTCTCCCTCTGACATTTTATATTGAGATTCATGATGTTAAATTTATATAGGATTCTCATTCTCATATATTGCTGTTTGAAATATATTCACTGATTATTTCTAATTATTATCCTATTCAATCTCTTCTTACTCTTTATTTGCTTGTACTTCCTCTTCAATTTAAATTGCCTAAGAATGTTTACTCTCTCTTTTGCTACTTGTGGCATCCTTGATACTGTTGAGTTAATTCATTTATTCCTATGTAAGTTATGATTTAGCCAATGTAGCTAACAATTGTTGTCTCTTAGCATCTTTTTCTTTCTTCTCTTGAATTTTCTTTTCTTTCTTGTTCATATATTAAATATAATTAAAAATGAATTATTCCATGGGCCAAAGAAATAATATACCAAATTATGCTTTAGATATGAGTTTCTATCGTATTAACCAAAATCAACCCATACTAACTACGCGCCCTTCCAAATTACCTTCCTTCAACAATCCTATCCCTATTTCAACTCCATCATCTCCTAAAGAACGAACAAAACTAAAAGAGTTGAAAACTAAATTTTGCATTAAAGATGATTGCTCTTTCACTATATGCTAAAAAAAATATGAAGAATAATCCCATATATAAAAAAGCGTCAGTCCTTAATTAAGATAATTAATTCGCAAATCAAATCAAATATAATTAGACTAGTATCTAAGGCCCTTCCAAACTCCTAAATCATAAGAAAGACATACCTTTAGAAATTCTATCTAACCTAGACCTAATTCATAACTTATTGAGGAATAGTATTCTTTAAGAATGCATACTTTTGATGCAGATATTGGAAGGGACAATTTTAAATTTCAATATGTAATTGGAAAAGGAGGATTTGGAAGAGTTTGGAGAGTTGAAATGATTAAAACTCATCTATCATTTGCAATGAAAGAAATGAGTAAAGCCAAGTAAATCTAAATTGAGCTAATAGGATTTTGGCTAAAAAATCTGTCAATACAGTAATGAATGAAAGAATTCTTCTTTCAAAAATCAAACATCCTTTTATTGCAAATATTCATTATGCCTTTCAAGATAGAGAAAACTTATATATTGTAATGGATTTATTAACAGGTGGTGATTTGAGATTTCACATTGGTAAAATGAAAAAATTTTCAGAATAACATACAAGTATTATATTTTAATAAAATCTATAAAGAATTTATAATTGCATCAATGCTCGTGGCCTTAGAATATTTATTTAAAAATGGAATAATTCATAGAGATATTAAACCTGAGAATATTGTACTAGATAAGAATGGTTATCCGAGATTAACAGATTTTGGAATTGCTAGATTAATGAAAGCAGAAAATTCCCAAGAAACCAGTGGAACCCCTGGTTACATGGGTATTAATATTTATGTTTATAATGTAGCTCCAGAAGTTATGTTTAGATAAAATCACAGTTATGGAGTAGATTATTTTGCATTAGGAATAATGACATACGAATTTATGATGGGTAAACGACCATACTTAGGTAAAACTCGTCGAGATATTAGAGAAGCTATTTTTGCAAAATAGATTTCAATAAAAAAACATGAAATTCCAAAAAATTGGAGTTGGGAAGCAGCTGATTTTATTAATCAATTAATATAAAGAAAACCTTAAGCTCGTTTAGGATATAGTGGAATAGAAGAAATTTAATCTCATGCATGGTTTTCAGGATTTCCATGGAAAGTTTTAAATGAGAAGAAGTTGCCATCTCCATTCTAATTAGCAAAATCATCAGATCAAGATTATAGAAGAGAAATATCTTCTGATCATGATTCATAAGATGAATTGATAAAAGAATAATAATTATTACTCAGACATGAGACGATTTAAAATCTTTTTAAAAATTATTCATTTATTTAAGAAAAGTAATTAACAATAAAGAGATTTTGATTAAAACAATATACTTATTAAGAAATGTTAATTTAACAATTGTATAATGATACTATTTTTAAACTATTTTTTAGTCTTGAAATTTTATTGAAAATTGATTGCTTTATTTGTTTAAAATTATTTTATTATTATTATTATTCATATGTAATAGTTAATTAATAAAGATGAAATGTAAAAATATTAAATTATAGAGTAATAATATTTATAATGAATAACTAAAATAAATAAGGTTCATTTAATTGGTTTTTCATAATAACTATGATGAAATATGAATGAATACCCGAATTCTGATGGCAATTTATATGCTCCAGGACCAGGAGATTCAACTCGGATTTTAGTAAGTTCTCTCTTTGCTCTGGTGAAGACTGTAGATTTTGTATCTGCAAATTTGGAACAATAATAGAGACCTTTAGGATCAATATCACCAGTATGTTAATATTATCCTGGTCCTGGAGTATATTCATGTAAAGGAGAGAAACGAGAACTTTTGGCTTTAGGTGGAGAGAGAATGATTGCTCCAGAACTATTTTGTTGGATTTAAAAATTACTCTCTAAACTTGCTAATTTTATATTTGCCATTTTCATTAATTGCTTCTGGCAAATTGTATTGTCCCCTATTGATAGAGAATAATTAATATACGGGCCAGGTTTCCTATCTTTATCTTTCTAACTTTCAGTTCTCATCCTCATTGAATATTTAATAGGCGATTTCGAATCTTAGAATTCATATTATCCTGGTCCTGGAGTTTTTTGAATCAAGCCAAGAAAGATACCTTCATATTTATTACTTTTCTTTGGAATGCATAAATGATAAGTATACATCTCTGCCCACTGGCATAGTCCATCCATTGCTTATATTGAGAGTAGTCTTAATTGAATAATTGTTTGGACCTGGAGTGATACTTTCTTAGATTAGATCTGACTTTTATCCATAACCAATACCAGCACCACGTTTACTCATCATGGTTGGAAGGTTGTAAATATTAGGGCAACTAAAAAAATATGATTATAATAAGCAACGCTGAATCTTTAAACTCTTTAAATCTATTAGCCTTAGGAAATGAATAAAGTTATTTGGATACAGAATGATTCAAAGGAGATTTGCTTATTTATTCAAATGATGTGTTCATATTAATTTATTTTTATATTATTATATCTGTTATATCTCATTCTTCATTATCTTATATTTATTATTGTGTAGCTAATTTAGCTTGTTTACAGAAACATTCAAATTATTTCACTTATCTCTTGATGGAATCAAGTGATTTTTCTACTTGAATTTTGAGAGTAATCAAGTCTTAAGGAACATCCTATCTTAATTTTTCAATTTTCTAAATAAATTTAATATAAAATTATACATTGCAAAGACTTGCCAAATCATCAGTAACTGGGAATAAATAATCATAAAAGGTTTTACTGAAATCATTACTTTTTGTTTTAAAGATTTAAATAATGACTTCAAAAAATTTATCTTAATATGGTTCCAAACTAAGATAACGTCTCTCATTATTGAAACCACTCATAGACTCTGCAGTCAATTTCACAGATTCTTTATTGTTTGGATCAATAAAATTTTACCAAAGAGCAGCTCTTTCTTATTCATTGGCAATTAAAGCTTAACATCTTAATTATGCTCTTGTAGCAGCATCAGAATTATCAATTTATAACATCTTTTAAAGTATTTCTTATCTCAATTAAGGATTATTATCATATTTTTAGGATGCATGAACCAATTTGACAATGGCCCATTTGTTATCTTTGGTGCATTCAATTTACTATAATTCTTGATTCTCACCTTAGAACCAAGACAACAATAAATCAATACAAGAATCATCTTAAGCAAATGAAGTCAAATTATTTCTCAACAATATCAATCTATTTTCTGCATCATTTTCTTTACTAACTTTCTTTAATTATTCTAATAAAAATGAAAATACTCTTTTCCCAAGATTCTTCTTAAATCTAATCAATTTATTATTATTATTTATTACTTTCTTGGTGTCATCGATCCAATTGCAGCTTATAAATACATCAATTAGGAATTCAATATTTCATCTGAATTCTCTCTTGGTAATTAAGCTAATAAGAAGTCAACATATTCCTCTGAACTTATTTTACCATCTCTCACACTATCAAATAGAGCTCTATAAATTAAGGTTCTTGTTAAAATATCATTTACAGTTTGTAAATTCTAACTAAAATATTTTGTAGATTCTTAATCCAAAAGTACTTTTACGAATGATTAATCCTCAAAGTTCAATAAGATTGCCCTATATCCTCTACTTCCATCATAAGTAACAACATTCTCTTCTGTTGCTTTTAAAACTGTATCAACAGAATCTATACCAGTGTCATGGAAAAATGCTATTTTTATCTTGTGAATTCTTAATGTAGGGAATTAACTTAATGCAGGTCTTTATAAAATAGTTAATTTTGCTTAATGAGTTCTTTCAGTTTAATCCCAAACAGGTTCAATTTCATTCATGCCAGCAGTCTCAATCCATTATTATTTCCATTAAGACAATGTGAAATCTGGATGATCAAATTTTTTTTGTAGATGATCAATCAAATCTTATAAAACTGCATTCTTCCATCCAAATTCTTTGAAATAAGCTCCGCATGCCTCTCCAAATTTTTATGCACCCATAATACACATTAATTATTTCATTACTGAAGCTCCCTTTGAATATGTAATTCCATCAAAAATATTTTCTGCTACTTCCGTATTAATAACTTAACCAGCTATTGGATGAGTTGTTACCATTTAATCTTCTCTGTATCCCCATCCTTTTCTTTGGTTAAACATAACAGGAATATTTGATAACTTTATGGATTCAATTTATATATTTTCTTAACAAAAATGGGAAATGAAATCTGCATAACTTTCATTCAACCATAAATCATTCCACCATTTCATTGTTACAAAATCTCCAAACCAATGATGAGCCATTTCATGAGTAATTGTATTTGCAAATGAAGTATAACTAGTTGCTGGTTTCTTTTCTTTAAACACATACATATCATTAAATGTTACGCATCCAGGATTTTCCATTGCACCCCAATTATATTCATTGACAAATAAAGAATCGTATTTATTGAATTAATATTTAACTCCAAAGAAATTCTCATAAAATTTCATACTCTTCTTTGTTACTTCAAAAATGAAATCCTTTAAATTCATCATATGTTCCTTTAAACTTTCTCTACAATATATTGTTTGTGGCACATCACCTTCTTCTCCTTAATATTAAACTGACCAATATTCTCCTGCTACCAATGCAAATAAATAAGTAGGCAATATTTTTGTCTCACCAAACACCCAAAAATTATACTAATCAGGATTCTCAAGATTTTAAACTTAGCTCTACACTAACTCTTATGGTTAATAAGCACTAATTGTATTAACTACTGCACGCTCATTATATAATCCATTTTCACTTGCATTTTCATTTGAAATTACTACCCATTCTTTTGGACATATTGCTGTGAATCTCAATTTTGCTTTCAAATCAGGTTAATCCATACATGGGAAACTAATAAATTTAATTCCTTTTATTACAATCTATTTGTAAAATAAGATTCACATTAACTATATAAATATTATTTTCCATCTTTATCAATAAATCCATGCAATCCACATCCATCTTTTGCATAATTCTACTCAAATTATATATTCACTCTATTCAATTAAGTTTATTTTAATAATTCTTTTGGTATCTTAATAAATAATCCATTCCAATTCGCATTATATATTCTTGTTCCATTTACATACAAACTTACAATTTTCTATCCTCTAAAATCAACATACAAATCTGTCAATGTATGCTTTACTTCAAAATCTAATGTTAATAAACCGCTATAAGATTCGCCTATTCATTTATTTATAAAATATACCTTTTTTCAATAATAAGTCAACTTTATATGTAATACTTCCCTATTATATTTAAGTCCATCTTAAATTCGCTCCTTCTTATGTTAAAAATCTATTTTATCCAAACTCATTCTAAGAAGTTAATGTTTCGCTGTTGTTGTTCAAAATTGAACTCGATTTCTTTGCTTTATCATATTTATGATATCCAAAAGCAATCCCACTCAAACCTAAAGCAACAACAAATCCAATTTTGGCTGACTTCGAATTAGCAAATTTCTTTAATATTTACATATTTAATTTATATTAAAAAGATATATATTAAGTTTAAACCACTTATCAGAGTAAGGATGACGTATTTCTTCATAGAGAAGTATAAATATGTACCTTTTCATCATAAATATTAATTTATATATTTCTTTCTAATTAATCTAATTGTGAATTAAAATGATTTTTATATAATTATTCTTTAATTCTTCTCTATTCATATAAAAACTTTTTATTCCATAAAAATTTTATCAATTCATTTCAAATCTGATTAGCTAATTACACCAAATTCAATAGATGTAATCATTTTATAATTGTTAATTTTCAATTTTAAAAACATAATTTTTTAATTACACCGCTTTCAAATATTCTTATATATATTATTCTATAATTAATAAATTATCTGATAAGATTAATTATAAAATGATAAATTAAAGCACTGGAATACATCTTAATTGTGATGTAATTAGTTAATTCATTTATTTAATTTAAAAATGCAATAATTTTATGACACAGACCTTTAAAGTGAACATCCACCATCAGATATTTTGAGTGATAAGGATATTCCTAAAGAAAAATTGCATAGACAGAAGATGCTTTATAAAAAAGAATTGATTCATGTGAAGAAAGAAGTGAGATAAAGAGGAGTTAGTTATGAAAAACCAGCATATTATGATAAAGTAAAAGTAAAGATGATTGAAATAAGTGAAGAAGATTATAATAATGGAGATGAGAAAGTAATTCTAGAAAATGTAAATATTATTGAATAACACATTTTATCTCCTTAAAATGATAGATGGATAGATAAAGCATTATAATCAATGAAAAAATAAGAGATTAGTATTTATATTCAAGAACATTTAAAGTACGATGAAAATTAATTGAAAGTGCTGGATTATAAAGTGTATACTTTAGTTTAGATGATAGATTGGTAAATAATAGTTGATCTCTATTAAGATTAAACCTACTTAAAGTATATCCTACAAGTAGGTATAGGTGGTGATCGTTGTGAAATGCTTGATGAACTAATTTATGAAATAAAGATCTTCTAAGGAGAGTAATTACTCTATACAGATTCTTAGGATGGTCCTTACCCAATAAAATTAATAAAATCAAAAGTTGTATATCAACTTTTAAAGACAATGAAAAATAAAGAATATTCATTATGTCATATAAAATATGATGCATTTTTGAATAATGAAAATGAAGAATTTTTATAATAAATAAATTTCGATAAAGAAGCTTAAGTAGATTGGAAAGTTGAAATTAATGTGAAAACCTTATTTAAAATTGATGATTTATATGGAGATGGAATTCTTATAAAGACTACGATGTACAGGAGTAGGAATACAGCAAAACCAGAAAAGGTTTCTTTAATAGATTTCGATATGTGGATTTATTCTATGTCAACAGATCCATATCCAAAGAAAGAAAATCTTTTATATTCATCTACCGATGAGGATCCAATATATGATAGAATAGAGGCAAAAAAGCATAACGATGAAGATGAAGATCCAAGCAAAGGTAGTTTATCTCTTTATATTGATGATCTAAAAGTATCTAAGCTAATGAGATTAGCACTTTTAAGGATGAAAAAAAGAGAATTAAGTATTATAAGATGTTATGATACTCAAGATTTAATCAAAAATGGAATAGATTATGAGGGAATGAAGGGAATGATTGATAAAGAACTCATATATGTGATATATGTTCATACATTCAGCGAGGGTAAGAATAATTTCAGTATGAGTATTGACGAAAAGATAGAATAAGCAATAAGGAAGAAGCAAATAGGTTTAAAATGGATATCTTAATAAAATTACAAAAAAGCATTAAAAGTATTCAAAACCATAAATGCTTATTTTGATTATGGAACTTTCACAGAGGAGGATAAAGAGAAAATGAGAGAAGTATCAAATTATTTATATATTTTAATTAGTTTTAAATCTCTTCACTCCTTAATTCATCTTTGTGCATGATGAAGCTAAAGGACTGGAAGGATATGAAAATTGTATGTGAAAAACTATACAAATTGGATAAACAAAATTAAAAGATAGTCTATAGATATTGTTATGCATTGATGAATCTTTATGAATATGAAGAGGCATTATCAATTATCACAGAAGAGAATGAAGATTTAATCAAACTCAAGAAAGAAATTAAATAATTGTATTCTTAATACAAAAGTAAAGAAAAATTAATGTATTAAAAGTGGTTATCTTGAATGTATATTAAATCGTTTATAAATATATATTTAAATCAAGCTTCTTAGTAATTGATTAAAGTGCATCTTGTCAAAGCATCTACATCGCTTCTAAAGATTACTGTGTTTTCAGAAGTAAAGTATAGAATTAAATTATCAATTGAAGCCGCTATTAATAAATCGTTAGGTTCTGCCATGAGTTCGTTCACTTTTAATGATTTCATATTGAAAATATTTATAACTACCACTTTCTGATAATTTTAATAAGGAATCAATATAGCGTTGCTATTAGAATAAATTGATGATATTGGATTCCAATCTTTATAATTATTCAAAGTTGAAGACAAATAAAGTTAACCACTAGTAAACGAATAATCAAATAGGAAACTACCATCAACATAAGTTTATAATGTAAAAAGAGTATTGGTTTAACTAGCATTGACAATTTTTACAGATCTAAATCTTGCACTATTTGGTATGTAGAAATTTCTAATATTTATTTTTCCACTATTATATGGCACAATATTGTTTGATTTTTATATTGCATCAACCCAATAAACACCATATTCATAATCAGATATTAAGATTCTAAAGTTGGTTTACAAATCTTTAACATATGAAAATATATCGAAATCTGTGATGTTTAAGACTGACACATTAAGGAATTGAGCATCCAGAGTATAAGAGGTAGTTTTCAAATACCATGAAGTATTAGAAATCACTGTTGTGAAAGTAAGTATCTTGTCACTCTAAGGGATCAGTAAACTATTTCCTACAATTATCATTTTTTCAAATTTCTCTTTTACTAATGGTAAATTTACGGCATCACCAAATAAATTGTACTTATTAAGTCCATTTTCTTTGTAAGCAAATAAAATAGGATTAGTTTAATTATTCTAAGATTGGCAAGCTAATATTAAAATTAGATGAAGAGGATGACTAGTCACTTTATTACAAATGTAATCATTTAAATCCGGTGTTTTAATTGAATTCAACACAAGTAAGTTTTTGTCCAATAAATAAATATTTTAATTAGTCAGCAAAGCATCAGTCTAATTAATTGTTGTATGATCAACAATATTTTCATTTTATTCAAATTCAAAATAGTGTTCAATATCACAGATTGCTGTTTTCTTTTGGCAATAACCAATGAAAAGTATTGCAAATGATAAGATGATTAGCATATTCTTTAAGTTTATTTATTAAAGAAAATTAGTTCAAAAATATGCTATATTAATCATCCAATTCTGAATGAAATCCGACAAAAATTATTTAAAAACTTTAATTAAGATTCATTTTTATATGAAATGTATAAAATTAAAAATTTATTCTTATTTTAACATAATCTAGATTCAAGAAATACTTTTAAGAAATTTCGAAGATAAACATTAATAAGTAATCTAATTATTCTAGAAAGTAAATATAATAAATTCTCTTGTTTCCTTTTTTAAATATGGTGAGTGAATAGTTTTGTAATAATAATGTTAAAAAATGATTTCATCAATTAATATTCTATAATAACTTAATTAAAATGTCAACACAATTAAATTAGTAATAATATTCGGAGGCAATTCAAAGACTGGAGTTATTTATCAGTTGTCGATAGTTAGATGATTTAGATACAATGAGTGTTAGTGATCCATATGTGGTTCTTTATTAAAAAAGCAATTAAAATAATTGTAATTATAATTTGTCAAAAATCCTATAGGGAGCATGTTAGGATAAACAGAATTGATTTGGAATAACCTAAATCCCAATTTTGCAACATCAATTTTAATAGATTATCATTTTGAAGTTTAATAATATCTGAAATTTGAAGTGCATCATTATGTCAATTAAAATCAATCTAAAGTAATGAAAATATAACAACTTATAGTAAATTGGTATTACAGAGACTACAGTAGCAGAAATAGCGGGAGCTAAAGATCAATTGTTAATGGCAGATTTATTTAATTATTAAGGTAAAAAAAGTGGGAAATTGATTGTAAAAGCAGATTAAGTGAAGCAATGTAATGACGATTTAGAAATCACAGTGTCTGGTTAAAATTTACCTGATACAAGATTTTGGTTTTGGCATGGGGCTTGTCCATTTTTAAGATTTTATAGATTAAGAAAAGATGATACTAATCCTGTATTAGTTTATGAAACAGAATTTATTAAAGATAGTTCAAATCCTACATTCTAGACTATAAAATGCAAATCATAGAAACTTTGTAATGGCGATTATTAAATGCCTGTAAAAGTAGAACTTTGGGATCATAGAACATCAGGAAAACATTTATATTTGGGAGAAACTACATTTTGTATTGAAGAACTTAGAGATGCTTTTTAATAGAATAAACCTTACAAAAAAGAGTTTAGAAATAAGTAAAAGAATAATTCTAATGCAGGAACAATAACTTTTGATAAATTTTAATTGAAATGTAAGTATACTTTTTTAGATTATCGTGAGGGAGGTTAATAATTGAATTTAATTCTTGCTATTGATTTTACTGCTTCTAATGGTAATCCTTCAGAAAAAAATTCATTACATTACATGCCATAAAACGGAAATCCTAGTTAATATTTATAGGCAATCACAAGTGTGGTAGAAATTTTAATCAATTACGATTATGATAAAAAAGTACCAGTTTATGGTTTTGGATGCAAACCAAAATTAGAATTAATCAACACCAATTAAACATTACACATATTTCCTCTTAATGATAATCCAGATGATCCTGAGTAAAATATTATTATTAATTAACTATAGAGTTTATGGATTAGATGGTATAATTTAATGTTATAGAAATTCTATATAAAAATTGTCTCTAGATGGACCAACTCTAATTCATCCTGTTATAGCAAGAGCAATGGAAATGGCTTAAGAAGCTAAAGATAAAGGAAGTGAGAACTACCTGATTTTAATGATTCTAACAGATGGTTTAACAGATGATTTATAAGCATCTATAGATGATGTTATAGCATCTTCTTATTTACCATTATCAATAATTATAGTAGGAATAGGAAATGCCGATTTCAAGAAGATGAACATTCTTGATAATGATGACAAAAGCATGATAAGTAGCTTAGGATAGAAGGCTGTAAGAGATTTAGTTTAATTTGTTCCATTTAACCAATTCAAACACGATCCAACTCTATTATCTAAAGAAGTCTTAGCTGAATTACCTGATTAAGTGGTAGAATATATGGAATTAATGAAAATTCCTCCAAAACCTCCAAAATGTAAAATAGAATATCTAGTTATTTTAGATTAAAAAAATTAAATGTAAACATCTGGACCTATGTTCAATTTATATCCTTAAAATCAATTTGGGATGAAAACTTAATAACAATAATACAATCAATAGCCTGGTAAAATAGGATTCGCAACTCAAACTTTAGGAGAGGGTTTGGCTCAGTAGGGATTTTTAAATAACTTTGTGAAGGATGCTTCATAACCAAGTCAATATCCTTAAAAATGATATTTATATTGTGTTTAATCCATATTAGTAATTATACTTTTTCAATTTTAAAATAAAATTATGTTTTAAAATAATATTGATGAGAATGAAGCAAGTCTATTATTCAAATTTATCTTAATAGGAGATGTTGGTATTTAAGATATACTAAATTTTCATAGCTGTCGGTAAGACATCATTACTAAAATAATTTACTGAGAAACGTACTTGCGATGATTATAATTTGACTATGGGAGTTGAATTCAATATCAAATATATACAAGTGAATGGTCAAGTCATTAAATTGCAAATGTGGGATACAGTAAAAAGATCCTTAATGAAAAGTCTGGATAAGAGAGTTTCAAAAGCGTGACACGATTGTATTACAGGGCAGCAGCCGGAGCTATCATGGTTTATGATATTACAAGAAGAGAGACATTCGAAAATATTCGCAATTGGCATCGCGAAGCAATCGATAATGGAAACAGTAGAATGAAATTTCTACTCATTGGTAATAAAGCTGACCTTTTAGTTTAAAGATAAGTATAAACTTTTGAAGCAGCTTAATATGCCAAAGAAAATGAATGTCTCTATACAGAATGTTCAGCATTATAAGGCTTTAATGTTGAAAATGCATTCATGGAATTAGCTCATGAAATTTATTAACTAGCCATGGATGATCCAAATTTAATTAATGAATAATATGGCATTAAATAGATAAATAATGCCAATAGTTCTATGTCAACAAGCAAAATTCTTAGTTAACATACTATAGATAAAGTTTAGTTTAAAAAGGTAATCTAATAGAGTATTATTTAGTTGTAACAGAATTAATAGATTAATAAATCAAATAAAAATGAATTTCAAGAATTTTATAGAAAAGATGAAAAATTAAATTAATAAAAGGCTTAGTGTAATAATTGTTGTGCAGACATATGAAATATACTAAAAAATGAATACTCATATAAGATTTATTTTAATAATAATTTGCAATATTATTTTTATTTAACATATTAGCTTGTAATGATCAACGATAATCGAAATCCAGCATTCTTCCAACAACCAAATCAAAATCAATATAATATCATACTACCTAATACTAATTAGCCAGGATATCCTTAAAGATAAACATATCCTATCTAAACGCCTTCTTAACCTATTGTTTAACAGCCACTGCAATTTTAACAATAATTTCCATTACCACCACAAGTCAATTACGTACCTTAAACTATTTAAACAAAACCAAATGTATTGCCAACTGTCTACTAAGAGAAACCAACTCAAGTCATTAACATGGATGGTAAAAATCTTAATTATTTCATTAAGAAATTGAAGCTCCTTGGAGACTAAAATGTGCCACCTTGGAAAGATAAATATTAGAATTACAAATACAATTAAGAAAAGGACCAGGCCCTACTGAACCAGATGCCATTGAAGTCATTGATGACACTCGATTAAGAGAATTGGAATCAAAAAAAGCCTAATTACAATAAATGATTTAAGACAGAGATAGAGAAATTTCTGAACTAGAAAATCAGATTCATTAATAATAAGAATCTATTGAAATATAAATATAAGAGAGAACTGTTCACTATTCCAATGAAATAGAAACATGGTAGAAAAGATTCCAATAATTAGAAAGAGATTATTCACAATCATAAAGATAATTATAAGATTTATAAGAAGAACAAAAGCGATTAGAAAAATAAAATTAGGATGTTCGTACATCCTAATAGCGTTTAGGATAAAATAGAAATTATTGAATAATATCAATAAATAAAAAATATATATATATATCGTCAAATAACATCATCTCCCTCATCTTCTATTAATCTCTATGATCTATAGGATTAATTATGACTTAACATTTTGTTGCTATATCTGCTTTAACGTAAAGAAGTATTCCTCATCTCTGAGTGTTTTTCAATTATCATCTCTTTCATATTTTGATTTAATTATCTTATTTGATTAACTAATTCCTTATTTTCTTTTCTCAATTTTACTAATCTCTTTTCTAAGACTAAATCATTTCCATCCATTTATTCTAATTGATTCTTTAAATTCTGATTTTCTAATAAAAATGATTTGTTTTCATGTTATAATGAATTTATTTATGCGGTTAATTTGTTAAACTTTTACTCTAAATCATCTAATTATTTATCACTTAATTCTCTAAAACCTTTTCAATCATAAACTCATTCTTCTTTGCTTCAGATTGTTTGTTATCTAACTATATCTACAATTTCTAATTCTCTTATAAAATGCGATCATATTCAACGTTTGTTTGTTCTAACTATTATATAGCATTATTTAATTAAATTGATAATTATTTAATCTAAAATATATTTGTAATTTACTTCATATTCTGCTTATTTTAATTAATTATTTAACTAAAAATTTTCAGACTTTATTTTATCTTATTCATAAACATCATATGAACCACCAATTTTCTCTGTAGTTTCGCTATGCACTCTACCCAATTATGTTTCTAATTGTTTTGAGATACCATATAATTAATCATTTTCTGTTGATAATTTAACCCTATACAGATTCATTTGTCCATTTTCTTATTCAAATTATTTTATTTAAGTTTTATATCTTTTAAATTTCTCCTTATATTTCTATAAGTATCTCTCTTTATCCTATTTTAATTATTAATTTTCTGTTTCCAATTTTACTTTTAATCTTGTGAATTTCTATTCAATTTGATTTATCTCTCGAACTGCTTCTTCTTATTTTTCTCTATGATTGTTTATGTTTTCGCATAATTCTTTATTCTTTTATTTTTCTTCTTCAATTCTTTTGGATTACTCTTCAATTACTTTGTTTAATGTTTTTATATTTTCATGTTTGTTCTACAATTATTATTCTCTATTCTTTAGCTCCAAAGTAAAATAATCTAAATCTCAATATAATTATTTATTGCGTTCCTATTCCTATTGAATTAACCCCATAAATTCATCCTCTCTTTTTTCATAATATTTTTATTTCTTAAACTCTTATTCTCTCATTATATCAATGACATTTTACAATATTCTTATTTTTTATTTCTATACCTATGATTCTTCATTACAATATCTTAATTATTAATTCAATTATGCTACAGCTTCATTCAATTCTTCTTAATTTTACTCATACATATTCTCTTTCTATTTTGCTTAAGTGAATAATTAGTGTTCAGACTCCATTTATTTTTTATTATCATCCATATGTTATTCCAACTATTTTATCAATAAATCTCTCTATCTTATTGAATCTTCTTATTAATATACATTCTTGAATTCTCCTCATATAAATTCTTTAATTCCTTTTCAAATCTTTAAACTCTAATAATACTATATAAATATAGAATTACTTGTAATCATCCATTACTTCTTTCTCTTTCAATAAATCTTTCAATTCCTAAAACTACTTGGAAAAATTAGCATCCTATCTACTTGGCTATCTATCAATAGTACTATAGATTTTTGATTAGTGTAAAACTGTTTAATCTGATCCAGGTCTTAAATTTTAATCTGAACCAAATCTCATAAATTAATCAGATCCTCCTGGTTTTATAATTCTCGACGGTTAATCTAGTTTTTCTTCTATGGACCTTTTTGATCCAAATTATTAAGTTAAATTATCTCTTCCCATCAATTATTTTGACTTCATCGATTAATTATCCAATTAAGATAATGCTATTCTTTATGTAGTAGGTTTTACTATTTATCTCAATTCTTCATCAAATTATAAAGTCGTTTAAGCTGTAATATGATCTTGTTGAACTTAAGAAACACTAAAAAATACAGTGATATTATTAAATTTTGTTTCTCTAAATGAGAGATAAAGTTATAGTAACGATTTACTTTCCAACTCTTTTTCTTAAAAATCCTATAAAGACACTAATAATTGTTTCAATTTCTATTAAAAGTCCTTAGCTTCCTAAGTAACTCTTTTAAATTCATTGGTGCTCTTTAACATACTATTTATATTAAAATAAACTTTAAGTTAACATTTTCTTGAACTCACTTGGACTCTTTATTTAACAAAATTTAACTGTTTGACTTCTAGCTGATCCTATCAAATCGATCACCTCTAAGTTATTAACCAAAGATATTGAAATGTTTAATTTTCCCTTCCCTCTTAATTATTTTGAACTTTCAATTAAATTTAGTATATTTTCTACTATCAATACAGCTAAACCTTTTTCCTAACTTCTCTCTTCACCTTTAATGGTGTATTTTTTACCACTTTCAGGTCCTCCAAGAATAAGTAAGGAACCTGATTAGCCAGTAATCAAATTGTTTACTTTATTTGCCATCACTTAATCATATACCAATTGTTGATTAGCTTTTTCACCAAAAACTTAATCAAATTAATAGAGATCTGAATTCTCAATAATAGATTATCGTTGTTTCATTATGTCTGAATCATTTTTTAAATACTCAAAGATAATTTTCTAAGAAATTGCATTACGTGAACTTTCAACAAGAGTCTAAGGTGCTTATCATAGATTAATAAGTACATTCATTAGATAATACACCTGCAAAGATATTTGTACGAACATCTTTCTTGGAATTAACAGTGCTAGAGGAGTCATTATTTGGTTATGGTCTTAAACGGCAAACTAATTTCATCGATTGTTAAAATGATAAATTTGAATTTTTTTATCAACCTTATAATTTCGTAGAAATTTTAATAATTAAATCAGCTTTCGATTTTTTGTCTTTAATATATTTCTAAATTTATCAAGTTAACTTATTAGGATAGAATTTATCATAAACCTACAAATGATTCAGTTAGTTTTACTTAAATTTTTTTCAACTCTTGATTAATTATAAACTTAACTTTAATTAATTATTATTAAAGGAAAGAAACCTTATAAAACTTTCATGTTGTTTATTCTATTTAAATTCTAAATTAATAAAAAGGATTCAAACCACTCTTTTTATGTAAATTTAATTAGCATCTTCCTCTAGTTTTGGTTTAATCATCAGATAACTAACTTTTACTAATGATCAGACATTTTTATATCTACCTAATCATAAGTTATCTTTAAAACCCTCTTCGATTTGATGTATTTTCTAATCAATGATAATATTTAGAATTTCTCCCTTTTCTTTAAAAGTTACTGTCTGGTGTTATATAATAAGAATTTAATTGTTCATATGAATTTAAGGAAAGATAATTGTTGTAAATCATTCTTAAACTAAAATCATTTGAAATTTCTTTAGAATGGAACTGTTGATTTAGATTCACTCTCGTCTGATTAGAACATAAGCTTAAAATATATTTGATATCAAATATTATTAATTTTTTTCATAGTATTTAATGATTATGAATATTTCAATTATTTTATTGAACTATTTAGAATTGTGCCCTCTATTTTGTAAAATTTTCATCAGATAATAAGGATTTGGATAATTTATCCAAATCGTAATCACTAGTATTAGTCCTATTTTGATTTTGGGTTTTTAAATTGCTTTATGATAATTAAAATTATTCCAAGTCTTTTAGTGCAAATAACCTGAAAACAATAGTTTCAAAATTGTCACAATCCCCAGCCAAAATTGGAAATTTTATAAGATATGCCATTAATAAAACAGAAATTCAAATCCTAATTATCCTTCATTGGATAGGTAGAATTAGAATTAAATACATAGAAAAACTTTAAAATCTTCCTATTTTACTATTTGCGATAAGGCTAACAATTAGAGTTAAAATGTTTTATTTTTTTCTTATCTCTTTATTATTAGTTTATAATCTTCATTTATCCTATCGTTTATAAATATCTTAATCTAACTCTATTAGCAAAGATCACTGAAGATATTATAAAAATACTGAACTATTTCTTATTATTTACTATTTTCCCTAATTTTTTAAACGTATCATTATTCCAAGTTTTATTTTATCTCAAGTATTTATTATTTGGTATCAAGGTTGCGATGCTAAATTTTATTACCAATCCAATAATAAATTTAATTTGAAGGTTTTGTTTATTATGCAATTAATAATAATTCCAAAAGCCGTTTCAAAATTTTTAATTCTTCGATATTATAATCCTACCTTATAAGAATTATAACAAACCTAAAATAATGTTAATATTTCTAGATTTTGGTTTCAATTTCAAGTTTTTTCTAAAAATTCCATAATATTTTAAGGTTTTTATTTCAATTAAAAAACTGCTCCTTAGAATAATAAAATTCTATAAGCTTAGGTTTTCATATATAACTCCTCCGCCTTGATAAAAATTTATTTCCAATCATAACAAGTAATTAAGTGTTAAATTTATTATACAATATCCCCAATCACTTTATCTTGGATATTTAATTTTTTAATATATTTTTTAAAACAGGAAACTATATATAGTTATTGCTCAAGTAATTATATCTATTTAATCAATTCTATCTAATTAAGTAATATATTCCTTTCCATTTATAAATTCCAAAGTTCTTATTGCTAAGCAAACATTTATAATCCAAATTATTTTATAAAAAATAAAAAATAATTATGCAATAGTATAGATAGATAATAAAATTATGGAAGATGTTGAGAAAGTGGTTCAAATTTAACATCAAAATCAAGAGATTCGATTTTTTATTTTATTCCAACGAACTAGCTTACCATCAGCCCATTCCCCTTCCTTTTCGATTCCATTTGATCCTATATAGCATCCAAATCCGTTTTGTTTATTATTGGACCACTCTCCTTTATAAATCTTTATTAAAATATGATGCTTACTCTACCATCAGGCCATTCGTACTATCCAAAACCTTCTTTAATTCCATTTTGATATTAACCGTGATATATTCTATTGTCAGGCCATGTGTGTATCTGAAATATAAAATTTAATTTACTCCTTAACCGTTCATTTAATTGTTTTTCCATTATCCTATATATGTTCTGCCATCTTCCCATTTAAATTTACCTTCCCCTTCAATATTTCCATCTAGAAATCCCCCTATGTAGGTTGATCCATCAGACCATTTGAATGTTCCTTATCCATTTTTTAGTCCATTTTTATAATTTCCCTCATAAATAGTCCCATCCCACCATGTTTCTGTTCCGTAACCATTTTTAACATTGTCTTTAAATTCTCCAACATATTTAATACCATCAGTGCTATGAAGAGTACCCTATTAAATTTAAATTTAAAAAACATTTCCAGAAGCCCTATTATTTTAAAATTCGCCTTCATAGATGTCGCCTTCAGTTTATATCAGCCTACCTCTCCCTTCAAACATATTTTAAGCCCAATATCCTTCATAATATAATCCAGTTAACCAATATTGCCTACCACAACCATGCTTCATTCTCAATAAAATGATTAAATATCATACCCATTTTTCCACTGTCCTTAATAAATGCAACCATCCAATTAATATATTGAAAAATTAAACATATTTTCTTCTTCATTGTCATAACTAAACTATGCATATTATTACAGAATCTTTAAATTAAAAGTAAAGTGTCATATTACCTTATTTACTCTATTAACTAAATATTCAGGTACTTTGTCCAATTTTTTATATTTTTTTAAATCCTAATAATCCATTTTTGATATATAAGATGGTTTTGTGTCTTGAAATGGTGATGAATCGTTATAACTCTACTCATTTGAATAGTAATTTTATTCCTTCATTAAAATTTTTTTATTTTTCAATTTTTAGATTAAACTCTATTGTCTTCTTCTCTCTAAATAGCCTCTGATGTAAGCTAATTCCTGTTTTGATCGAATACCTTATATAAGTATGATTTATTTAATGTAACTTAGATCTCCTTCAGAAATTATTTTAGTTTGGATCTAAGTTTGAAGAATGATTTTGCAATTCCTGTCTTACTCTTACCCTAAACAGCATTACCCCATTATGTAGAAGTAATAACTTTCAATTTTAATTATTTTTATTAATTTATAAACAAAACTTTATGTATTATTATTCAAGTTATTGATTCATGACAGTGAAAATTTTAGAGATTTTTGTTTTATATTTTATTGTACAGGTGTTAAATTAATAATTATTAAATTAATAAAAACTAAGTATGTCAACTCTTATAGTTCCAAAACAGAAAACTTATAATCATAAAAATTATCTCAAAAACATAAATTTCAATAACCTTAATTATTAATCTAAGATTTTAGCCGAACCTTAAATTTAAGAATAAAAGACTATAATTTAGATATCACTTCATAATTTAAATGTTTATTCTACCATAATTAGAAGCACATTAAATTTAATTACGATTTCTAATCTAACCTTTTCAATTCTCGATTTTAATAAATATTAACCTAAAGGAAAATATGATTCTTAAGAAAGAAAATGATGAGGATATTTAAGACTATTATACTATTCGATGAAAGGCAGTATATGCAATTTTTCGTGTAAGTTAGTTTAAAATTGGTCTTCTGTCTTAAGGTCAAGAGATATAGTTCTCATTGATTCTTTTCCTGAATTTTCCATATCATAACGAAATCTTAGAAGAAGTCACTCCCAAAAAATAGTTAATTTGTTTTAAGTGATCGACACAAACTGCATTTAATAATAATAATTGTTTCGGATTTTGGTTTCTGATTCCTATTCAATTAAATTTAATCAATAAAATAATTAAAATTTAGCCATATTTTTGTTGTAGGCTTTTAGATTTATTTTAAAAAGCACGATGGAGAAACAATTTTTCATAATAAAATAAGAAAAAGTATAAGAAAACGAAGATACTTGTTAATAAATTTTAAAATGATTTATCTATTAAATAATGTTATGCAATATTTAAGTTTGGTAAACTTTAAGTATTTAATTATCTTGATATATAAATACTTTAAGACTATAGCGAAACTTGTTTTAGTGTTTCAATGTTTGAGTAGTTTTCATAAACTTATTTAAAAAAAATTATGATTAAATATTATTTATATCCTTTGTAAATAAAAAAATAGATTATTAGAATAGAGTTTACAACAAAGCGCAGTATTAAAATATAAGGAATAATTATCTTTACTATCAAAAATATTTAATTCACTATATATTTGAGCTTTATAAGCTTTTAACCTTTCAAGAGGGTATTGATATGATTACATAATATCAACAAGTAAAGAGTTTTCTAGTTTGAATTAAATGTCTCTCATTCTGGAAGGAAGCCTTACTAAAATTAAAAAATATATTGAAAAATTCTAAATAGCCATGATTATTATCGATGAAGATTAAAGAAGCACACAAAAAACCAAAAGTGCCTTGGTTTTCAGAATACAACCTTATTAATGTTTAAAATTAATTCTTAGATTAACATTAAATAATTTATTAATGCTTAGTTCTCATAATTTTAATTATAATTAATTATTTTTTAAATGGCTGAAACGTAGAAGCGAACTGCATAGGAGGAAACCCTCGAAAAAGGACCCTTTGGTTTGTTGATAATCACTGTGAGTCATAATACTCAAGTACTAATCGAGCTTAGAAATAATAGAAAACTTTTAGGAAGAGTCAAAGCTTTTGATAGGCACATGAATATGGTATTTAAATTATAATAATAGTCAAGATTCTAAAGAATGTGACTGAGATGTGGACAGAAATTCCTAAAGGAAATAAAGGAAAAAAGGCACATGCTTCCAGCAAAGAACGATTTAAAATTAATTTGCAAAATTTTATGATTTTAAAAACTGTATTAAATATTAAAATTATTTTGACTATCATGATATATTTATTCCAATTTCATCCTTAAGAGAATTTTAAGTTGATTAAATAATTAACTATATCCCAAAAATGTTTTTAAAAGGAGATTCTGTGATTTACATCTTGAGAAATCCAAAATGAATTTTTTGAAATTATCAACACCTCAATTAAATTTAATTAGTGCATTAATAAAATATAATCTTAATGATTACAAAAAATATAAATTATTTTTTTGTTGATTAAACATGAAATTATTTCTTTCTAAGTACTATCCTTGTCCGAATAATTATTATTATGTAATATTAAAATCTATCTTTACACTTATCATTTAAATAATGAATATGATGACAAATAAGAAATATTTTTTTTATCTAGATAAATATTAATAAAATATCACAATTCTCAAATCCTTTTAATTTATTTTTCATCTTAACAATTTAAGTCCTTTAAAATAAACGGTTTTGTAATTATACTCTAAATGATTTATATGTTGAATCTTTAATTCACAAAATTACAATTAATTCATTAAACATTTTTTGATATAAGGAGTTTCGAAATCTTTATATGACAATCTTGTTTTATATTTATAAAAAAATTATATTCATATTTTAAATTTATCGTATTTAAGTAGAGAATATAGTTTTTATATAACTTGGTTATAAAGTTCATTTTCTAAAATAATTGTGATTAAATTCAAAACCTAAATTTAATTCTTAATTACTATTTATATTTAGAAGAAGCCACTTTATTTTATTATTAGGTCATAAAGATTTTTAAAATTTGCAAAATTTGATATAAATATATAAATAAAAACCATGAAAACATTGGTTTTGACATTTGCAGTTCTGATTACTTATGTATTTAGTTAATGCTCAACATTATAATATGATAACGGATCTGGGGGATGCTTAGATTGTCTTGCTGAATGTGCAACATGTTCAGATGGTGTCTCATGTGATACTTGCCGATAAGGGAGATACAAATCAGGAAGCAATTGTTTAAGTTGTGATTCTTCTTGTTTGGAGTGTCAGGATAATTCAAATTACTGTACGTTGTGTAATACAAGTTAAAATAAATATTTGGATACTACAACTAACACATGTATATCATGTGATCCTCCAAAATATAAGAACCAATAATTTTGTGTCTAAACGTGCCCTTAATATATTAAATCGTCAGATTATACGTGCGTGGAAAATTGTGACGAAATGTGTTTAACTTGCTAAATATACAATGATCATTGTTTATCATGCTCATAAAATATGTATTTAAATATTTAGACTAATCATTGTGAATCCACCTGTGATTCAAATTGTGCAACTTGCTTGGGAACAACAAATAATTGTTAAACATGCATATTAAGTGAATATTTAAATATATTAACTCACACTTGTTATTCGGCTTGTGATAGTAATTGCTTGACTTGTTAGACTTTAACAACAAATTGTTTATCATGTGATTCTGGTAATTATTTAAACCAATCAACTCATATTTGCTAATCAACATGTGATAGTAACTGTAATACTTGTTAGACTACAATCACGCATTGTTTAACCTGTGATTCAGGGTAGTATTTAAACTAATCAACAAATGTATGCTAATCCACTTGTGATAGTAACTGTAATACTTGTTAGACTACAACCACTTATTGTTTATCATGCGATTCAGGATAGTATTTGAATCAATCAACTCATATTTGCTAATCAACATGTGATAGTAACTGTAATACTTGTTAGACTACAACCACTTATTGTTTATCGTGTGATTCAGGATAGTATTTGAATCAATCAACTCATATTTGCTAATCAACATGTGATAGTAACTGTAATACTTGTTAGACTACAACCACTTATTGTTTATCATGCGATTCAGGATAGTATTTGAATCAATCAACTCATATTTGCTAATCAACATGTGATAGTAAC
>JPFM01000035.1:95037-110756 GCA_000733375.1 Paramecium sexaurelia
TATAATGATGATTTTTAATGTGATACATTTAGATCTGGATACAAGACATCTATGAGCAGTGAGTTTGATGCATCACAATAATTAACTACTGATGTATAAAACATGAATGGTAAGAAATGCAATTACTTTAATTTTGATAACGCTGTTACTATTCTAAAAAATTATAAAACAACATTAGATTCTCTTATAAATAATTTAATCCAAAGCTTTATTTTGCCCATTCCTTAAGATAATTTTTATCAGTATGATGCACTAATAGTCGGCAGATTAACATCATCTACATAGCCTAGCATTTATATTGATGTACCTCAATAAAGTGCAAATGAGATTTAAAAAATGACCCCTAAATATTTTGGAGCACAATCATAACTTTATTAATTTACAAACAATGCGGTATCATTAACATTGATAGAAACCAGAATTGACGAGATTGTGATATTTAATACTTTACTTCCAAGCAATAATGGATAATTGGATGTTTCTACTTAATTTTTCAGTGATTTTGGAATTGTATTTTAATCAATCTGCTATACTACATTTGATTCTCAAATATTTCCAAATACTTATGAATGCTTTATTCGACCATTAAATACATAATATGATTAAATCAACACAATAATAACTCCTCCTTTAAAGGATTTAACTTACAAAATATAGTAATAAGATAATATTTTTATGATGTATTTGTTATTTGCAGATTTTGGAACTGTGCCTTAAAAGAGTTAAGTTATTTAGTAAATTAGTAAATCAGTGTATGAATAAGTTTTGAATTCAGTTTAAAATGATTAATGCAAATGTTGGGGTAGATATAGATAAAAAGAAAATAATTGTAGATGTTAAGATGGATATTATCCACCAACTGAAAGTACTTTTGGATTACTTGATTGCTCACCTTGTGATTATAAATGTTTAACTTGCTAATTTACAAGTTCATAATGTGTAAGTTGTCCTATAAATTCAAATAGAAAATTAGACCTCAATTTATATACTTGCGAGTGCGATTAAGGCTATTTAGAATTAGGAGTGATAATTTGTAGTCCATGCCATTATTCATGTGGTAAATGTGACACTTTACCATAAAAATGCACGGAATGTAACGGTGCTCATCATAGGACTTGGGACAGTACAAATTTTTTATGTCCTTGTGATGACGGATATTACGATGATGGAAGTAATGGAGCATGTGCAAAATGTGATCATAGTTGTAGTAAATGCACATAAGCAGGCAAAGTTTGTTAGGCTTGTGTTTTATCTACATTTAGAACGTAATAAGCTGATAATACGTGTCCATGCGATGCAGGATATTATGATGATGGTGTTAATTCTCTATGCAAAAATTGTGATTATACATGTGATACTTGTGAAGATACAGCAACTAAGTGCACAGGATGCAAAATAAATTCGCATAGAAAATTATCTCATAATGAATGCATTTGTGATATTCATTATTATCATGAAAATCTACTTTGGGATTGTTAACAATGTTCCAATTATTGTAATAACTGTTTTGGACCCTCTAGATTAGAATGCACTGATTGCTAAGCAATTCAAAATAGAGAAATTAAACTTACAAGTTGCGAATGTATTGGTGGTTATTTTAAGGATTCTTTAGATTCACTAATATGTCCACAATGTGATTATTATTGTAAAACTTGCAGTGTAATGAGTAATTAATGTTTGACTTGTGAAGCAACTTATAATAGGTTATTTGATTCTTTTAATAAAAAATGTTATTGTAAAGATGGGTATTTTGATGATGGTACAAATGGATAATGTCAGACATGTTCTTTTAGGTGTAGAACTTGTGTTAGTAATTAAGATAAATGCTTAAGTTGCCCACTTAATACAAACAGAAAGTACAATTCTTCATATAATACTTGCAAATGTTAATCATCATTTTCTGATATTGGAGTTCCTGTATGCATGAAATGTCATGCAAGTTGTTAAGAATGTGAAAATGTTGCAACATTTTGTCTTCAATGCAATACAAATAAAACATTTAGAATAGATAACAGTAACATAGATAATACATGTCCATGTTAAGATGGCTATTACGATGATGGAATGAACACTGTATGTAAATTATGTCATCCGTAATGCAATACTTGTAGTTAATTTTAAATATGCACATCTTGTAATACAACATTTGGGAGAATTGATAAAAGTAATATCAATAAAACTTGTCCTTGCAATGATGGATTTTATGATGATAATATAAATAAATAATGTCAGCCATGCCATTATTCTTGCTAAACATGTGTCGAAAAGAATACAAAATGTGTGACGTGTAATAGTACTGGTACACAAAGGTCAAAAGGAATTGATTAATGCCCTTGCAATACTGGATATTATGACGATGGAAATTTGATTTGTAAGGTTTGTGATTACAAATGTTTAACTTGTAGATAAACTAGTACATACTGTACTTCCTGTCCAGCAAGTAGACAAGGTAGTAATTGTGATTGCAAAATCGGTTACATTGAAAATGGAGTTTAAGATTGCACAGCTTGTTATTTTAAATGTGGGCTTTGCACTTTAAGTGATTTGAATACTTGCTTAGCCTGTAACAAAAATAGAATAAATTTACCTAACTGTAATTGTGATTCTGGTTATTATGAATTAAATAATGAATGTTTGGCATGCCCTAATAAATGTGAATCATGTGATTCCACTGCTACTTGTTATAGATGCAAAGGAGATAGGCTTAATAATCCAGTTTGCTATTGTCCAGATGGTTATTATGAAGATTAGGTATCTATTAATTGTGCTGTTTGTTTTGGAAATTGTGCCACATGCAACAAAGAAAGTTGTCTCACTTGTAGAGGAAATCGTAAATTGGAACCATTATCATGTACGTGTCCGCCAAACTCAATAGATCACATTGAAACACCTTTTTGTTCAAATTGTGATGTTGCTGTAATATCTGCTCAATTTAGTAGTGATTTGAGCATTATCTATTTTACATTTCCTTATAATGTACAGTTTGTGTCTATTAAAAAAGTAAGTCCATATTCTGCTTGCTAATAAATATTCGAAGCAAGTACCTATTCAACATTAGGCAGTTCTCCCTTATGTTCAATAGTTTAAGAGAATCTCTTAATTGTAGAATTATCTGAGCAAAGTAGTATTACAATAGGCACAGTAATATCATTTAATACTGATATTTTGCTCAAAACTGGGTGTAGTTCTTCGATTACTAACTTCATTATGACTAATTTTACTTATAATCCTGTAAAAATGGAACCTGTTTTTGAATTAACTACATATAGCGGTTAAATTACACTCTGTCAAGATATCCCAATTAAAATAATAAATAAATTTGTTGATGGAAAAAGAAATTTTACAGAAATAACGTGGAGCATAGTTAAAATGTATCCATAAACTTCATCAGTTTCCTAATATTTAACAAAACTTTTTGCTGAAGCTAATGCAAATAATGAATAATCTATTACCATTACTTCTCTTTCCTTAAATGAATATGGAACTTATGTAATATAATTAAAGGCTAAAAATTTCAGAGATTAAGTATACACTGCATAAACCACAATCCAAACAGAATCATTTGAATCACCTATCATTAAAATTGACCCAGATTAATAATATATATTTGGAAGGTGGGAGGACTTATCATTTACTGTTACTCTAAAACATTTATCATGTTATACCAACACTGTAGTTGAAGTATTTGATGCAATTAGAGTTAATTGGACTGAAATTGCTAAAAATCCAAAAGAATCTCAAAGTATACTTTAATAATCTTTAATTTCTGAGACTGATGGCATGACATTTCTAAGTACATTAAGAATTCCAGCCTACACTGCTACTCTTAGTTCAACTTATACGATACAAGTTACAGCATCATTAACAAATAAACCTATTAAAACTTCAATATAATTTACAATAACAATTATTAGCAGTCCTATGTAAGCATATATTCAAGGTGGAACTCGAACTTAATCTTTTAATGATTATGCAATGCTAAATGGATTCTGTAGAGATCCTGATCTGGATTATCCATGGAATAAAGATCCAGAAATTACTTTTGATTGGAGATGCATAAATCTAGCGACTGGGTAAAGTTGTACTGATTCAAATAAAGAACCTTTAGAGTTAAATAAGACTGATTCTACATAGATATTTAAGCCAAGAGTCTTAGATCCATATCAACCACTTTAATTTATTATGAAAAATACAAAAAAAACAACTGTTTTAATTACTCAAATAATTCTTTTAGTTATTGAAAATGATTTACCAAATATTTAAGTTAGTTATCCATCTGGATATGATAGTAGATAGATTTTATTGCACGAAGAACTAAATTTTACTTTGGCAACATCTGTTGATCCTGATTCTTTAAAGTATTTCTGCTAAATTGTTTACAATTACAATATTGTAGCCTCATTTACATTCAAATTTTTATAAGTTAAATTTAGAATATGGGATTATTGGGAAAATACTGAAGGGTCTATTACAGCAATTTAGATAAAAATGGCAGCTAAAGATATATATCATTATATGCCATCAAGCGCTTCTGTTAATTTATAATTGAATATACCTCCTAATAATTGTAAACTCACAGTAACCCCATCTACGGGTACTTCAGTAACTGATCTTTTTATTTTATCCGTCACTAATTGTTTTGATTCTTAGTAACCTTTGTCATATCAATATCATATTTATTCAAGTTAAAAAACATTTGATAATGATAACCTAATTGGTGAAACAATAAATAAAAAATCTATAACAGATAAATAATCAAATTCTTAACTACAATCAGTTTTGCCCACTCCTGTGAATCCTGATAATACAATTGCGTATGAATTAGTACTGGTAGCAAGTATTTTTGACAACAATAATGGAATGAGAAATTTAACTAAAACAGTAAAAATTAATAGTATTTTTCAAAAAGTTCAAAGTTCCGATTTCTAGTCTATTTTATTATAAATTAGAAGAGCACTAAAATTAAGTGATACGATAACAGAAGCTTCTCTTCCATCATTATTTATTGGTAGTTAAGAATTATCAACTTTATATAATCAATTACCACAAGAAAAAAGGTTATAAATGAAAACCATTCTGAAAGATATTTATTCAATTTTACAATCTTTTCAAGGCAAAATGACAAGTAAGATTTTGGAAGAATCATTATTATCTTCCATTGCTGCTATTGGAAGAACGGGTATTAATTATGAAATGGATGATGCTGAAGTTGTAGATTTCTATACAATTAAGTCATAAATTAAAAAAACAATAAAATAATTAAATAGATAAATAAATGATTTAGATTATTATTTACAATAAAAATCAAAATCAGGAGGATCAACATCAAAGTTTGAAGATGCCATAAAAGCTTTAGATAATACACTATTGAATAGTGGATTTGTTACTGATACTTTGTTTAATGCAATTAAAGCAAATAAATTTTAAGGAGCAGATGTTACAGATTCTGATGTTAATTAATTAAAAGAGTAAATTTAATAAATAAATAAATTGGTAGCAATAGCTACATTAAAAAGAAGCTTAGCAAATGAAAAACCTAGGTCATATGCTGGCTAATAAATGGGAATGTAAGCTTATAAATCAACACCTGCTTAGATTTCAAAAATTTTAAGCGGAACTATAACTCCTCGATTTTTTGGAAGCAATTCTGATAATCAAACGAATGGGCTTTAAGGATCTGGCAACAACGATAATTTGAATCTAGAAGAAGAAGAGGATGAGATAAATTATGATGAATATTTTTCAATTCTAAATGGAACTAACAATACAAATAATACTAATAGCACAAATAGTACAAATTCAGGAGGTAATAGAAGACTTCTTTAATTTGTTGATTGGATATAAATAAAAACAATATTCATTATTTAAGAAACTTATAGTAAATAGATCCTGTAACTGTTAAATAATATGAAGTAAGTATGTCTAATTATGCAACCAGTCCTAATTTAAATGATCCTAAATTTCAATCATAACTTAAAGTCAATCAAACAACCGAAGTTTCGAATTCATCAAATATAACTCACGATTAATCTATTGTAAGTAATTTTGGTACAATTTAACCAAATGTTACAATGACAGAGAGCGGTAATAGCACAGAAATAAAAAGTTTGGAAGGTCAAACTATAAAATTATCATTCTAAGCCCCTTAAAATGATAGTTTAAATTCAACTATGGAATGCTTATCTGAAACAAAAGATTCCTGGGAAACAGGTACTTGTAGTATAAAAAAGGAAATAGATGCACAAGGAAGAATTGCCTATGTTTGCGATTGTGTTGTAGTTAACCCAACAACAGTGATATCAAAATTGGATAGTTTCATTTCAAATAAGTTAAGTTCAGTATTTAATGCTAATTCCTTAAATATCTTTTTATAAATTTAATTTTGGAAGTATGCAATCTTTTACATTGCCATCGGATTTACAGGGGCTTATATTACACTTATGGTTTTAGGATTAAGAAAAGACAACTAAGATTTTATTGAAGAGATTAGTAAAGATTTAAACATAAAGATAAATTAAAATCCTAATTTACAAAATTTAAGAAAAGAAATTCATGATATAGTTATAGAAGAGAAAAGCATTGAAGATTCTGAAGATCATGAGAATGAAAAACATCCAGTAATTTAATCTAGTGATTTTCCTAAATTAGCTTTACTATCTCTTAAAGCTCCCGAAAATGTGGATTTAAAGCATGATGAATAAGGTTAATTAATACTTAATGATGAAGAAAATATAGATTTAAATCACCAAGATATTTATAGATTATAATTGGAACTAAATAAATAAAAAATAAATATAAAATAAGTCCAAGATTAATTGTAATAGCATCAACTTTATAATCCAAATACAATTAAATAGAAAGGAAAAGCAACAGAATTATAAAATGTTATTAAAAATGTGTATACGATTCACGATTTGAAATATTAGCATGGTTAAGAAATAAAGCTCAAACCATTAACCTTAAAAGTTCTTTGGGAAGGCATTTTAGTAAATTTTATAATCATAAATTTAGACTCTTCACAGAGTATTATCAATATTGATGCTATATGATGATGTGATTAGTAGACCAGCAAGATTTGCTTTAGTTTATGCCAAAACAATCTTAGTTTTAGCATTATCAGCATTGTTTTCTGGGAATATGGGGCCTGTTTATGGTATAATGATATCAGTTGGAATTGGTTAAGTTATCAATATTATCTTAACAATTATAACAGCTTCAATGAAAGCATCGCCTATAATTAAATTTTTAGGAATTTTATTCACTATTGCTGTTTCTGGTATATGTTGGTTCATTGTATTAATGCTTTCAGCTAGTATGGAAGAGATTTAAGTATTTGTTATTTTTAATTTAGGCAAATTTATGGGCAGTTTAATTTGCATCAACTTAAATCATTGATCTTGTAATTGCAGAATTTCTCATAATATCAATTAAACTTGCTATCTATCCTTGGGCTATTAAAGCATTACATAATCCTGATGATACTGCTTCTAAGATCTTAGCAAATCTAGTGTTCATTATTGTAGCATAGCCCTAAATTCAAAAGTTTTTTGAAGTGGAAGATTAACAAGATAGTATTTTAGAAGCCTGAGTTGATATAATCCTAATTTTCATTGAAAATATTTCAATTCTATAAAATAAATTAATATAAAATATTTTTGAAATCGGCTGAATTTTGATATATGTGATAGGGATATATAAGAAAATATCCTTAAGGATTAAGATTGTTTATAAATTAGGATTCTTTTTGCTTCCCATTAAACTGTATATAATCTTGGCTAATTAAATAATTGCATTTTTCATTTTGCTAATTATATTTATTATTATTCGAATTCTTAATAAAACAATTTAGCTAAATTATTCATTATAACTCAATTTTTTTAACTTTAAGTAAGATAATCTAAAGCGTTTGTCTTCATAAGAATAGAAAATGATTACAATCAACCTATGTGATGTAATTCAATGAAAAATATGTAATATATTTTAAATTTAAAAATAAATATTAGAGAAGACAGATTCTGTTTCCTACAATAATTCCAATCCTTAAATTTTTAATATATTTAATCATTTATTTTTAAGATTAGGATTTTTATAATAATCAATATGGTTAATTTTTTGATAGATGTTTCAAAGAAATAGTAAAATTGATTCCTTAAACCATTTGGCATTAATTGTAGTTTATTAATGATTTTAATTGTTTTAAACAATACCTATGATTAAATAAAATAATGAAAAATTACAAGAACGTGTGTATTATTGTAATGATTGCTTCCTTCATATATAGAAGGAATTAATTGAAAAAAAAGTTTACTTTTGATCCTTTACTTTCACTATTATTAAATTATTAAATTCTAAAATTTCTTTAAATATAGTATGATTCCCATCGTTCCATTTTTAAAATCATTTGTTTAAGAAGGGTAATAGTTATTCACCGCTAAAGATGTTTTTGAAAAGAAGCAAAATGAATTATTGTAATTAATATTAGATGTTACTCAATCGTTGGATTAAGTAGAATACTTCGATAACATTCAAGAAGAGTTATATACAAATGAGGAAAAGAATTTTATTAAGTAATGTAAGGATCTTTTGCACATAAGTGAACAGTTAGTCCAATAATTACCATCCAATTTAACTCTGTAATATATTTGACTCATATAACTTAAAGAATAAATGGTTACTTCTATAGTAAAACTAACAATTACAAAGAATTGATATAGCACTTGTAAGAACTTAACAAAATAAACTTATAAATTCGTCAATTAGAATTACAATCTTATGAGGTCTTAAAAACTGTGGCTATTCCTAATTTTTCAAGAAAACAATCATTCTAAAGTAAAATATGATATTGAATTTTAGCAATCCATGAAATTTAGATTTTTCTTAAGCTTAAAGCTCCAAAAGAAATAAAAGAAATTTTTAATTAGTACCCTAGACATTTAAAAAGTGAGTACACCTTTAAAATTCATCTTGATGACAATTAAGAATCTAAAAATGTATACAATTTTTCAAGAAAGGAATTTATGAAATTGTAATAACTAAAAAAAGATGCCTAAATTTATACAATCTCAAAAAAACAGCATTGTACATTAGAATTACGAAAAATTCAATAAAAAAAATAAAAAATAAAGTAAATACAAATTTCAGAAACTTAATTTAATACTCCTACCGACAAAATTTAAGAAGAGAATTAAGATAATTCATAACCTTTGTTTGGTCTATATCTCGTTGTCAATGGATAGAATGGAATATATATTATTAGAGATAAAAGCTAAAAAATATATATAGGATGTGGAGAGGACTTTGAATTATAAGAAAAAGATGAAATTATCATTCTATCAAATTCTAATTAAGAGACTTTAATATCTTATATCATACAAAGGTTTATTATTAAATTAATATGATTCCTATCAATTATTATAATTGTTAATAATTAACATATTTATGGGATCTCAGATATATTATTTTTTCATGTGATATAATTTTATAAAACTTATATGATTGATTGAGATTTCTTAAAAATATAATTTATGATAATGAAATGAACAATAATGATACTAATATATTGAATTATAGAAATGATCTACTTCTACTTATTAAATTTTTGTCTAAGCATTATTATAAATATTAATTAATCAAAAAATGCTTTAAAAACTCGCACATTAGTTATTATTGTACATAGATTTATTATTTTACTCTAAATATTGTTGTTAATTTAACTTCTCTTAATTTAATTATTAGTACTCTTATTGATTATTAGTAATATCATTAAATATCGGTTGTTACTAAAACATAAACTAATTATTTGATTATAATGGATTAACATAAAGTTAAACCATATGTCCTTCCCAATCTATGTTAGTTCTTGTAATTCTTGGAGCTGAAGCATTTATTTATCTATAAACCTTATCGATTATTACACACGAAGGATCATTTTCAAGCAAATCTGGATCCAAATACGAATTATATACATAATATCCGACCTATTATAAGTTTAAACTCTTAATAATACTCTAAAAAATTCTTGTTTTCGATATTTTACACTAAGAATTATTGCTGTAGCACCAAATAAATCCTCTTTGCCTGGAATCAACTCTAATTTAGGACCAGCACTCATTAAAATAAACTGCATAACCCCTTATTAAAGAGGAGGCATAGAAAATTGCTCTAAAATCTGATCATGTTTATCATCATTAGGAGACCCTATGTAAATAAGTCTAAAATATGATTAATAATACTTCCAATCTATTTCTTAATCTAATTGCCTCATTACTTCAAAAGTGATTGTCATTTGAATTGGAGTGTTGAAGAGAGCTACACTTTGGTCAAAAACTATATTTGTTATGTTAATTAGTGCCATTAAAAATTAAATATTAATAAACCCTCGAAATATAATCTCAAATTTTAATCAATGTATTTATGTAAGCATATCTAGAAAAAACAACAAAGAGTTTTCTATACCAGACAAATTGTGAGTGGTGAATTTACATTGACCTCCATGCTTTATAAATATTAAGATTCACCATTAAATTATCATTAAGAATAGATGAAGCAAAGAAGTCTAAGAGTGAACTATACTTTCTCAAAATATTTGTGGTCTCTAATATAAAAACCTTTAGGTCTTCTGCTCTTTTCATTGTAGACACTGCTTTGTAACAGGCAATATGATTTGGGTGACCTGAGACACCACCTTTATCAAAAGTTATCACTCCCTTTATATTGTTCTCTAATATATAACTATAAATTATCAATCAAATTTAATTACTCTTCAACTATTTTCTAAATTCTTTCTACAGGCCAAATAGCACTCATTGAGTCTTATATATTTTCATCATTAATAATGGTCACCTAAAATTAAATTATAGAAATACATACTTTATCTATCTTCAGATATTTACAACACTTTTCTAACTCTGCCTCTCTAATCTTTCCAATTTTATTAGCATTTCCATTTGATAAACAAATTAAATGAGATTCATAATTATTATCATTTAAATAAGTAATAGTGGGTAAAAAAAACATGGCTTCATCATCAGGGTGAGCAGTGACCAACAATACAGATTTTTTTTCCTTTTTCTAAAATGTAATTATTACTTCTTTCTAATTTAATTATTTCTTTAACTTAAAATAAAGGAGGATAAAAATTGTGATGAAGTTAGATATTATTAGTCCATATTTTAAAATAAAAATTAAATCATCATCTAGTATCTCTTCAATTGTATCAAAAAGTTCCATAATTTATGTTTTAAAAATTTTAAAATTAAATTAATATATGAAGAATACTTTTACGTGCAATTTTAGGTAAATAATAATCAATTTAAATAAATGATTAATACCGATCATTTTTATAAAATTAAGACTAATCGTTGTTTGAAACTCAAAAATTTTTATATACTAAATATAAAATCAAATAAGAACAAATTGAGTATTTGAAAAAAGCATCCAGAACTTAATTAATATTAAATTATTTCCAAAGTTAGGTAATTTTGGAGAAAGTAAATTTTCAATTCTTGACTTTTAAGTAAATAATGGCTCTTGATATGGAACATTATTATAAATACCATATAAAAATACTCCTAGGAATTTGTTTTAGTGTGAACTACAGAACAAGAGCATGGAACAGGTTAAGTTTATGAATAGCATTATTAGTTTTTCAGCAAATAAAAGTTTAGATATAAAAAAAAAAATATAAATGTATTTCTAGGTACATGGAAATTATTTTGGAATTCATTTGGCTTAATTAAAAGGTTATGAAGCAAGGATAAGTTTTTGTCATTGAAATAGATGTTTAGGTGCAGTAAATTACTAAATCTAAGCCTAATAAATGAAACTTAATGTTAATTAATGCTCCCTATATATGAAAATGCTGAAAAGTTGATATATTAAGCTCATCAATTAGGTTTCTATTATGAATTATTAAATGATGATTTACAAAAAATTAAAGAAACTTATTGAACTTCCCAAGACTTCTTATTTCCAATTAAATCGCAATATTTAAAAAATATATAAAATAAATTTTATATTCTTTTACAACATAAAACAAATTATAATTGATTTCTCATCTATCATTCTTCCATTTATGACCACATTTTATGCATTCAAATGAAATTGTACTTTATTCATCAGCGCCTCTAGTTTAAAATTCCCAAAAGAATGCTTTTAGACATCCACATTTATCACATTATTCATCTGTAATTTATTTATTTTATTATGGATATGTAATTGGAGCTGGATCTTTAGATTAAAATGTTTTTGTAATTCTCATTTCTTTTAAAGGATAATAATAAATGCATCCAGGGCATTTTAATCGATATCCTTAACTTGACTCATTCTCTAAAGATAAAAAATTAGAACAAACTGGACAAAAATTCATTATACAAAATAATTAATAACATTTAATTCAAAAAATAAATTTTTTCTTAAGTAACTATTTCAGAGCTTCTGTAGATCAGGATATTAAAAAATCTTAAATTTAGATTATTTAAAATAAACTAATTAATTTAAATCAAAAATCACAATCCTGTTCATACTCTATTTACCACCCATTTAAATTTTTAAAGTTTTCTCCTCTAATAGTATCATGTCTTATTTTATGTATCCTTGATTTGTCTAAATTAATCTTTATTGGTTTCCAAAGCCAATCACACTTCTCTCTATATACAAATATTAACTACCCATAATTCTTTTTTAGCTTGTTTCTGTAAAGGTATAATTAGAACTTTTTTTTCTAGTTATCAAAGTATCTAAACTCTAATCAGTTTAGTGTTATATAGATGAAATTCTATGTTTTCTGATTATGTTTCGATTATTAATGAATATTTGGTTTAACTATTTAGTGGAAATGCTTTATGGTTTAAATTATAGCTGATTTTTCTCTTATTTTTAATTTCTATTCTTTGCAAAAGTATTAGATAAGTTTTGGGAGCTCAAACTGGATGGTGGAATGTGAGAGGAATTTGATTTACTAATTTTTATTTCGCTAATTTGGGGTTAATATATTTATTATTTTGTAATTCTTCTCATTTAATGTAGGTAATTTATTTGGAAATAATATATCAAATCATCCTAAGCAATATTTCTTTGATCGGCCATATTTTATATAATAATTAATAAATTATATCTTAATAAATTATTTATTTAATTTTCATGTTACCAAATTTCAATTTATTGATAAGCTTATTGTAAATATATTAGAAAGAGATGAGCAAATTCATTTGATAATAGCCAAAATATAAAAAATAAATCATAAGAATTAACTAACATATAAATATAAGAATCTTGATGAAATGTAAATATATTGAAAGAGATTTTTTCATTTCAAATTTATTCTTTTAATTTTTATTAGTAATAAACAAAATAAATATTAATGTCATTTATGTTAATAATGAACTCATAAAATTAAGATTATTTTTCATGCTTCCAAATTGTTCTCTTTTTTGTCTTCAACTTCGAAAAACTTTGAAATTTAAGGTTAAGCAACTACAATAAAAAGTAAATTAGCAAGAACTTTAGAAGCATTTGAATCAGGATCATGAAGAGCCTTGATTGCCCATGGGTATAACATTAACTTAATTGTAATTGTAATGAATTCTACTATAATAATATCTATGATTTAAGTTGATGCAAATTAAACTGCCCATAAATTTGCCTAAATTAAAAATAACAAATACTTAAATCTCTTCCATACTAGCGGAAAGCATTAATACTATGAACCAACATATACCAGAAACAGCTATAGTGAATAAAATTCCTAAAAATTTAAAGATGGGCGATGCTTTCATAGTAGCTGTTATGATTGTTAAAATAATATTGATAACTTAACCAATTCCAACTGATATCATTGTACCATAAACAGGCCCCATATTCCCAGAAAACAATGCTGATAATGCTAAAACTAAGATTGTTTTGGCATAAACTAAAGCAAATCTTGCTGGTCTACTAATCACATCATCATATAGCATCAATATTGATAATACTCTGTGAAGAGTCTAATTTATGATTATAAAATTTACTAAAATGCCTTCCCAAAGAACTTTTAAGGTTAATGGTTTAAGCTTTATTTCTTAACCATGCTAATATTTCAAATCATGAATTGAATAAACATTTTTAATTACTTTCTGTAATTCAGTAGCTTTTCCTTACTATTTATTTGTATTTGGATTATAAAGTTGATGTTATTACAATTAATCTTGGACTTATTTAAAGTTTATTTTGTTTCTATTTTTTTCAACCTGTAAACTTTGTATTTCTCTTTAATTTAGAATTTTGATGTGTTCTTCGTCAGGAACAATTAAGTTACCTTCTTCATCTCGCTTAAAGTCTAAATCACTTTATGCTTTTAATGTAAATAATGCTAATTTATTGAAATCTTCTTTTTTTACGACTGGAACTTTCTCTTCTTATTCTTCTATTGAGTTTTCATTAGATTGCTCCTCTATAATAAGTTCATTAATTTATTTTTTCAAATTCTTTACATTTTCTGGAATGTCTTCATCATTTATTTTTAATTCCTTGCTTATTTCTTCAATAAAATCTTAGTTGTCTTTTCTTAATCCTAAAACCATAAGTGTAATATAAGCCCCTGTAAATCCGATGGCAATATAAAAGATTGCATACTTCCAAAATTAAATTTATAAAAAGATATTTAAGGAATCAGCATTAAAAACTGAACTTAACTTATTTGAAATGAAACTATCCAATTTTGATATCACTGTTGTTGGATTAACTACAACACAATCGCAAACATAGGCAATGTTTCCTTTTGCATCAACATCTTTCTTAATTTTGCATGTGCCTGTTTCCCACTTATCCTTTGCTTCTGAAAAGCATTCCATAGTAGAATTAGCATTATCATCTGGAGGAGCCTAAAATGATAATTTGATTGTTTATCCATCAAGTGTTTTTATTTCTGTGCTTTCACCATTCTCTGTCATTGTAATATTTGGTTAAATAGTACCAAAATTACTTACAATAGATTAATCGTGAGTTATATTTGATGAATTCGAAACTTCGGTTGTTTGATTGACTTTAAGTTATGATTGAAATTTAGGATCATTTAAATTAGGACTGGTTGCATAATTAGACATACTTACTTCATATTATTTAACAGTTACAGGATCTATTTACTATAAGTTTCTTAAATAATGAATATTGTTTTTATTTTATATCCAATCAACAAATTATAAAAGCCTTCTATTACCTCCTGAATTTGTACTATTAGTACTATTTGTACTATTAGTACTATTAGTACTATTTGTACTATTAGTTCCATTTAATATAGAAAGATATTCGTCATAATTTATCTCATCCGCTTCTTCTTCTAAATTTAAGTTATCACTACTACCAGATCCTTAAATATCATCTTCAGATGTAGTTTCAGTTCCAAAAAATAGAGGAACTATTGTATTACCTAAAACTGAAACAATTTAAGCAGGTGTTGATTTATAAGCTTACATTCCCATTTATTAGCCAGCATATTACCTAGGTTTTTCATTTGCTAAGCTTCTTTTTAATGTAGCTATTGCTACCAATTTATTTATTTATTAAATTTACTCTTTTAATTAATTAACATCAGAATCTGTAACATCTGCTCCTTAAAATTTATTTGCTTTAATTGCATTAAACAAAGTATCAGTAACAAATCCACTATTCAATAGTGTATTATCTAAAGCTTTTATGGCATCTTCAAACTTTGATGTTGATCCTCCTGATTTTGATTTTTATTG